>JAVIAB010000106.1:72692704-73110204 GCA_032433765.1 Megaustenia siamemsis | reverse complement strand
TTCTGTCACGTGCTTTGATGGTGCAGGTTATCATAGGCTGACTTGTCCATCTTTCGATGTTACTCTTCCATGTTAGTCTTGGTCTGCCTCTGCTTCTTTCACCTTGTATTTTCCCTTCCAGAACTACTTTTAGTAGGCTTCTGTTTTTTTTTTTTAACATGGCCCAAAATCTCACTTGTCTTGTTTGAATTGTGTTTAACAGTTCTCTTTTTATTTTTAGTTGTTTAAAGACTTCATCATTATGTTTTCTTTTCTTTACATCCAACTCTTTATATTCTTCTATAAATCCACACTTCAAAGGCTTCAATTTTCTGTTCTGTTTTCTTGTCTAATGTCCATGCTTCTGCTCCATACAGGAATGTTGAGAAGTTATAACATTTTGCTATTCTTACTTTTAGCCCTGGTGCAATTTGTTTTGATGTTAGTTTATTTTTCATGGCATTATAATTACTTTTTTGCCATTCCTATTCTTTTGTGTATTTCAATTTATATTTTCCATCACTGGTTATAGTATGTCCAAGGTGGTTGTAGCTTTGAACTGTCTCCAGAGCTACAACTACCTTGGAAATACTACAACCAGTGATGTTAAACTAATGTTTAAAGTATCACAACTAAAATGCTACTTTTGAGATTACAACAAGCAGCCGTGACTCGTCGACCAGTCAACACTCGCGATGGTCCAGCCTTTGCCTGCTTATCTCCCATTTCGTCATTTCCCGCGAACGCCAGCGATTACTCCCCTTAGTCGGCCGCCATTATTTATGTCAATTCCTTCAGCTTTTCCCAACAGACGATATCGCCACAAACGACACTCCCACAAAAGATATCACCACAAAGATATCACCACAAAAGATATCACCACAAAAGATATATATATATATATATATATATATATGCGAGCAAGACTGGAGTAGGATTCCAGACTCTCTCATGAAGTCTGTCTGTTTAAGTGAGTCGATTGCCCCATATAGTTAAAAGATATCTGAACATTGTAGTTCATTGTAATATTTGACCAATGATAGAGAACACACAGCTTCTCCATGGAAATAAAAACACGTAGAATGAGAACACTAGTGTCCACTAAACGTGGATGTAAAACTACAATTCACCTATATCACGTGAGGGCTAAAAATAACCCACTATTATAAACTATTCAACCTGTCATTACTAAATGACGTCTTTTCCTCATTATTTTGTTGCTACTTTCAACGAAACAACGGTAGCGAAGTAGTTAGTGTAAAAAAAAAAAAAAAGGAAAGTACCCCCGTCACGCCAAGTGGCGTATAGGGAATATGGTGTTAGTGACCATAAATTTTACAGACCTTCGGCACATGATTTTTGGGGTAATGTGGTCGATATTACGCCCGTGCCGCTTTACTTTCCCAGAAAAAAAATCCGGTATCCCATTAAAGGCCGGGTGAACCCGGAAGCCGTCGGTTGGGATCGAACCCTAACCTTGTCCTTTGTAGTCCAGTTCACTAACCACTGAGCTATCGCGGCTCCTAAGTAGTTAGTGTGCTCGTCTATTATCAGGTGGGTTCAATTGTAGAAACGTGGGTCGACACGACTTCTGGGTTGAACCCGTCCTCTTAAAATGGATACAAGACATTTTGTTTAAATGAGGAATGTTAGGCGGCCTGGCGTGATCCTAAACATGTGAACCTTAAGTGTGCCGATATACACGAAAAACAAGGAGCTGACACCACTTCACACAAGTGACGCAAATCGTGATGGGTACCTTTTTTTTACAAACCTTGGGTCTGGCATGAGCTAACTATGACGGCCTCAGCCATGATCGACCAGACCTGACCCCGTGCAACATTACAACTCCATAGATGTTCTACTACAAAGTGAGGCTTTATGTAGAACACTTTACCAGTACAGCACATGTACAAATTGAAAACGCAATGAAGAACATGTGGCACAATACCAGCAGGGCAGTACAATTAAAATTACTAAGGACTTGCATCTTCCAAACAGCAACATACGGTTGTGAATCATGGACGAAAAAATATGAGTACCTCCGAAGACGGAGTTATCTGCCTAAACGGCGATGGACCGCTGTGCACATGGCTGCCAGGGAAAAGAGGATTAAAGACAAAATTCAGTTCCTAGTCTCTCGGGACTTGGCCAGAGGTGAAAGCTGGCGAAAAGAAAAAAAAATCATGGACAATCTGGCAAACAGCAGAGAAGAAATTGATTCATTCGAAATAAAATTATACAGACAAATCATTAAGATACATTGGATAAAGAAATAGAGCAATGAAGATATATAAAAGATTTAAACATTAAAAAAGAACTGGCTCACAAACGGCATTCTGCAGAGGGAACTAAAATGATATGGCCAAGTCACAAGGTACAGCGGGCTGGCAAGAAAAATAATGGAAGGCATGGTTCCTGGTCGACGCATCAGATGGAGACCAAGAAGAAGGTGATTTTAAGCCATCAAGGAGACCTTGAACACAACAACAGAAAAAGTGGGAGATCTGACTAGAGACTGATTCTTTTAGACGGGCTCTAGTGAGTCCAAAGTACTGCAAAAGGACATGCGACATCATGATGATGATAATGATGATGATGATCTGTACACATTTGCTCCTCTGTCGTGTCTCCACCACAAAGTGGTTGAGGAGCCTCCCGTATCCCCAAGAGCTGCTCTAGTGGGAGCAATGCTACCAAGGGATCACCAAAACCAGACAGGGACCAAGACCAAAAAAAGCCAGACACGAGCATGTTGAAATCGAATGCACTTGGCTACATGCCTAATATAACAGTGCAGCGTAATTCTCACCGTGAAGACGTTACGATCTATAAGGAAAACGCTCATTTCCGTGGAGTCCAAACCAGGCTGAACAGTACCGGCCCCTGCCTCGACAGGATCCAACCAATGCTACTGGTGGTCACGAGACAATAAAAACTGAATATGAACGGTAATTCCCGGATGACAGATCAGCCAAACATTCAGGGGAAGAGGTTTGTTACAACACTCGGAAACAAATTCACAGATAATCAGCAGAAATAAAAAACAATTAACAATAATCAACCTGAAGCAGAATCGACCACGTATTCCTTGACACAGCGCGGTTGCCACGAGAAGCCTGTTTTGTGGATGTTTTGTTTCTATTGGTGGTCACATCCTTCTGTATTGTGGAGTCAAGGCACAGAGAGAAAGGGCAAGAGCTATTCACCAAACATGAACAGTAACAGAGAAGGCTCTTGTGGCCATCACAGGTACCAAACCGGAACAAGCTGTATGGCGATGTCACCTGCCTTGACCTGACGAAAGCTTTATTTCAACTCCATAATGTCGACGTCTAGATATGTACGAGGCAGAAGACTATACAGCATTTGGTTCTCGTGCCAAGGCGCTGTGCGGAAGAGTACGGGTTCGATCCTGCTTCGGACGATCTATTGTTCTTTGTTGTTGTTTTTTTCTGTTGATTATTTGTGATTTTTTTTCAGAATGTTGTAAACAAACCTCTTCCACTAAAATGATTGGCTGATCTGTCATCCGGAAGATCCCCTCCATAACAATATTCATTTATGATTGGTTGTCTCCAGTAGGAGAAAACCCAGAGCCGAGAACCAAAGAGAGACTCTTTGAGCGAAGGGTTGTCGACCGTTGGGTCTGAGGTTTATATTTCTCAAAAGCAGTAACCGACCAAGCCATCTAGAGTAACGGGACAGGAAATAATCTACTGTTTATATCGGTGTTATTGTTGTTGACATGGCCACGTAGCTCCAGTTCACGACGTGACACGTCTGGGAACGAAAAGCTAACCGGACTTCGTTATCTGATGGTAATCCATAACATTATCACCCCTCCTCCAACGGGCAAACAGCCGGAGAATTGCCCAGTCCCGCGATAGAGAAAGCCCTATCGTGTTCGCGTGTCCAACATGTCATAGATTTTATCACGGACTAAGGCTTCGGTAACACAAACCTTTCTATAGCCATAGATTCGTCTCTCATTTTTTCTGCTACTCCATCTACGACTGTAGTATTGACGCTACCATCTACAGTTATAGAATCATTCTACGTTTATTACTCTGAAGTACAATTTATAATTATAATTACCTCCTCCCCCCCGCACCCCCAACTTCCTGAAAGTGAATCTACTTTCTACAGAATCCTCATTTCAACAACTCAAGTGCTACTTTCTACAGAATCCTCATTTCTACATCTTACAAGCTACTTTCTAAAGAATCCTCATTTCTACATCTTACAAGCTACTTTCTAAGAATCCTCATTTCTACATCTTACAGGCTACTTTCTAAAGAATCCTCATTTCTACAACTTACAAGCTACTTTATACAGAATGCTCATTTCAGCATCTTACAAGCTACTTTCTAAAGAATCCTCATTTCTACAACTTACAAGCTACCTTCTATAGAATCCTCATTTCAACAACTTACAAGCTACTTTCTACAAAATCCTCATTTCAACATCTTACAAGCTACTTTCCAAAGAATCCTCATTTCTACATCTTACAAGCTACTTTCTAAAGAATCCTCATTTCTACAACTTACAAGCTACCTTCTATAGAATCCTCATTTCAACAACTTACAAGATACTTCTACAGAATCCTCATTTCAACATCTTACAAGCTACTTTCTAAAGAATCTCATTTCTACAACTTACAAGCTACTGCAACTACCAATAACACAAAAAAAACCACGCTAGAACTCACAAATACTGAACCCAACATCATGACAGAGGAAATCGAAGAAGTAATCAAATATGCACCAAGAAATAAAGCGCCGGGGATATATAACATACCAATAGAAGTAATAGCAGCAGCAGGAGAAACAGGAGTGCAATGGCTGCACAGAATATTTAATGCAGCATGGCACCAACAACAAGCCCCAGAAGACTGGCAACAGGCAATCATCATACCAATATGGAAAATTAAAGGTAGCAAAAGAGACTGCAATCTTCTCAGCCATGTAGGAAAGCTATACGCCAAAATCTTGGAAAAAAGGCTGAGACCAATAATAGAACTACAGTTAAGCGATTCTCAAATGGGGTTCCGAAAAAAAACTGAGGATGTACTGACGCACTATTCACATTAAAACAGCTTGCAGAAAAAACGACAGAACACAATCAAAACTTATACATAGCTTTCATTGACCAGGAAAAAGCATTCGACAGAGTAAATAGGGAACAACTGTGGGAGATACTAACAACATCGGAGTAAGCCAACATCTAACCAACCTTATTAAAAGTCTCGACATCAACAGCAGCTGCAGGGTCAGAACAGCAGCAGACTACACAGACCACTTCGAAGTTAGATCAGGTGTAAGACAGGGGTGCGTACTATCCCCCCCCCCCTATTGTTTATTACATACATGGACTATATATGCAAGCTAGCTAACCCACCAGAGACAGAGGAGATCGACGAGCTTTTATTTGCAGACGATCAGGCACTAATACATGAAACAATAGAAGACCTACATGAACACTTAAACAAACTCAACATCGCAGGCACAAAATACAACATGAAAATCAACATCAACAAAACAGAAGTCATGAATGTCGCTACAAATAAACAGAACATCAACATAACTATAGAAGGCAGACAACTAAAACAAGTAGAGGAATTCAAATACCTAGGAAGTCTAATGACAAACGAAAATTCTCAAACAGCAGAGATAGAATCAAGATGCAACAAAGCTTGTCAAATCATTGGACAGTTATCACCACTATTGTCCAACAAGGAAATAACTCTGGAGGCAAAGCGAAACACTATACAATACAATCTTCATCCCAACGTTGTGCTACCAATGACAGACTTGGACCCTAGATGCAAGAACAATAAGAAAAAAAACCTCTACAGAGATGAAAAGTGTTAGACGAATGACAGGAAACAGTCTGAGAGATAAGATCAGAAATGAAAAACTGAGAAAAAAGCTAGGAATAGCCCCCGCCATAGAATATATAAGGAAACAACAGATAAAATGGTTTGGCCACGTGACAAGGCAGAAAGAAAAAAAACACAACAAAACGAGCCTTCAACAAACATTGTGAGAACACCAGACCCAAAGGTCGACCACGAAAAAGATGGGTCGATGATATATTAGAAGCACTAGGAAACATAACAGCAACAGAGGCGAACAGAAGAGCAAAAGACCGCAAATTATATCTCCCCTCGACGCTGAAAGGCAGATGAGGAAGGAAAGGAGAAGAAGAAGACAAGCTACTTTCTATATAATCCTCATTTCTACATCTTACAAGCTACTTTATACAGTATCCTGCTTTCTACAACTTACAAGCTACTTTATACAGTATCCTGCTTTCTACAACTTACAAGCTACTTTATACAGTATCCTGCTTTCTACAACTTACAAGCTACTTTATACAGTATCCTGCTTTCTACAACTTACAAGCTACTTTATACAGTATCCTGCTTTCTACAACTTACAAGCTACTTTATACAGAATGCTCATTTCAACCTTTATACAGAATGCTCATTTCAACAACTTACAAGCTACTTTATACAGAATGCTCATTTCAACAACTTACATGCTACTTATACAGAATGCTCATTTCAACAACTTACAAGCTACTTTATACAGAATGCTCATTTCAACAACTTACAAGCTACTTTATAAAGAATGCTCATTTCAACAACTTACAAGCTACTTTCTACATAATCCTCATTCCAACAACTTACAAGCAAGCTACTTTCTACATAATCCTCATTCCAACAACTTACAAGCAAGCTACTTTCTACATAATCCTCATTCCAACAACTTACAAGCTACTTTCTACATAATCCTCATTCCAACAACTTACAAGCTACTTTCTACATAATCCTCATTCCAACAACTTACAAGCAAGCTACTTTCTACATAATCCTCATTCCAACAACTTACAAGCTACTTTCTACATAATCCTCATTCCAACAACTTACAAGCAAGCTACTTTCTACATAATCCTCATTCCAACAACTTACAAGCAAGCTACTTTCTACATAATCCTCATTCCAACAACTTACAAGCTACTTTCTACATAATCCTCATTCCAACAACTTACAAGCAAGCTACTTTCTACATAATCCTCATTCCAACAACTTACAAGCTACTTTCTACATAATCCTCATTCCAACAACTTACAAGCAAGCTACTTTCTACATAATCCTCATTCCAACAACTTACAAGCTACTTTCTACATAATCCTCATTCCAACAACTTACAAGCAAGCTACTTTCTACATAATCCTCATTCCAACAACTTACAAGCTACTTTCTACATAATCCTCATTCCAACAACTTACAAGCTACTTTCTACATAATCCTCATTCCAACAACTTACAAGCAAGCTACTTTCTACATAATCCTCATTCCAACAACTTACAAGCTACTTTCTACATAATCCTCATTCTTCCGCCTTACCGCACCAATCAATCTCCCCCAAATTACCCAGGACCCTTCCTGTATTGCCCGCTAAACAAATTACCATATCTATGCCAAGTGGGGCGAAGAAAATATGAAGAAATTATGAAAACAAACCAGATAATGACATTTCTGGCGCCGTTTACAAGTGTGACGTCAGACCATAACAAAAACATTCTTAGTGAGAACTTGTTGAAGGCTGTAGGTAATTTCGTTTCATGGAATAAGTAAAGGGGCTGTTTTTTTTTTTTTTTATATTGGCACAGGAGATCATGTAGGTACAGGGTGTCATGTTAGTAGAGGAGGTCATGTTGATAGAGGGGATCATGTTGATAGAGGGGATCATGTTGATAGAGGGGATCATGTTGATAGAGGGGATCATGTTATGTTGGTGCTGGAGATCATGTTGGTACATGCGATCATGTTGGTACAAATCATGTTGATAGAGGGGATCATGTTATGTTGGTGCTGGAGATCATGTTGGTACAAATCATGTTGATAGAGGGGATCATGTTATGTTGGTGCTGGAGATCATGTTGGTACAAATCATGTTGGCGCAGGAGATCATGTAATGTTGATACGGAAGATCATGTCAGTGCAGGGGATCATGTCAGTACAGGGGATCATGTCAGTGCAGGGGATCATGTCAGTGCAGGGGATCATGTCAGTGCAGGGGATCATGTCAGTGCAGGGGATCATGTCAGTGCAGGGGATCATGTCAGTGCAGGGGATCATGTCAGTGCAGGGGATCATGTCAGTGCAGGGGATCATGTCAGTGCAGGGGATCATGTCAGTGCAGGGGATCATGTCAGTGCATGGGATCATGTCAGTGCAGGGGATCATGTCAGTGCAGGGGATCATGTCAGTGCAGGGGATCATGTCAGTGCAGGGGATCATGTCAGTGCAGGTAAACATGTTAGTGCCGGGGATCATGTTAGTGCAGGGGATCATGTCAGTGCAGGGGATCATGTCAGTGCAGGGGATCATGTTAGTGCAGGGGATCATGTTAGTGCAGGGGATCATGTTAGTGCAGGGGATCATGTCAGTGCAGGGGATCATTTTGGAACATGAAATATTGTTGGTATGGGAAATCCTGCTGGTACATGAGGTCATGCTGGCACAGAAGATGCTAACACATACTTCTTTGTTCTATTTGTCCAGGAGACCAATTTTGGTACAGGAAACCAATGAGGGTGCAGGAGACTCATGGAACTTTCTCAAGAACAAGACAATCACTCAAATTTGTTTGATCCGTGTTGCGTCTTTCGCAGTGTTTCATGCCTGACACACACTGTTCAAGTCTGCCTCTACACTTTTCTTAGTCAAGCTGTGTCTTTCATCGTCATTGTTTACGGAGCTCACTGCATAGCTGTTATAACCAGAGGTTCCATGTCTTATCTACTGAGAGCATAGCCTATCCAACTCCAACTCTATCATCACTGTGTACAGTTCTCATGATTGTACCTGTTGGGAAGTTCTTTGACGTCTATTACTACTGGGCGTCGAATAATAACCAATGATCGTTCTTTTCTTTATTTTATTCGGTCCTGCTTTTTGCCGGTAGGTGTCGCTGGTTGAAGTCAATGATGTGTTTTCTATCAAGGGCACTTTCTGTGGCTTGATACATAGTGATATTGTATTGTTTTATTATGTCGTAAACCCCCTCAATCCATTATCTTCTTGGTCTACTTCTATATCTTGGTTGTTCCATTTTGTTGTTATAAGCTCGTGACGCTGAGGGGTTCATGCGCATTAAATGTTCAAACCACTTTAATCTTTGTCTCTCTCTCTCTCTCTCTCTCTCTCTCTCTCTCTCTCTCTCTCTCTATGCATTCCATTTCTGGTAGAATTCCAATGGTGTTTATGGCACAGTTTTTTTTTTTTATCGTTCTTGGCGTGATCACTTTGTGTTTTGTTCCTAGCTTTTATGAGGCATCCCATCTCACAATTTGTCAGTTTCTTTCTTGATCTTAGTCAGAATCCATGTTTGACATTGACAGCAAAGAATTGGAATAAAGATAGAGCTAATAACCAAAAATAATGAAGATAAATAACACAGAACAACAAAGATAACATAATAACATCAAATCGTTTTTATATTCATGTGTTCTTCCACAAACTACAACCGACTAGTTCTATAAACATACAAGAATCGCTACCAGTCCAATCTGGCAGGCTGTCTGTGCAAAACAGCTTTTATTGGATGAGAAAGCCAGATGTTGGGCAAGAGTTGCGGTAAGAAAAGTGGACCCAGAAATCAGAGATTGAATCTGGTTGGGAAAATCAATACGATTGTTGGAGCTGGAGGGTGGAATTATGGGATATAGTTGTGGAAGAGTTTTAGACAAGTTATCACACTGAAGGATAAACACACAGTCATTCACATACACACGGAGAGCCACACACAGACACACGCGCACATATGTAAGCCATAAAAACATACATAATGCAGTTTATTTTCTACTGATATTTTAGTTGGTTTGATCATCTGTTTCTTTCCAGCAAGATAAAATATACTGGATTCTTTTAAGAAACATTCAATGTAATTAGAAGATGTGTCTTAAAATGTATCAGCTTTTATGGTTAAACATTGAGTGTTTTTCCCCACATACTCTCAAGATTGGTCAATCTTTGACGGGCGGGCGGGCAGACAGACATACAGATAAGATTGACAGAGGGATGGAAATGAGATGGGATGGATATATAGACAGACAGACAGACAATCAGACAGACAGACATGCAGATAAGATTGACAGAGGGATGGATAGATGGGAATGGGGATGGGATGGATGTATAAACAGAGCCAGACACACAGACATACAGACAATCAGACAGACAGATGGATGGATGGGAATGGGATGGATGTATAGACAGAGACAGACACACAGACAGACAATCAGACAGACAGATAAGATTGACAGAGGGATGGATGAATGGGAATGGGATGGATGTATAAACAGAGCCAGACAGACGAACAGACAGACAGACAATCAGACAGACAGACATGCAGATAAGATTGACAGAGAGATGGATGGATGGGAATGGGGATGGGATGGATGGGAATGGGGATGGGATGGATGTATAGACAAAGACAGACAGACGAACAGACAGACAGACAATCAGACAGACAGACAGACATGCAGATAAGATTGACAGAGAGATGGATGGATAGGAATTGGGATGGGATGGATGTATAGACAGAGACAGACAGACGAACAGACAGACAGACAATCAGACAGACATGCAGATAAGATTGACAGAGAGATGGATGGATGGGAATGGGGATGGGATGGATGTATAGACAGAGACAGACATACAGACAGACGGACGGACGGACGGACGGACGGACAGACGGACGGACAGACAGACAGACAGACAGACAGGCAGGCAGGCAGGCAGGCAGACAGACAGGCAGGCAGGCAGGCAGGCACACAGACAGACAGACATGCAGATAAGATTGACAGAGAGATAGATGGATGGGGATTGGATGGATGTATAGACAGAGACAGACAGACGGACGGACGGACGGACAGACAGACAGACAATCAGACAGACAGACAGATGGACGGACGGACGGACGGACAGACAGATAGACATGCAGATAAGATTGACAGAGAGATGGATGGATGGGAATGGGGATGGGATGGATGTATAGACAGAGACAGACAGACAGACGGACGAACGGGATTGGGGATGGGATGGATGTATAGACAGAGACAGACAGACGGGCGGACGGGCGGGCGGGCGGACGGACGGACGGACGGACGGACGGACGGACAGACAGACAGACAGACAGACATGCAGATAAGATTGACAGAGAGATGGGTGGATGGGAAGGGATGGATGTATAGACAAAGACAGACAGACGGACAGACATATAGACAATCAGATAGGCAGGAATGGACAGGACAGGACAGGACAGGACAGGACAGGACAGGACAGGACAGGACAGGACAGGACAGGACAGGACAGGACAGGACAGGACAGGACAGGACAGGACAGGACAGGACAGGACAGGACAGACAGACAGACAGATATATAGAAGAAATGAAATAATAAGGGCGGAAAAGAGACAGAGAGAACGATAAAAACTCTATACAAGAGACTGATTGGCGGGCACAAACTCAACATAAACACTCAGATATGGAGACTGTAAATAACGTCATTTATGTCTGTGAGCGTTATACCCAGAACATTACTAAAATAGATGAGGAAAACAGGGTGGTACATTGTTCTGGAACGATAAGGAAAGACGATATCAAAACATTGATATGTGGGGAGACGGAGTTAAATGGAGATAGATAGATATATGTGGAGGATATGAAGAGGAAGAATGAAGGTCTTGTACAGATATACAATGATCTGGATAGTGACGCTGACTGTTCTTTTAGGGGAGTGGAGGCTAGAGAGAGAGGGGGGAGGGGGGGAGGGGGGGGTAGACAGCAATATTAAAATGGCGCTGGGAAGGGTGTAAATAAGAAGTCAGGTTATGGCAGAGATTAGGAATCTATTTTTATATGAAAGTTGGATATTACGAGAGGCTTAATCAAACGGGTGAAGGAAAGACAGAAAGGAGGAAAGAAAAAAGAAAGAAAGAAAATTGTATATAATTAATCAAATTTACAAATAAATCGAGACATTAAAAAAAAGAAAGTAAGATAAATTATAAAATTGGATGAATTAAGTAAAAAAAAGTGTCACGTCATCATAAAGAAATGATAAGAGAGAAAGACAAAGACTGAGAAAGATACACACACAGAGACTGCGTCAGATAAGAGACACTGAGACAGTTTCAGAGAAAGAGAGTGAGATATATATATGAATTGAGAGAGAGATTTAGAAGCGATAGTTTACGAGAGAGAGTGAGAGAGATTGGGAGACCTATAAACAAAATAATGAAAGAAAAAAGCGATACAATGAAAGGAAGGAGGAAAAGGCTAACTGAGACTTTAAAGAATCGGGAAAGAAATTATATAAATAAATAGAAAGGGCGTAAGAAATTGTAAGGAAAACACAGACATACAGAGAGCACGATAGAATACATAGCAACATATATAAATATTGAAGAAAAAACATTTTAATAACAAAAGAAGAAGACAAAAATATAGGCGTCAAAGTAGAATGATAAACTAAAAGAAAACAAACGAGGAAGTTTAAAACTAAAAATGAAAAGAGAACTACTAAACACATGTAGGGCAAGACAAATGAAATTTTTGGGTCATGTTAAAAGACACAACAGCCTAATAAAAGTAATATTGGAAGGGGAAAATACAAGGTAAAAGAGACAGAGGCAGACCATGACTAACATGGACAAGTAACATCAAAAGATGGACAAGTCAGCCTATGACAATCTGCACCATCAAAGCAAGAGACAAGAGTGGAATGGCGCTCCATGGTAGCCAACCTTCGATGCGGAGACGGCACTCAATGATGATGATAAAAGACAGAAAGAAAAATGAAAAAGAATCAAGAGAAAATACATGAGATAAATGTTGGATCCATCATCGCCCCTCAGAGACACAAATCTGCAGACAAGACCTCACTAACGATAACAGCCATATACCCTCCCCAAAACGCCTGTAAACTAATCCCCCCCCCCCTGCCTTCTCCCAGGCTCCTACAATCGACCGATTCCTAAAACTGGCTTGCATCCCTCCCGTGGGATCCTGTATCTTATCTTCGTACTAGTTTATCTAGAAGCTGTCTCCTCTCCTCTCCCTTATACATATATCACAGTCTGCCTTGCTCTTCATTTTGTATCGTTGTTTCTCCCTCCACTTTCGTACCTAATTCGCATCTATCAATCGTTTCTGTGTGTATCCACTCACTTGGCAGGTAGGAGTTTCATTACGTTGACGGTACGAGTGCAGCTTTATTTTACCTACAAACTATTTTAGGTTCTTCATGTTCTCAACATTCTCTAATCTTGTCTCAATTCTTGAAATGACATAAGTTGTTCATATCCTCAACATTCTCTAATCTTGTCTCAATTCTTGAAATGACCTAAGTTGTTGATATCCTCAACATTCTCTAACCTTTTTCTCAATTCTTGAAATGACCTAAGTTGTTGATATCCTCAACATTCTCTAATATCTTGTCTCAATTCTTGAAATGACCTAAGTTGTTGATATCCTCAACATTCTCTAATCTTTCTCTCAATTCTTGAAATGACCTAAGTTGTTGATATCCTCAACATTCTCTAATATCTTGTCTCAATTCTTGAAATGACTTAAGTTGTTGATATCCTCAACATTCTCTAATCTTGTCCCAATTCTTGAAATGACCTAAGTTGTTGATATCCTCAACATTCTCTAATCTTTTCTCAATTCTTGAAATGACCTAAGTTGTTGATATTCTCAACATTCTCTAATCTTTTATCAATTCTTGAAATGACCTAAGTTGTTGATATCCTCAACATTCTCTAATCTTTTTCTCAATTCTTGAAATGACCTAAGTTGTTCATATCCTCAAAATTCTCTAATCTTTTCTTAATTCTTGAAATGACCTAAGTTGTTGATTACCTTAACTGTTTCCAATCTTTCCTCAATTCTTGGGATGACGTAAGCTGTTGACGCGCTCAGTGTAACCCAATCTTTTCTCAAATCTTACAAATTGTGTGTTTATCAGTATAATCTACACGGTGGTGAAACAGGAGTAGGCGGCTAGTTATTGATGCAGAATATTAGGGCCTCAAACGTCCTAAATAAGAAGACTCAGTTTAGGAAAAATAAAAGGTAGCTGCACTTGGTCATGGGGTGAAGGGCAGTGGAGGAGAAAACAGTGGACTCTGCATTGAAAGTATTGTTAATAACTAAGGATATCAGAAACCATAAAGAGAGATAAAGAAATAGGCGAGAAGAGGAGTGGAAGTCTGGAAGTGTCGGTTCAACTGACGTAATAGAGACAGAGTTGTATCAAACTTAGAACATGATCAATATTGGTCAACTGACACAATTGTTCTATCCTACCCACGTGATACAATTGTTATATCCTATCCACGTAACACAATTGTACTATCCTACCCACGTGACACTATTGTTCTGTCCTACCCACGTGGCATAACTGTTCTATCCCATCCAGGCGACACTATTGTTCTGTCCTACCCAAGTGGCATAATTGTTCTATCCCATCCAGGCGACACTATTGTTCTGTCCTACCCACGTGACATAATTGTTCTATTCTATCCACGTGACACAAATGCTCTTTCCTATTTACATGACAAACGTTGCACCCAAGTAGTGTTGACACAATACACCAAAGGTACAGATTAAATAAGAACCAAGCTGTATAAAAACGTTTGCGCATGTTCAGCTAAGTTGATGCCATTATTACAGGAAATAACCAATGGAAAATAGCTAAAACGTCAAAGAGCCAACTTACCTGGACTTACTATTTAGGTGACTAGCTATTTTTTTATGTGATAAGTTTTAGGGGACAGAGGAGTGATATAAGAATCTCGTGAGGTCCTGAGATAAACGTAAGCGAGTTTAGTCTAAATCGTGAATCCGTCGACATTGTGTATCTAGTTCCGGAGCGTGTAAAAAGTGTGCTACAGCGTAGTGTTGATTTCAAGAGTCTGAGTCGAGATTAGATGAGCCTGTTTCAGGGATAACATTTTGTGCATGCACTTATGAGATATTTCTGAAAAGAAAATATTCAGAAGTTATACTACCGCTTATATGACAGACAAAGAAGTTGTTATGATTTTTCTAAACAACCCGGACAATGTCATACCATCGGCAGTTGCTTAATCACTACAGATCATCCACTTTTAATATGCAGTTAAAGATTCATGGGTGACCATATTAAGTATCTCTGTGTAGTGAGAGACGTTTAGGTGCAAGTGTGATATAACTGGAGAGCTTTGTTATATACTTTTTTGTTTTAACGTATTCAAGACCGCTTCTTCTAGTAATCATATGAAGTGTTGAGGACAAGTGTTATTGTGCACTTGGGCGTTGCAGATTCTATGCTGTTGTATTCACTCACGTTGTGTTCGTATAGAAGAGTGGAATGCTGGGAATGAAAGATTAGGATAGCGGTTGAGAAAAAGTAAGGAGCAGAAATGATGAGAGAGGAAAAAAATAACAGCAAGAACCGGAGTAAGAGAGAGAGGGGGGGAGAGGAGGAGAGTAGATGTAATGGGAGAATACGACATTGGAAGACAGTGTGAGCGGTCCTGAGAAAAAGAATGTGTGTAATCAAAAGAGAAAAAGCGTATGTGATCAGGTAGACACAAAGTGAGTAATCAAGGTGTGAGTAATCAAGGGAGAGAGTGTGAGTAATCAAGGGAGAGAAAGTGTGGGAGTATGAGTAATCAAGGGAGAGAAAGTATGAGTAATCAAGGGAGAGAAGGTAATCAAGGGAGAGAAAGTATGAGTAATCAAGGGAGAGAAAGTATGAGTAATCAAGAGAGAAGGTATGAGCAATCAAGGGAGAGAAAGTATGAGTAAATAAGGGAGAGAAAGTATGAGTAAATAAGGGAGAGAAAGTATGAGTAATCAAGGGAGAGAAGAGCAATCAAGGGAGAGAAAGTATGAGTAAAGGGAGAGAAAGTGTGAGTAATCAAGGGAGAGAAGGTATGAGCAATCAAGGGAGAAAGTATGAGTAATCAAGTATGAGCAATCAAGGAGAGAAAGTATGAGTAATCAAGGGAGAGAAGGTATGAGCAATCAAGGGAGAGAAAGTATGAGTAATCATATGAGCAATCAGGGAGAGAAAGTATGAGCAATCAATGTGAGTAATCAAGAGAAAGTGTGAGTAATCAAGAGAGAAAGTGTGAGTAATCAAGGGAGAGAAAGTATGAGTAATCAAGGAGAGAAAGTGTGAGTAATCAAGGTAAAGAGTATGAGTAATCAAGGGAAAGAAAGTATGAGTAATCAAGGGAGAGAAAGTGTGAGTAATCAAGGAAGAGAAAGTATGAGTAATCAAGTAGTAATCAAGGGAGAGAAAGTGTGAGTAATCAATGTGAGTAATCAAGGGAGAGAAAGTATGAGTAATCAAGGGAGAGAAAGTATGAGTAATCAAGGGAGAGAAAGTGTGAGTAATCAAGGGAGAGAAAGTGTGAGTAATCAAGGGAGAGAAAGTATGAGTAATCAAGGGAGAGAAAGTATGAGCAATCAAGGGAGAGAAAGTATGAGTAATCAAGGGAGAGAAAGTATGAGTAATCAAGGGAGAGAAAGTATGAGTAATCAAGGGAGAGAAAGTATGAGCAATCAAGGGAGAGAAAGTGTGAGTAATCAAGGGAGAGAAAGTGTGAGTAATCAAGGGAGAGAAAGTGTGAGTAATCAAGGGAGAAAGTATGAGTAATCAAGGGAGAGAAAGTATGAGTAATCAAGGGAGAGAAAGTGTGAGTAATCAAGGGAGAGAAAGTGTGAGTAATCAAGGGAGAGAAAGTATGAGTAATCAAGGGAGAAAAAGTGTGAGTAATCAAGGGAGAGAAAGTATGAGTAATCAAGGGAGAAAAAGTGTGAGTGATCAAGGGAGAGAAAGTATGAGTAATCAAGGGAGAGAAAGTGTGAGTAATCAAGGGAGAGAAAGTGTGAGTAATCAAGGGAAAGAAAGTGTGAGTAATCAAGGGAGAGAAAGTATGAGTAATCAAGGGAGAGAAAGTATGAGTAATCAAGGGAGAGGAAGTGTGAGTAATCAAGGGAGAGAAAGTATGAGTAATCAAGGGAGAGAAAGTATGAGTAATCAAGGGAGAGAAAGTGTGAGTAATCAAGGGAGAGAAAGTGTGAGTAATCAAGGGAGAGAAAGTATGAGTAATCAAGGGAGAGAAAGTATGAGTAATCAAGGGAGAGAAAGTATGAGTAATCAAGGGAGAGAAAGTATGAGTAATCAAGGGAGAGAAAGTATGAGTAATCAAGGGAAAGAAAGTATGAGTAATCAAGGGAGAGAAAGTATGAGTAATCAAGGGAGAGAAAGTGTGAGTAATCAAGGGAGAGAAAGTGTGAGTAATCAAGGAAGAGAAAGTGTGAGTTATCAAGGGGGAGAGAGTGTGAGTAACAAGGGACAGAAAGTGTGAGTAACCAAGGGAGAGAAAGTATGAGTAATCAAGGGAGAGAAAGTGTGAGTAATCAAGGGAGAGAAAGTGTGAGTTATCAAGGGGGAAAGAGTGTGAGTAACAAGGGAGAGAAAGTGTGAGTAATCAAGGTAGAGAAAGTGTGAGCAATCAAGGTAGAGAAAGTGTGAGCAATCAAGGGAAAGAAAGTGTGAGTAATCAAGGGAGAGAAAGTGTGATTAATCAAGGGAGAGAAAGTGTGAATGACCATAAAGGATAATATGCAGGCGATTATGAAAGAGAAAGGCGTGACATCAGCAAGCCTCAGCCAACGCGTCTACATATAATAATCAACAACCAGGCCGACTTTTCTTCTCATCTTGCCTTTGGTTTCACTTCACGCCACCTGGCATTATTTACCTCTTCTGGCCTCAAACGTCAACTGAGCAATCCTACAAGGCTGATGTCACATCTGGAGGCCTGATAAAACGATCGTCCTTGAACTAATCATTATCTGTCTGACTAAATTACACCCAAGACCGGAAATTGTTTCGCTATCTCATCCATAAAGTCACGAGAGTAGACGCGCTAACGAGCATGTTCAGTTGTACAGGCTTCCTGTACCTCATTCTTGCAGCTTTCTAGCCAATCAGAATGCACGTTACATCATCCCTCTGCTCATATTGGCTACCTTACCAATAACGTTTCGTTTAGCATCTCTTACATTTCTTTCATTTAACTTTTAATGTTGGCTTCACTTGTATATCAGACGAACTGACCTGTTTAAAAAAAAAACAGCAGGAAAGGAAACCCTGTAATGTAAGTCATAAAGTATTAAACTTCGCTGTACTATGCTAAAGAATGAATATGTGAGGAGGCCAGTGCTCGTTCTTGCTGCTAACTTTTCTCAAATCAGAGAAACAAGTCGCTCATTCTTTTTTTTCATTCTTTTTTTTTTTTTAGCTGTGTCAAATGAAAAGCGTTATTTAAAAAAAAAACAAAAAACTATCTTCAAGGTATTGTCCCATCATGTGGGGTCTGCCGGTGAGAAATTGTAGGACCGGAGAATAATGGCCGCTTGTCCAGTGCAGTCGCTGCGGGGTGCTCGGGTCTGAGTTATTATCTTGCCTCGTGGGGGGGGGGGGGGGGCGGTGGAGAGAAGGTGATGAGGGGTGGCATGTTGGCATGTAATTATGGCTGAACAAGCAGTATCTGGTTGTGGAGGCGGCACCTCACTTAGCTGACTCTGCAAGTTCTCATGCCCTCGACACCAACAACAAAAAAACAGTTCAATGACGGGTAAGAAGGGAGCTCATATTGTGAGAGAGACAGATGGTGAACTGAGTGTGGCGGGTCTCCTAGGCGAGTTGGCTTCGGGTGCACACTGGGCACAACTGTTTGTTGATGATATTTTAGTAGTCTTGTGATCTTTCTTCAGTTCTGAAACTTTAGTATAATTCTTCTATCGTCATGTGCCATACCGGTTAGCATAGGCGATCATGTCTTTCCACATTCTTCTATCTACAGTGCATCGTATCAGTTCTGTTGTTGACTGTTTTCCATGCCATGACACCATACTATCCAGTATTTTCTCTTTGTCGTCCGCGATCTCTATTTCCTTTTATTTTGCCAGTTGTATCCAAGTATTCCAACTTTCCTCTTCTCACGATGTGCCCAAAAAATGTTGATTGTTTCTTTCTGATGTTTTTAGGAGTTAATTCTTCTATAGTACAGTTAAAATAGGGAGCCGGGATAGCTCAGTGGTTAGAGAACTGGACTACAAAGGATAAGAGGTCGGGTTCGATCCTGATCGACGGCTTCGAGGTTCACCCAGCCTTAAAAGGGTACCGTATTATTTTTGGGAAAGTAAAGCGGCAGGGCCGTATTACCGACCACAGTACCTCAAAAATCATGTGCCGAAGGTCTATAAAAATTATGGTCACTAACACAGTAGTCCTTATACGCCACTTGGCATGGACTGGTTGGTCTCGAGGCAAGACGCCGGCCTTAAGACAGAGCGGTCCTGAGTTCAAATCCCGGCTGCACCAGTTGGGATTTTTATGTGTGATTTCTCTGCGGCAACCACCCCTGGTCTCAGCAGCGAGGCCCGCCCTGAAACGTCAATTACTCATGGACGGAAAAAAATATGAGTAACTCCGAAGACGGAGTTATTTGCCTGTGCGGCGAGGGACCCCTGTGCACACGGTTGCCAGAGAAAAACGGATTAGCACGCAAAATTCAGTTCCTAGTCTCTATGGACTTCGTCAGAGGTAAAAGCTGGCGAACGTAAAAAAAAAAAAAAAAAAAAAAAAAAAAAAGACAAGCGACTAGTTAACCAGAAATAGTTTACATTCATTTGTCACATTTTGAAATATTTATTCCCATAAACGTTTTTGGACTAAAATATCAACAGCATAAAAATTAACTATTCTAGGATATTCATATTTTTTCTCCGGTTTCCCAAATTTGAACCACTCCAATAAAATATCAGTCACGTGAGTGAGAGGAATGTAGTTTCCCCAGGACATCTTCATTCATACACGTAGCAACGTTTTTATGACTGTTACTAAAATGCCACTTTGAGATAAAAACAAACAGCTGTGCATGACAGGTGGGTGAAGAGATCTAGCAAATTTTTGGCCTGACGTCGACAGTTCTTCCTATATGTAGGAGACTAGAACGAGGCTGGGAAGGCTGGAACGAGGCTGTGAAGGCTGGAACGAAGCCATTGTTGAATAAACAAACGGTTGTAAATAATCAGATACCTTCGACTGTACTTTTTATTTTGGTTTCCTAAAGACAAACAAACGGAGCTTACGTCTGCCCTTACTCCAAAGTGCAGACTTTAGCACGCGCATAAACACGTGCAATCTTCATCCCAACGTTGTGCTACAGATGCCAGACATGGACTCTAGAACAAACAGAAAAAGAAAATCTACCGAGATGAAGTGTGTCAGACGAATGACAGGAAACAGCCTGAGAGATAAGATCAGAAATGAAGAACTGAGAGAAAAGCTAGGAAAAATTTCCGCCATAGATACATAAAAAAAAAAAAACAGATAAAATGGGCGGGTCTCGTGATCAGACAAAAAGACCAAAACGTTAAAACAAGCCTTTAATAAACGTTACTAGAACACCAGACTCAAATACCGATAGAAGATAGATTGATTGAATATTACAAACACTAGGAAACATAACAGAGGCAGCACAGGCCAAAAGAAGAGCAAAAGACCGCAAATTATAACTCCCCTCGACGCTGAAAGGCAACTGCAGGAGGAAAGAAGAAGCACATGATAAGAACAATGTATATGAGACGTTCTTTACAGAACTACAAGAACAACAGCTGACAATGTTACTTGATTGGTGGTGTAAATGTGCACTGCACTCCAACTTGACTGCATAGACACACAGATAAAAAACAACACGCTCTGTTAACTTTGTAGTTAGACAAAAGAAAGCTAAGCAAAAGCATAGGAACACAATGACAAAAATCAGCAGGCTCAAAAAAGGAATAAGCACTCTAAGAAGGATGTATGTAATAAAGCGAAGAAATATATAAGGCTGAAAAAAAAAGACATAGACAGGATGAAAAGACATAAGAACGCTGAAAAAAGCCATAAAAATGCTAAGATAGACATGAGCACGTCAAGCAAGACATAAGCACCTTAAGAATGACATTGACAACACTGCGAAAAACAACAGAATGCAACGATATACATTAGCACTTTAACTATGATGTTTCTTTAACGGGGTTTCTGCAAAGGAAGGTTTATGTAAATGGAACTCAAGAAGCCAGACAAGAACTCAAACGCGTCAAGGACCCACAGGTGAACGCATGCGTCAGAAAAAAAAACAGTAAATCAGCATTGATCAAGATGTTAATCTACCTTTCCAGTGGTAGAGATAGAAACATACTAACTATAGTTAAATATGAATATGTGACAAGGATACGCCTCTGACACGCCGTACAAAAAATTATCGTGACTTCTAGCTAAAACTTAATGTTTAGAGCAGCCACTTTGTAATTTTTTTTTTTAATTGTATAACAAAAATCGATTTTTGCCGAAACTAGACTGCATTTGGACTGTTATAAAATCTTAAGGTTGGTGATAAATCAAAGACTGCATGCAAAAAAATCACTATTTGATATCTATTCATCAAAATGTTTTCGAGAAAATTAAAGGGCACTATGTTCACGAATTTATTAACCTAATATAGAACGACTATGTGAGTAGCGGTCGAAAAGGGCAAGCAACCCGCTATCCCAAAAATGACGTGCTGTAGTCGGATGTATCGTAACTTGTAGATCACAATTCAACGCAACTACGCCTATTTAACGCCTTTATTGAGGGTGATCGACGAACAGGGGGAATCTTCAGTATATAAGAAGTAGAAGATGAGGAGTTGAAAATGTAGGAACAACAAATGTATGCACTTTGCGAAAATACAAATAAATATGCAACAATTCAACAAATATATATATCTATATATATTGTCCCTTCGAGCCGAATACGGCACATAGGGCAGAACCACAATCTCAAAAACTGGAACCTTGCGCGCCAAAATGGCACATACTGCAAATGTCTTCTTCTTCTTCTTCTATCCTTCCTCCATTGCCGTTGGCGTCGAGGAGGGATACAATCTGCGATTCTTTGCTCTTCTGTTGGCCTCTTCTGATGTTATCCCTCCTAGTGACTCTAGTATTCCTTTATCCATCTCTTTCTCGGTCTTCCTCTTAATCTGGCGTTTTCGTAGAGTTTGTTTAAGGCTCTTTGAGTCATTGTTAGTCACTGCTGAGATCACTGCTCTAAAATCTATGGCTCTGTTTCCATAACAATACCTTTTACAATGACAGCTTGTCAAGCCATCGGTCAACCTCCTTAGTCTCCTCTTACGACATGCCTGGAAGGTCACAGTGTCACTATTCCTTACTTAAAATTCAACAAATACAAGTAACAACAAAATGTGCGACAGTTAAAAATACATGTAACAAAATATGCGACAATCCATCAAATACATGTAACAAAATATGCGACAATTCATCAAATACATGTAACAAAATATGCGACATTCCATCAAATACATGTAACAAAATATGCGACAATCCATCAAATACATGTAACAAAATATGCGACAATCCATCAAATACATGTAACAAAATATACGACAATCCATCAAATATATGTAACAAAATGTGCGACATTACCACACAAAAATGGAGCAAAATCAACGGACAAATAGACAAAAGAAAGTTACACTGCAGATATACAAAGTTGCTCAAGTGAATGGAAATAATCATCATAATGCCTGGCAACTTTCCCAGCAACATATTGACATCAAACTTGTTATGACGAGCTGTCATTTCTGAATGTCATATTTGATGATAAAATAACGGAAGTGCACATATATATGTGCGTGCGAGTGTGCATATGTATGTGTGGCTGTTGAGACGGGGGCATTTTTATATGGATCAGAGGTGGGGAGTGGGGGGAGAGAGAGAGAGAGAGAGAGAGAGAGAGAGAGAGGATTAAGCGAATAAGCGAGTATTTGCAAAGGTAAAAAAAAATGAATCTAAGAGTATAAAATAGAAGAGTCAGTGGGTATAAAAACAGAATAATTTATGAGTATAAAATAGAAGAGTCAGTGGGTATAAAAACATAATAATTTATGAGTACAAAATAGAAGAGTCAGTGGGTATAAAAACATAATAATTTATAAGTATAAAATAGAAGAGTCAGTGGGTATCAAAACAGAATAATTTATGAGTATAAAATAGAAGAGTCAGTGGGTATAAAAACAGAATAATTTATGAGTACAAAATAGAAGAGTCAGTGGGTATAAAAACAGAATAATTTATGAGTATAAAAAAAAGAAGATTCGTGGAATATTAAAAAAGTAAACTAATGATACTTTTTAAAGAAGAAAAGGTCGTTGCTTAAGAGTTTACAATTGGAAGAGTGAAAGAAAGAAACAAAATTAAGTTAGCTTCAGAATAAACAAATGGGCATTTGAGAGTAGACTCGTAGGTAATTCAACAAATAATAAAAGTCACTTATAACTTTAAACTTATAATGTATCACTGCTATTTGTTTTCATCATAAAGCGGTATTGGAAGCCGCAATAGCTCAGTGGTTAGTGAACTGGACTACCACGGACAGGAGTAGGGTTCGATCCCAACCGACGGCTTCCGGGTTCACCCAGCCTTAAATGGGTACCGAATTTTTTTCTGGGAAAGTAAAGCAGCGCGGGCGTAATACTGACCACATTACCCCAAAAATCATGTGCTGAAGGTCTGTAAAATATAGGGTCACTAACACCATATTTCCCTATACGCCACTTGGCGTGACGGGGGTACTTTACTTTTACTATAAAGCGGTATTTCCACTATAATATTGGACATTTTTCAACATTTATGTACGGCGATATCCTGAACCTAGCCCATTTTCTTCATTTTTATAATTCATATTTTAAGGGAGTGGTTTAATTTGTGACACTAAATACACAAAACGTAGCATTTCTAATGACAGTAAATATTTATGTCTGAATGATATTCTATAGCTCGATCATAAATTCATGAACACGTTTGCTTTCGATTTACGTGAAAACTACCTGCTAGATCGCAGAGATTTTTTGCATGCAGCCGCAGAATATCCATAACCTTATATAAATATTTTGTTTGCTCTCATACATTTGATCTAGTTGGCAAGATTTATTCTTTAGGCTATATTTTTACATTAAAATCAACCTCATTGAATGTGACATAATTTTAGCAGATCTTCAGTGCTCATTAATGTTGTTCTAAAAAAAATAGCTTTGTTTTCTCATTAAAATTGGCCGAAGAAATACAAATTCTTCATTTTCACTGCACCAATTCGACTTTCAGTTGAAACCAGTAAACACGTAACGTTATAATGGGACGCAGCCGTTCATATTAAAGGTGTATCCAGCTATTATTGTGAAGTTATTGTGGTATAATGTTTTCTAAAACTGACATTTATATCAACATCATGAGTTTGAAATTTAAATTTACAACTATGCAGAAGGTTATCGTTTTACTATACCAGCACTACCGCTGTCAATCAAAGATGGGTCATTTATATTGCGACATTCTCGACCCAGAGAGACGAATGCAATTGGCGCTTGGTTTGTATAGATCATCCTTTTCACTTTGGATTCAACAAGACTCAGAGTGCACTCCTGTCAAGCAAGGACGGAAAAGGAAAGTTGTCGACTTTGATGTAGATGGCATAATACGAAATTTATTTAAAACGTTTACTATAAATATACTTGTTATACTCAGGAAATTGAAATTAATATTGCATGGAAACTGCTGTACTGAAATTGTTAAAAGTACTCTATGGAAAATTGTACGAGCCGCCGGCTTCCCTTTCATGAAAACTGTAGGCGGTAGGAATATAATTCGTGAAAAATCACATATGATTGCGTACCGAAGCAAATACCTGAGGTAGATCCGTGAACGGTGGAGACAAGGCCATGATACTTTATATTTGAACGAATCCTGTGTCAATGCTCACCAAACTTATGCTAAGGAATGACAAATCAATAGATGTTGAACAGAAAAGAGCAATTATCAGTAACAAAGGCCATCACATCGTACTAACGCATGCAGGAAGTAGTGAAAACAGCTTTTTCCATGCCGCTGGACTTATTTTCCAATCAAAAAATACCGACGACAGGGACTACCACACAGAAATGAATTGACAACATTTCAGGCACTGGTTGGAGAATAATCTTCATCCAATCCTGGATAGACATTCGTGCGCAGTTATGGATAATTTGATCTCATTGTTGTGTCAGTAGAAGAGAACGTGCCAACTGTATCAAATACAAACGATCAAGTTAGTACATGGCACAACACATTTTAAAAACCCGAGTTGTTTCAGCTTGTGAGGAATACAAATAAGAAAAAGGTGTATCATATTGACAAAATCATTGAGGAAAAAAGCCAAAAATACCTGCGACTACCTGCATATCATGCGCCCATCAATCTGATCGAGCTTGTGTGGGCTAAGTGAAAGGACAATTTGCAGAACTGAACATGCCGTTTAAATTGTGTGCTGTTGAAGTTCTGACATGTGAGTCCCTCTCAAGCATAGACATTCAGTTCTGGGAGAACTGTGTTGCACAAGTGCTTCGGCTGGAAGACGAGTACTGGCAATGAGATGGATTACAATTTGTCCATCCATTAACCATTATTAACCTCTTGGAATTGTCAAATTGGGAATGATGGAGAGATTATTTTGTTGACAGACTGAATAACAGCAAGAGATGATTAAGCCTATGTTGAGCAAATGGTTAAGTTTATGTACAATGGCAACAAATATATTTCCATATCAAAATGCGCCCACCATTATTCAATTTGGGGTGCAGTTAGAACACCCCGGGTCTAATGGTGACCACAGGGCAAGACTAAATGTATCAAATTGGAGTGATGTTTAGGATTACACATAACGGGTAACACACACAATTATTTGATCTATAAAAGTATTATGTAGATACGCCTCTGAAAAGAAGTGAATTTGAAATAAACTTGTTTACTGTAAAATCTAAAATTTGAATCAACTTATTGGCAATGGCCCTAAAAAATCAAAGGAATTCGCCATGTGCAAAATCTGGTGTATATGTGTAATATATACTATAGCAATATTTTCGGGTCATATATTTTAAGGTTGCATGCAAAAAAATCACTGCGATCTAACAAGTAGTTTTCACGCAAACGTGTTCATGAATTTATGAACGGACAAATGATTGTAACAAAATGATTGGCAGAGTTTAGAGTCATAGAGTGTTCTTTCCAGTTGTAGAATTTTAAGATAGAGCTTCTTCTATTCACTTCGAACGTTTATTTTAAAAATGTTCCTCCTTAAAAGATAACAATTAGCAAACCAACTAAAGTATCAGTGACAAATAACTGTGTTATAATAATAAAGTAATCTAAGAGCATAACAAAGCCAAAGAGGCCAACACAAAAAGGGAGCTCTTAAAAAACATCAGAAAGAAGCAATCAACATTTTTCGGGCACATCATGAGAAGAGGAAAGTTGGAATACTTGGTTAAATAAAAGGAAAGAGAGATCGCGGACGACAAAGAGAGAAAATACTGGATAGCTTGGTGTCATGGCATAGAAAACAGTCAACAACATAACTGATACGATGCACTGTAGATAGAAGATTGTGGATGGACATGATCACCTACGCCAACCGGTATGGCACATGATGATGATGATAAAAAAGCGGAATTGAGCTAGAGAGAAGAAACACACAAATAATTCCAAAGCATGGAAGAAAGAGAAGCTGTTGAGTGTTCTTGTGGGTCTTCTATTTTACCATGTATCAGTGCCCGAATGTCTGCAAATAAATAGAAGCTCGTTGATCTCCTCTGTCTCAGATGCGTTGGTTAACTTGCAAATGTAGTCCAGGTATGTGATGAACAATAGGGGAGACAGTACGCATCCCTTCTTCTATTATACATTCAAAGTGATCAGAAGAAGTTGTATTTCAAAACGTTTGTGGTTAAAGATTGAGTTATCAGAAACAGTCAGATTTGCTAATATCTGTTTGGCCAGCATTAGCTGCTACAATTTGCTAGCCTTTGAAATGTGGATATATAGAAGAATAGGTGGAATTGGATGGAAGGAAAAGAAAACAAACGATGAAGTTTTAAAACAGCTAAAAATGAAAAGAGAACTACTAAACACAATTCAAATAAGACAAATGCGATTTTTGGGCCATGTTAAAAGACACAACAGCCTACTACAAGTAATATTGGAGGTGAAAATACAAAGTAAAAGAGGCAGAGACAGACCAAGACTAACATGGATGAGTAACATCAAAAGATGGACAAACCAGCTGATGACAACCTGCAACATCAAAGCAAAAAATAGCAGAATGGCATCCATGGTAGCCAACCTTCGTTGCAGAGATGGCACTCTATGACGATGATGAGCTGCTATAACATCACTTGTACATAAATACTGACTTTATCTAGAAACTGAACGTTTTGTGTGTGGTGTCACAAAGTGGAACCACTCCCATAAAATATCAGTTTTAAGAATGAGTGAAATGTACCAGGCTCAGGGTGTTTTGATCCATAAAAGATGAAAAACTTGCAAGATTATAACAGAAATGTCACATTGGGATGAAAATAAAACAGCTGTGATGTATGAGAGAGGGGAATAAAAAACATCTTTATATTTTCTCATTACTGGGTCTTCAGCGCGGTCCTTCTATGAAAGAGAAAGGAGGAATCCGAGAGCAGAAACAGTCGTGGGCGTGGGAGTTCAACATTCAGATCAGTTTAAACAAAAATAAGGATTGTGAGTTCATGAAGGGAATGGATAACTGGAAAGAGTAGGGGTGGTGGAAGGCGCTGTGTTCCCGTCGGGTTGATTTCTGTATCACCAGCTAAGTGACCTCTGGTATTTGGCGCAATATTCGAAGTCTCATTGTGAGTAGTCACGCAGGGCGCAATGTTTCATGGGAAGGGAATTGGAGGGGATCGTATTTGAATGAACCATTAATGAAGCAGCCGCTGATGGTAGCAGTAATAACAAACTTACGTACGTCTAATGTCTGTGTGTGAGCAGAGCTTAGGTTGGGAGCGGTGGAGGTATTTGGGGTCAGCGCGAGGCAAGCACGTGATTTTTGTGACCTTTACCACTGACCTGTGGGACGGGAGTTAATACCAGACCTTGACGATCGTGTTGTGAGGCTTTGTGTATGGAGGGGAGAAACATGGGCAATTTACCAGGCATTTTGAACAGAACTGAGGTCACTGAACTGAGGATATATAGACACACGACACACTTCTTTGAACACAGGTCACAAACAGAATAAGAAAAACAACATTAAAATAACAGACTCATTAGAGAAATTAACAACATATGATCGCTATCAGAGAAGATATAACTAGTCCTGCAGTGGATACCTGCACATCGTGGCATCCCTGGAAATGAGAAAGTAGATGAACAGGATTACTTTTAGTAGGCTGTTGTGTCTCGCAATAGCAAGTGAGCTTTCAACAGTCCAATCAACCACATAACCTCATTATAATAAAAACAATCATGAAACAAGCCAGGAAAACAGAATGAATGGAAAATATGAACCCCAACAGGACAGCTTAAACAAACTCAGCAGACATGAACAGACCACGATATTCAGACCTGGAACATATCTCCGTGGCCTCAGAGCACACCTACACAAGATAGGACTCAGGGACCAGGCAACTTGTGACTGCGTAGCATCCAGACAAGGTCCAGAGCATATCCTGCAGGACTGCGGCACTCTCAACACAGGAGCATCCAGACAAACCCCAGAACATATCCTACAGGACTGCAGCACTCTCAACACAGGAGCATCCAGACAGTCCAGAGCATATCCTACAGGACTGCAACACTCTCAACACAGGAGCATCCAGACAAAATCCAGAACATATCCTACAGGACTGCAACACTCTCAACACAGGAGCATCCAGACAAACTCCAGAACATTTCCTACGGGACTGTAGCACTCTCAACACAGGAGCATCCAGACAAACTCCAGAACATATCCTACAGGACTGCAGCACTCTCAACACAGGAGAATCCAGACAAACCCCAGAACATATCCTACAGGACTGCAGCACTCTCAACACAGGAGCACACAGACAGTCCAGAGCATATCCTACAGGACTGCGACACTCTCAACATCCTAAAAACACAAATATGGCCCACAGAAGCAACCCTGTATGACATGACAAGCTGTGGGGAACCGGTGATGACCTCAAACACGCCATCTTGTTTGTCATCCATGCTGGTCTAAATGTTTAAGTATGTAGCAATAAATGAACGCTGATGACAACAGTAGAATGACATCACCCGTCTATACAGCTCGCATAGCTGAAGACTTAACAATAATGAGGAAAGGGGGGGGGGGTGTTTCTGAAATTTCTTTCTGTGACCGCTGGTTTTACCATTATAGATGATTGTGTACATCTGGCAGCACAGATACATCTTTAGTGAGTGTCAGCCTTTTCTTATAATCATCATGCTACCTTCTGCACTATTCACATTTCTAATAAAAATAAACAAATAAATCAAGACTGAGTTAGAACATCAAGACCCGGTCCAATAAATGGTGGCTCACAACCAAAATTATATATATATATATAATGCCACAGGAACGCAAATATTCTTTTAATGATCAGAAAAATTTCACACAAAAAATGCGCGCGTTCTTTAGTAATTTATATTTATTGCACGTTTCTCAGTTGTACACCTGTAACACATGTTTTGTATTTTCGTACTTGCTTGAGTGAGTTCACACGATGACTAAAGAAGTACACCTCATTATCATCCGCCCTTAAAAAAACGTTAAGTGGGCGTGTATGCGGTGTGTTTTTGCAGACTTTGCAGTAGAACTCCTGATATGTGTGCCTTTCGCCCCAACACATCCGACTTCAGCACGGCATTTTTTGAGTACCGGGTTGTCTTTCCTCTCGATCTCAACTCATTTGGCCAGACTAGATTGGCTAGTCTGCTACTAGAGGCACGTTGAAGAAGTGCAATACGGTCTAGATGGTTCTGTTGGTTAGTCTGCCACTAGAGGCACGTTGAAGAAGTGCAATACGGTCTAGATGGTTCTGTTGGCTAGTCTGCTACTAGAGGCACGTTGAAGAAGTGCAATACGGTCTAGATGGTTCTGTTGGCTAGTCTGCTACTAGAGGCACGTTGAAGAAGTGCAATACGGTCTAGATGGTTCTGTTGGTTAGTCTGCCACTAGAGGCACGTTGAAGAAGTGCAATACGGTCTAGATGGTTCTGTTGGTTAGTCTGCCACTAGAGGCACGTTGAAGAAGTGCAATACGGTCTAGATGGTTCTGTTGGTTAGTCTGCCACTAGAGGCACGTTGAAGAAGTGCAATACGGTCTAGATGGTTCTGTTGGTTAGTCTGCCACTAGAGGCACGTTGAAGAAGTGCAATACGGTCTAGATGGTTCTGTTGGTTAGTCTGCCACTAGAGGCACGTTGAAGAAGTGCAATACGGTCTAGATGGTTCTGTTGGTTAGTCTGCTACTAGAGGCACGTTGAAGAAGTGCAATACGGTCTAGATGGTTCTGTTGGTTAGTCTGCTACTAGAGGCACGTTGAAGAAGTGCAATACGGTCTAGATGGTTCTGTTGGTTAGTCTGCTACTAGAGGCACGTTGAAGAAGTGCAATACGGTCTAGATGGTTCTGTTGGTTAGTCTGCCACTAGAGGCACGTTGAAGAAGTGCAATACGGTCTAGATGGTTCTGTTGGTTAGTCTGCCACTAGAGGCACGTTGAAGAAGTGCAATACGGTCTAGATGGTTCTGTTGGTTAGTCTGCTACTAGAGGCACGTTGAAGAAGTGCAATACGGTCTAGATGGTTCTGTTGGTTAGTCTGCCACTAAAGGCACGTTGAAGAAGTGCAATACGGTCTAGATGGTTCTGTTGGTTAGTCTGCCACTAGAGGCACGTTGAAGAAGTGCAATACGGTCTAGATGGTTCTGTTGGTTAGTCTGCTACTAGAGGCACGTTGAAGAAGTGCAATACGGTCTAGATGGTTCTGTTGGTTAGTCTGCCACTAGAGGCACGTTGAAGAAGTGCAATACGGTCTAGATGGTTCTGTTGGTTAGTCTGCTACTAGAGGAACGTTGAAGAAGTGCAATACGGTCTAGATGGTTCTGTTGGTTAGTCTGCTACTAGAGGCACGTTGAAGAAGTGCAATACGGTCTAGATGGTTCTGTTGGTTAGTCTGCTACTAGAGGCACGTTGAAGAAGTGCAATACGGTCTAGATGGTTCTGTTGGTTAGTCTGCCACTAGAGGCACGTTGAAGAAGTGCAATACGGTCTAGATGGTTCTGTTGGTTAGTCTGCTACTAGAGGCACGTTGAAGAAGTGCAATACGGTCTAGATGGTTCTGTTGGTTAGTCTGCCACTAGAGGCACGTTGAAGAAGTGCAATACGGTCTAGATGGTTCTGTTGGTTAGTCTGCCACTAGAGGCACGTTGAAGAAGTGCAATACGGTCTAGATGGTTCTGTTGGTTAGTCTGCTACTAGAGGCACGTTGAAGAAGTGCAATACGGTCTAGATGGTTCTGTTGGTTAGTCTGCCACTAGAGGCACGTTGAAGAAGTGCAATACGGTCTAGATGGTTCTGTTGGTTAGTCTGCTACTAGAGGCACGTTGAAGAAGTGCAATACGGTCTAGATGGTTCTGTTGGTTAGTCTGCCACTAGAGGCACGTTGAAGAAGTGCAATACGGTCTAGATGGTTCTGTTGGTTAGTCTGCCACTAGAGGCACGTTGAAGAAGTGCAATACGGTCTAGATGGTTCTGTTGGTTAGTCTGCTACTAGAGGCACGTTGAAGAAGTGCAATACGGTCTAGATGGTTCTGTTGGTTAGTCTGCCACTAGAGGCACGTTGAAGAAGTGCAATACGGTCTAGATGGTTCTGTTGGTTAGTCTGCCACTAGAGGCACGTTGAAGAAGTGCAATACGGTCTAGATGGTTCTGTTGGTTAGTCTGCCACTAGAGGCACGTTGAAGAAGTGCAATACGGTCTAGATGGTTCTGTTGGTTAGTCTGCCACTAGAGGCACGTTGAAGAAGTGCAATACGGTCTAGATGGTTCTGTTGGTTAGTCTGCCACTAGAGGCACGTTGAAGAAGTGCAATACGGTCTAGATGGTTCTGTTGGTTAGTCTGCCACTAGAGGCACGTTGAAGAAGTGCAATACGGTCTAGATGGTTCTGTTGGTTAGTCTGCCACTAGAGGCACGTTGAAGAAGTGCAATACGGTCTAGATGGTTCTGGTTCATCGAATCTGGCGCAAGTCATCAGCTGAGTCGGCGGCAGCTCCAAGTCTGCTGCTGCCATGCACCTTGCCCTCCTGTGTACTTCTTACATTTGCTACTTGTTTATTTTGGACATCCTGTTGGGTCAAGTGGTCAGCATCTCGTTCGCCATATTTCTTTTTTAAAAATCCGACAGGCAAAACGATAGTGGCATCTTTAAGATAGATAGAAAGAAAGAAAGGAAAGGAAGAAAGAAAGAAGGAAAGAAAGAAGGAAAAAAGAAAGAAAGAAAGAAAGAAAGAAAGAAAGAAAGAAAGAAAGAAAGAAAGAAAGAAAGAAAGAAAGAAAGAAAAAGAAAGAAAGAAAGCCGATCAGAATAGATCCGACCTTTTGCCATCAGGAGCCCAGTTCACCAACCACTGTATGTTCCAAGTGAGACGAGGCAATAAAAACACAATCCCAACCAAGCACAGCGCGTGAAACTCAACGTCGTTAATGTACGCCCCACACTCAACAAATAGCGACTATATTGTTATTTTTACAAAGACGGTAATTGTATTTCAAGTGTTGCGACACTTCGCTAATCTTTACCGCCAATAAATATACGCCAGCTACGCAGGTATTCGTAATGCCTCTGGCTAAACAGCCCCACAAGTAACGGAAAACAAAGAAAAACACAGGTTTACTAGTGCTGTAAACATACCTGCTGCGTCTATGTGATTTATGCGTGTCTATCGGATCGTAGTTTACATCTCATCATCATCATAATCGAGTGCCGTCTCCGCAACGAAGGTTGGCTACCATGGATCGCCATTCTACTCTGTTTCTTGCTTTGATGGTGCAGGCTGACATAGATTGACTTGTCCATCTTTTGATGTTACTCGTCCATGTTAGTCTTGGTCTGCCTCTTTTACCTTGTATTTTTCCTTCCAATATTACTTTTAGTAGGCCGTTGTGTCTTTCAATATGCCCCAAAAATTTCATTTGTCTTGTCTTAATTGTATTTAGTAGTTCTCTTTTTATTTTCAGTTGTTTTAAAACTTACATCTATAACGAGCATTTGATTCTTCTTCAATTCAGCTCCCAATGGAGCATAGATCTTCAATAAACACGTTTCAAGCTGTTCTGTCCCGCCACTCTTTTAAGATTATTCCATGTCTTCCCCATCATCTTCATCTCTGCTTCTATCTGTCTGCTTCTATCTGTCTGCTTCTATCTGTCTGCTCCAAGAATATTTTCGTCTTCCTCTTTATCCCTGGGGATTCCCAAAAAGGGCCTATTGTGTACTCTTCAGTTGGCTTCCGTAGTGTATATCCTGTCAAACGTCATCGTCTTCGTTGTACCTCTTCGTCCACGGGTATCCGACTTGTATTTTTCCATAATTCTACGTTGGTGGTTTTGTCCTGCAATTTCCATCCTTTAATATTCTGTGCAAGCATCCATTAATCAAGGTATGTATCTTCATGATTGTCACTGTAGTTGCTTTCCATGTTTCACGTCATTTGATTATTTATTATTATTATCGTTTCCGATCATTGACATGACCAGATAAAGCTTGGGTAGCTGGGCGGTTTGCGCGCTGGATACTGTTGAGAATCATCTTGGTTCAATTCCCACATATGGAGACCTATTTCGGAACGACAAGGCTCTGGGATTCACCCAGACTCTATAAATTGGTAGCAGAGAAGTAAAGGCGGTGTGACGTGATACTGACCGCATTACTCGAAACCGCGCTATGAGTCACGGGGACAAATGACCAGTAAGACATTCCCGATATATCTATCAAAGCAGGGAGGGAACCATGACTTTTTTACTTGACCAGAAGGCTGCGTGCTAAAAATAGGTGAAGAAGGGGGCTGGATAGTCTTGAGGTACAACGTCCAGGGGTCAAAGCCCACATGAAGCGGTTGTGATAAACAAAAACATGAAAAGACAAATTAATCCGTGGTTTCTTTAAGACATTACCTCCCCTGATCTCGTGAGCAGTGATCTGACGTCTAGCCCTCTCGAATAACGGCAATAAACAGGAGGTTCCGTGTGCACTCGCGCACTTTAAAGATCCTTTGGCAGTTTAATCCGAAAAGAGTAGGCCATTAATATGGCCGCTGTCCAAGCAAAATCGTCAGCAAAAACCTACTCATACCGTGGTTCTCATGCCGTCATACGGAGTTCGTTCACATGAGCCAAGATTCTCCTCGGGTCTTCTCGAGGTTCTCGAGTGGGAGATATCGGAGCACCTATTTGATTAGTCCGATGTGCAGTGGCGATGATCCTCGAGTGGGAGATATCGGAGCACCTATTTGATTAGTCCGATGTGCAGTGGCGATGATCCTCGAGTGGGAGATATCGGAGCACCTATTTGATTAGTCCGATGTACAGTGGCGATGATCCTAACAGAAAATAAACAAACATTACACGAAGAAGGCTGTTGAGAAGGCTTGTATATGTCAGGTCTTACCTCACAGCCAGTGAATAGTTCAGGTAAACTGGTAACGACATTACAGTCAGTGAACAGTTCAGGTACACTGGTAAATCACCTTTCAGCCAGTGAACAGTTCAGGTAAACTGGTAAATGACCTTACAGCCAGTGAACAGTTCAGGTAAACTGGTAAATGACCTCTCAGCCAGTGAACAGTTCAGGTAAACTGGTAAATGACCTTACAGCCAGTGAACAGTTCAGGTAAACTGGTAAATGACCTTACAGCCCGTGAACAGTTCAGGTAAACTGGTAAATGACCTTACAGCCAGTGAACAGTTCAGGTAAACTGGTAAATGACCTCTCAGCCAGTGAACAGTTCAGGTAAACTGGTAAATGACCTTACAGCCAGTGAACAGTTCAGGTAAACTGGTAAATGACCTTTCAGCCAGCGAAAAGCTACGGTAAACTGGTAATGACCTTACAGCCAGTGAACAGTTCAGGTACACTGGTAAATGACCTTACAGCCAGTAGTCAGTTCAGGTAAACTGGTAAATGACCTTAAAGCCAGTGAATAGTTCAAGTACACTGGTAAATGACCTTACAGCCAGTGAACAGTTCAGGTAAACTGGTAAATGACCTTACAGCCAGTGAGCAGTTCAGGTAAACTGGTAAATGATCTTACAGCCAGTGAACAGTTCAGGTAAACTGGTAAATGATCTTACAGCCAGTGAACAGTTCAGGTAAACCGGTAAATGATCTTACAGCCAGTGAACAGTTCAGGTAAACTGGTAAATGATCTTACAGCCAGTGAACAGTTCAGGTACACTGGTAAACAAACTTTCAGCCAGTGAACAGTTCAGGTAAACTAGTAAATGACCTTACAGCCAGTGAACAGTTCAGGTAAACTAGTAAATGACCTTACAGCCAGTGAACAGTTCAGGTAAACTAGTAAATGACCTTACAGCCAGTGAACAGTTCAGGTAAACTGGTAAATATCTTACAGCCAGTAAACAGCTACGGTAAACTGGTAAATTACCTTTCAGCCCGTGAACAGCTATGGTAAACTGGTAAATGACCTTACAGCCAGTGAACAGCTATGGTAAACTGGTAAATGACCTTACAGCCAGTGAACAGCTACGGCAAACTGGTAATGACCTTACAGTCAGTGGACAGTTATGGTAAACTGGTAGTAGCCTTACAGCCAGAAGATCATTAGTCCAAACCACTTATACAGCGACTGAGACGATGCAGGTAAAGGAAGGCAGGTAGTTCTACCATGGCAGGTAAGAGAAAACACGTAGTTCTATTAAGGCAGGTAAGTGAAAGCAGGTAGTTCTATCAAGGCAGGTAAGAGAAAGCAGATAGCTCTATCAAGGCAGGTAAGAGAAAGCACGTAGTTCTATCAAGGCATGTAAGTGAAAGCAGGTAGTTCTATCAAGGCATGTAAGAGAAAGCAGGTAGTTCTATCAAGGCAGGTAAGAGAAAGCACGTAGTTCTATCAAGGCAGGTAAGAGAAAGCACGTAGTTCTATCAAGGCATGTAAGTGAAAGCAGGTAGTTCTATCAAGGCATGTAAGTGAAAGCAGGTAGTTCTATCAAGGCATGTAAGAGAAAGCACGTAGTTCTATCAAGGCAGGTAAGAGAAAGCACGTAGTTCTATCAAGGCATGTAAGAGAAGCACGTAGTTCTATCAAGGCAGGTAAGAGAAAGCACGTAGTTCTATCAAGGCATGTAAGTGAAAGCAGGTAGTTCTATCAAGGCATGTAAGTGAAAGCAGGTAGTTCTATCAAGGCATGTAAGTGAAAGCAGGTAGTTCTATCAAGGCAGGTAAGAGAAAGCACGTAGTTCTATCAAGGCATGTAAGTGAAAACATGTAGTTCTATCAAGGCACGTAAGACAAAGCAGGTAGTTCTATCAAGACAGGTAAGAGAAAGCAGGTAGTTCTATCAAGGCAGGTAAGAGAAAGCACGTAGTTCTATCAAGGCATGTAAGTGAAAGCAGGTAGTTCTATCAAGGCATGTAAGTGAAAGCAGGTAGTTCTATCAAGGCAGGTAGTTCTATCAAGGCAGGTAAGAGAAAGCAGGTAGTTCTATCAAGGCATGTAAGTGAAAGCAGGTAGTTCTATCAAGGCAGGTAAGAGAAAGCAGGTAGTTCTATCAAGGCATGTAAGTGAAAGCAGGCAGTTCTATCAAGGCAGGTAAGAGAAAGCAGGTAGTTCTATCAAGGCATGTAAGTGAAAGCATGCAGTTCTATCAAGGCACGTAAGACAAAGCAGGTAGTTCTATCAAGACAGGTAAGAGAAAGCAGGCAGTTCTATCAAGGCAGGTAAGAGAAAGCAGGTAGTTCTATCAAGGCATGTAAGTGAAAGCAGGTAGTTCTATCAAGGCACGTAAGACAAAGCAGGTAGTTCTATCAAGGCATGTAAGAGAAAGCAGGTAGTTCTATCAAGGCAGGTGAGAGAAAGCAGGTAGTTCTATCAAGGCAGGTAAGAGAAGCAGGTAGTTCTATCAAGGCAGGTGAGAGAAAGCAGATAGTTCTATCAAGGCCTGTAAGTGAAAGCAGGCAGTTCTATCAAGGCAGGTAAGAGAAAGCAGGTAGTTCTATCAAGGCAGGTAAGAGAAAGCAGGTAGTTCTATCAAGGCAGGTAAGAGAAAGCAGGTAGTTCTATCAAGGCAGGTGAGAGAAAGCAGATAGTTCTATCAAGGCAGGTGAGAGAAAGCAGGTAGTTCTATCAAGGCAGGTGAGAGAAAGCAGGTAGTTCTATCAAGGCAGGTGAGAGAAAGCAGGTAGTTCTATCAAGGCAGGTAAGAGAAAGCAGATAGTTCTATCAAGGCAGGTGAGAGAAAGCAGGTAGTTCTATCAAGGCAGGTAGTAAAAGCAGATAGTTCTATCAAGGCAGGTAAGAGAAAACAGGTAGTTCTATCAATGTAGGTAAGAGAAAACAGGTAGTTCTATCATTGCAGGTAAGAGAAAGCAGGTAGTTCTATCAAGGCAGGTAAGAGAAAGCAGATAGTTCTATCAAGGCAGGTAAGAGAAAACAGGTAGTTCTATCAATGCAGGTAAGAGAAAGCAGGTAGTTCTATCATTGCAGGTAAGAGAAAGCAGGTAGTTCTATCAATGCAGGTAAGAGAAAACAGGTAGTTCTATCAAGGTAGGTAAGAGAAAGCAGGTAGTTATATCAATGCAGGTAAGAGAAAGCAGGTAGTTCTATCAAGGCAGGTAAGAGAAAGCAGGTAGTTCTATCAAGGCAGGTAAGAGAAAGCAGGTAGTTCTATCAAGGCAGGTAAGAGAAAGCAGGTAGTTCTATCAAGGCAGGTAGTTCTATCAAGGCAGGTAAGAGTAAGCAGGTAGTTCTATCAAGGCAGGTAGTTCTATCAAGGCAGGTAAGAGAAAGCAGATAGTTCTGTCAAGACAGGTAAGAGAAAGCAGGTAGTTCTATCAAGGCAGGTAGTTCTATCAAGGCAGGTAAGAGAAAGCAGGTAGTTCTATCAAGGCAGGTAAGAGAAAGCAGGTAGTTCTATCAAGGCAGGTAATTCTATCAAGGCAGGTAAGAGTAAGCAGGTAGTTCTATCAAGGCAGGTAAGAGAAAGCAGGTAGTTCTATCAAGGCAGGTAGTTCTATCAAGGCAGGTAAGAGTAAGCAGGTAGTTCTATCAAGGCAGGTAGTTCTATCAAGGCAGGTAAGAGAAAGCAGGTAGTTCTATCAAGGCAGGTAGAGTAAGCAGGTAGTTCTATCAAGGCTGGTAGTTCTTTCAAGGCAGGTAAGAGTAAGCAGGTAATTCTATCAAGGCTGGTAGTTATGTCAAGGCAGGTGAGAGTACGCAGGTAATTCTATCAAGGCAGGTAAGAGAAAGCAGATATTTCTATCAAGGCAGGTAGTTCTATCAAGGCAGGTAAGAGCAAGCAGGTAGTTCTATCAAGGAAGGTAAGAGTAAGCAGGTAGTTCTATAGGAGACGGATGATAAATGGAGATACCCCTTTCAAGTTGATCACGAAATTAACCATAACAGACAAAAATAAAAACGAGTAGGCTGCATTTTGCAGACAATTAAACAGGAAAAGAGAGATGTACAATTGTATTATCCCACCATAGTTACCTATTTTTATTTCTCAATTAACTTGTGATATTCATCGGCTCCTCGGGGCAGTGGCGTTGCGTGGCGAGGTGGTGGGTATAGGGTGTCCCGAGGGCGAACATTATTAGGATTACAGAATGTGAAGGGGAAAAAATGAATGAAAAAAATAATATTTAATATTTTTAAAGAAATAGGCAGGGGTCAATGTTTGCCTTGCCCCGGACCACTGGCAACCCAGCTACGACACTGCCATGGATTAGTTCACTGCTGAATCCCTGTGTTATCAGGAACGAGATCTGATTGCTAATGGACATTGCACGGCCGGTATAGCGACGATTGTATGTGGTGTTTGTGTACGTGCGTGTGAGTGTGTGTAGACTAAGTGTGGACAAAGGTTCAAGGGTAAAACCCACGCCAAGCGTTAAGGTCAAGGATATCCAGGGAAATGTCACCGCAAGGGGAAGTAACGCGCGTGCACAAGAACCAAACTCTACATGTATGTGTCGCCGCCCAATGGTTCCAAACAACTACTACCAGGCACACAAAAACACAACAATGGAGTAAACAGAGAAACAGTTGTGTGGGAAATAATGTACATATATAAGGCAGAACAAGCTGTGTGGGAAATAATGTACATGTATAAGGCAGAACAAGCTGTGTGGGAAATAATGTACATGTATAAGGCAGAACAAGCTGTGTGGGAAATAATGTACATGTATAAGGCAGAACAAGCTGTGTGGGAAATAATGTACATATATAATGCGGAACAAGCTGTGTGGGAAATAATGTACATATATACGGCAGAACAAGCTGTGTGGAAATAATGTACATATATAATGCGGAACAAGCTGTGTGGGAAATAATGTACATATATAAGAGAAACACGCTGTGTGGGAAATAATGTACATATATAAGGCAGAACAAGCTGTGTGGGAAATAATGTACATATATAAGGCAGAACAAGCTGTGTGGGAAATAATGTACATATATAATGCGGAACAAGCTGTGTGGGAAATAATGTACATATATAAGGCAGAACAAGTTGTGTGGGAAATAATGTACATATATAAGGAGAAACAAGCTGTGTGGGAAATAATGTACATATATAAGACGGAACAAGCTGTGTGGGAAATAATGTACATATATAAGGAGAAACACGCTGTGTGGGAAATAATGTACAAATATAAGGAGAAACAAGCTGTGTGGGAAATATTGTACATATATAATGTGAGACAAGCTGTGTGGGAAATATTGTATATATATATATAATGTGAGACAAGCGGAGTGGGAAATAATGTACATATTTAAGGAGAAACAAGCTGTGTGGGAAATATTGTACATATATAATGTGAGACAAGTTGTGTGGGAAATATTGTACATATATATTGTGAGACACGCTGTGTGGGAAATAATGTACATATATAATGTGAGACAAGCTGTGTGGGAAATAATGTACATATATAAGGTGAAACAAATTGCGTGGGAAATATTGTACAAAAATATAAGGCGAAATTCTTCTTCATTCTTTCTCTGTGGTTTGTCGATTACTGTCAGTTATGGCTTTGAGGTTGTAATATAAGCTGTTAATTGAACATTCTTTGTGTGGGTTCATTTCAAGTTGGGACAGGAATACTTCCCCAAGAAGTGAAAGTTGGGACAGGAATACTTCCCCAAGAAGTGAAAGTTGGGACAGGAATACTTCCCCTCGCCGCCATTTCTGGGAAGCAGTTCAAAGTAAAAACACAGTAATGACTCCGATTACAATACTCGAAGGCCTTTGTTTATGAACAAGAAAATCAGGAATGTGCTTAATTAGCGAGCTACAGGAAGCAAAAGCACATATACCATTCAACATTTACCGAATGGCATTTAGCAATCAGTACATATGGTAACGGTCTCCTTTACGATTAGCTACCGGTTTTTGTTTACGAGAGATCGGTTCTGCTAATCATAAATCGATTTTTCTAATCAGCAATCGAAATGGGATGGAAAGAAAAGAAAACAAACGAAGAAGTTTTAAAACAACTAAAAATGAAAAAAGAACTACTAAACACAATTAGAGCAAGACAAATGAAATTTTTTGGTCATGTTAAAAGACACAATAGTCTAATAAAAGTAATATTAGAGGGGAAAATACAAGGTAAAAGAGGCAGACCAAGACTAACATGGACGAGTAACATCAAAGATGGACAAGTCAGCCTATGGCAATCTGCACCATCAAAGCAAGAGACAGAGTGGAATGGCGCTCCATGGTAGCCAACCTTCGATGCGGAGAGGGCACTCGATGATGACGATGATAATCGAAATGTACATTTTACATTTCCACAATTGCGTTCGTGTGTATTGTAATCTTTGCGACAACACACCAATCCTCGACACTACAAAATTAATAACACGGCTACGATTATAAATTGAGGTTACATTCATTCAATATGACGTAACTGCACGTATTAACGTAATTACGTTGTAAACATAATCCTGGCTGCGTGCACAAATAACGCCCCGTTGACCAGATAATGTTTAACATATTTCCAAATTATTATTAATAAGCCTTGAATATAACTTAATTAACAGCTGAAGGAATTTGAACTCGTATATCTAGACAAATACAACACAAACTATATCCTGAAAATTATAAAGATAAAACTACGACTGTAACATACAAGTTAAGCTATATAGGTGATTATCGCAGGGAAAAAAAACACTTCGTATATGGCAAACGTCCCCAAAGTGACCCTCCCACAAGAATTACCGCCCTTTACCCTTGTCTGCTTGCGTAACTACAACATGGTTTATTTTCCGCGCATAGTCAAGAGGTTGTAATCAATTCTCCCCCACAAACTATTGTTGTATCTGAAATGAACACCGGAAGTGGAAGAAAACAAAAGGAGTTACGGAAAGAAAGTATTGCAAGAAGAAAAATAGAGGACGGCTGGGAACCAAAAAAAATAAAAAAAAAAACACAACAGAGACAACACAAAACAAATAAACGTGGAAAGATGGCGTATATTAAAAACACGACCTTGAATGTGAAATTATAATGGAACAAAAGAATTTAGGGAAATTCCATCACGGAGGGGGAGTTTTAAATAGAAACTTAACCCTGGTGATTACCCGGAGTGAACATTTAAAATACTCTTAGATCAGTGGTTGGCAAACTATGGCCAAATTCTAGGTTAGGCCCACCATCTGCAATTATCCGGCCCACAGTCCCCAAACAGAATAGCATATTACCCGATCGCGGTTGTTTTTTGGGGTTTTTTTTTTTTTTTTTTTGGGGGGGGGGTGTAGACACAGCTTATGTTCTAGTAACTTCTTAAACTCATAACTCCGGGGTTCATTGGGGCACCACTGACAGGCTTCTTCTCCGTTTCTTTCTACCTTCAGTCATTCTTTGGGACTCTACAAAGTCAAGCTCTGTTCTCTGAAATTATCATCCCATTTTCTTTTATTTGTCTACCTCTTTTTCTCTCACTCCTTTCACGGTTCTCTACAGAATGATGTTTGCTAAGTCAGGCGATAGAGATACGTGCTATTGTCAGATGATAGAGATACGTGTCATGGTCAGACGATAGAGATGCGTGCCATAGTCAGACAATCAAAGAGATACGTGCCATGGTCAGACGATAGAGATAAGTGTCATGGTTCGATAGAGATACGAGTCATGGTCAGACAGTAGAGATACGTGCCATGGTCAGACAGCCATAGAGATACGTGCCATGGTCAGACAGTAGAGATACGTGCCATGATCAGACGACAGAGATAAGTGCCGTGGTCAAACCATTTTTCCTCCACTACTTCAAAATGTTTTGGTAACTACTATTTTTTTTTTTTTGTAATGTATATATCTCTATCTATCTTTCGCTCTCAAAATATTGTCTATATCTGCAATGTCGTGTCTTGTCTATATATTTAATTCTTGCAGTGGCTCATATAGTTGTGTCTGTTGTGTTGTATCCATGGGGCAATTGGTTTTTCTAAGTGTTATATATTCAGTACAGCCTTGAAGTATGTGTTCAGCAGTCTAGGGCGTCTGTCTATATGTACCTGTAATTAAGGTACTGATCTTGAATGTGTACACATGGTTATGGAAGGTCCCGGTATCACTGCAAACGAATTAAAATCCATAATTGCTGAACCGCCCGCGCCAGTGGAATCATTCCAATTACTATTTCATTTCCCAAACAAAGAAATGTAGCTGTAGTTCCCATCATAGCAGTTTCAGCACACGCCAAAAGACATAAGGCGAAACCGCACAAAAAGTGAATACAGTCATCTGTTCTCCGACATACGATATCATCATTTATAGCAAACAATCGGAATATCGAAACATGATCAAAACAGATGAAACGCGCAGCTCACAGTATGCACAGAGCACGTAACTCGGTAGCTCCTGCAACAAGCCGGACTACGTGTACACATGTGACTATGGAGTCGATTATTTCCTGTTCTTGGGCGTATAATGATAACTTATTCCCATCTACTCATATTATAATGGCATCTTGATTTGGAGTGTGCAGTCTTCTGATTGATTTGATTATCAGTTTCTTCTAATGGTATGTAACTGGTGTATCTGGCTATTTGCTTGCTACGCCTTCCTTTGCCACCTGGTCTGCTTTTTCGTTTCATGATATTGACATTACGATGCTTGCAGAGTTCAGTCAATAAGGTCTGCAGATGTAGTAGCTTCCAATATTGTTTCTATATAACATACACGCACCATTAATCCGTGTCTCCGCATGATCTCCTTATAAATACAATACTCACATAATTTACTGCTATAATTAGCCAAAGCTACAACATTCTGGACAAATCGAGAAAATGGCAAGATAATTGTGATGAATGCTGCTAATTTATTTATTGATTAGTTATTGCTGCTAACTTATTTATTGATTAGTCATTGCTGGTACCTTGTTTCCCCCACAAAAGAATTCATAACACGACCTTGGAGTCGTGACCACACAAGAGAAAAAGCTGATCGATTACACCTGAGTGGCTAAACGGTTCAGAAAATCATTACTCTTCTTTCTGACATTCACTCGATGACTACTAAAGGATTGAATAGTCCTCATCGTCGTCCGTTTTATAAGAACGTTACGTGGGCGTAAATACGTTGCATTGTGGTTTATTTGCGTCTATCGGACAACACATTCAACTTCAGCTGTGTATCATTTAGTACCGGGTCGCCTTCTCTCTTCGATCTATATTAGCTTGGTTCAGTTTAGACAGATTGTTACTAGTAAGTAGTAAAGTACCCCCGTCACGCCAAGTGGCGTATAGGGAAATATGGTGTTAGTGACCCTATATTTTACACACCTTCAGCACATGATATTTGGGGTAATGTGGTCGGTATTACGCCCGTGCTGCTTTACTTTCCCAGAAAAAAAATTCGGTACCCATTTAAGGCTGGGTGAACCCGGAAGCCGTCGGTTGGGATCGAACCCAACATCTTGTCCTTTGTAGTCCAGTTCACTAACCACTGAGCTATCGCGGCTCCCAGATTGTTACTAGAGGCACCGTAAGAGGTGAGGTGGACCTAGATAGTTCTGAATGCCCGATTCTGGCACAAACCATCAGCTATGTATTGTTAATAGACTCCTGCTTGGTCGGTGTCAGGCGCCTTGTCTCCAGAAAATCATTAAAAGATTTAGATGCCAAGAAGGTGGGAATGGTTGGCAAGACGCCGGCCCCGAGACAGAGAGGTTTTGATTTCAAATCCCGGCTACACCGGACGGGATTTTTATTTATGATTTCTCTTTGCGGCAACCACCCCTGGTCTCAGCAGTGAAGCCCGGCTTGAAAGGTAAATTACTCATCGACGGGAAAATATGAGTACCTCCGAAGTCGGAGTTATCTGCCTGTGCGGCGAGGGACCCCTATGCACACGGCAGCCAGGGAAAAATGGATTAACATATCAAAATTCAGTTCCTAGTCTCTATGGACTTCGTCAGAGGTTAAAAAAAAAAGCTGGTGATCGAAAAAAAAAAAAAATATGCCAAGCAGCAGGCAGTTCTGGAAACAGAACATAATCTGTCAGTTGCCAGACTAACACACGAATTAATTTTAATTTTGTTAAATGGATAGAAACATCAGGATATGGGAGGGAGACCACACACATAAATGTATGTTACAGCCTGGGCTAAACGACAAACGTTTCGACTTCAAAAGTCGTCATCAGGGAGAGAGAGTGAGAGAGAGAGAGAGAGAGAGAGAGTGGGAGAGAGAGAGAAACAACACGGACTACATTAATTAACTAACAAGAGATTGGGTTAGACAGAAGAAAAAAAAAAATGACGGTATTATATTGTTTCACGTGAAGGCTCCTTATTTCTAGCTTGAAACTACACTCAGACTACGCCCCTGCAAGGTCGACTCTCTACTCATTAGCATGGCAGGAGAAAGCAAAACCGTGCTTTTCTCAATGTAGGTCAAATATCCGGTCCGGCAGGAGAAGCTAACGAGGAAGGACACAGGTAACAATAAATAACGTAGGTCACGAAATTCAGAAACTGTCAACCATCATCATCATCGTGTGCCTTCTCCGCAACGAAGGTTGGCTACCATGGATCGCCATTCTACTCTGTTTCTTGCTTTGATGTGTGCAGGCTGTCATAGATTGACTTGTCCATCTTTTGATGTTACTCGTCCATGTTAATCTTGGTCTGCCTCTGCCTCTTTTACCTTGTATTTTTCCTTCCAATATTACTTTTAGTAGGCTGTGTGTCTTTTAACATGCCCCAAAATTTGATTTGTCTTGTCTTAATTGTATTTAGTAGTTCTCTTTTTATTTTCACTTGTTTTAAAACTTTATCGTTTGTTATCTTTTGTTTCCATCCAATTCTACCTATTCTTCTATAACTGTCTAAAACTGTCAACCGCTGTTGTCTAAAAGGCAGTAGTCGCCGCCGATATTCTCCGTTCCTTTTATACAAACTCACAAGTTATCTAAACACTTTAAAATACCTGAAAAGTAGGTTCACGTCGTGAAAACACTAGTACTGATGGTAGTGGCATCAATACAACAACAGGCCGCCCTATTTTCTAGGAGAACAATCACTGATTCCACAGGATGGGCGAACTGTGCTGCCCCCGCCCCAGCCACCACATTTAAAAATCGCCACAAATAGAAATTGAGGCCAGGGTTGAAAGTGGTCAGCAACTCATAACTGACTGCTTGCGCCAGAAGCGATGAACCAGAACTATCGAGATCTCTTCGCGTCGCCCCACATACTCTAACTGGTCTGACCAAGCGAGTAGGGGAACTAAAGAGCACACAAACCCGTTACTCAAAGAAAGAAACAAATTAAGACGGATCATTCGGATCAAAAGGTGCAAACATCGCAGATTGCAAACTATAAGAACATAAAGCCACCCACCAAGGTCATTGTAAGGATCGTGGAGGCCAATGAAGAAGCGTAGTCGATCGGTGAAGTTGTAAGAAGAATAATCCCCCCTCCCCCCGGAGCCGCGATAGCTCAGTGGTTAGTGAAATGGACTATAAAGGACAAGAGGTAGGGTTCGATCCCAACCGACGGCTTCCGGTTCACCCAGCCTTAATTGGTGCCGATTTTTTTCTGGGAAAGTAAAGCGGCAAGGCTCTTTACTTTACTTACTAGAGAAACACTAAATACCGACCACATTAACCCAAAAATCATGTGCCGAAGGTCTGTAAAATTGTGGTCACTAACAACATATTCCCTATACGCCACTTGGCGTGACGACAATCCCCGTACAGCTATAATGTCGCTACATGTAAGTAATATTATGTCCTCGCTTTCATTTCAAAGGAAAGGTATATTTACAATACTCGGGGAAAAAATCCACAATCACCAACATAAAAAAAAATAAATAATAGATAGCCCGTAGCAGGATGGAACTCGTACTCTTCGACATAGCGCGCCTTGCCACGAGAAACCAGCGCTAGAGCACGAGAAACCAGCGCCTTGCCACGAGAAACCAGCGCTAGAGCACGAGAAACCAGCGCCTTGCCACGAGAAACCAGCGCTAAGCACGAGAAACCAGCGCCTTGCCACGAGAAACCAGCGCTAGAGCACGAGAAACCAGCGCTAGAGCACGAGAAACCAGCGCCTTGCCACGAGAAACCAGCGCCTTGCCACGAGAAACCAGCGCCTTGCCACGAGAAACCAGCGCCTTGCCACGAGAAACCAGCGCTAGAGCACGAGAAACCAGCGCTAGAGCACGAGAAACCAGCGCTAGAGCACGAGAAACCAGCGCTAGAGCACGAGAAACCAGCGCCTTGCCACGAGAAACCAGCGCTAGAGCACGAGAAACCAGCGCTAGAGCACGAGAAACCAGCGCCTTGCCACGAGAAACCAGCGCCTTGCCACGAGAAACCAGCGCCTTGCCACGAGAAACCAGCGCTAGAGCACGAGAAACCAGCGCTAGAGCACGAGAAACCAGCGCTAGAGCACGAGAAACCAGCGCTAGAGCACGAGAAACCAGCGCTAGAGCACGAGAAACCAGCGCTAGAGCACGAGAAACCAGCGCTAGAGCACGAGAAACCAGCGCTAGAGCACGAGAAACCAGCGCTAGAGCACGAGAAACCAGCGCTAGAGCACGAGAAACCAGCGCTAGAGCACGAGAAACCAGCGCTAGAGCATACGGCTAACTAAATGGTATCAACTTAATGACTGCAGATATCGCCGTACAACTTCCGCTACATGTGAGCAGCAATATGTCCTCACTGGCGATATCACTTCTGATGACGTCATCAGTCACTTGATAATAAATTGATAAACAATGCAGTTATCATCTAAACCTATAAACGAACAACATTATACAAATATATCTGGATTTTAAAATGAGAGCAAATTTTGATTAAATAAATGCAACAGGGTCGAAGCAAGACGCTGGCTCTTACACTTAGGTTGGCGAGGACACATTTCTTGATTTCCTGGGTTGTGCTGGGGCAGCTAGAGCCTATCCATCCTAAAAGTACTTCAATACTTGTTAGGTCTTGTATACCACACCACGGGGGGCTACAGCGTCCTCATCTCGTTGGCCAGGGTTTGGACGTAAACTATTTCCTACCCACCCCTCGTAAGGTGAAGCGAAGACTTAATAGTTTTTGTACAGCAGACAATGACGACTAGTGACGAAGTCAGAGGAAAGGGCATATATCCAACACGGGCATCTATAATCAAGAAAAGAAGGCGGGCGTATGTCGGTCACGTGGTGGGAAAAGACGTCGAGAGAAACGTAAACCATGCCCTCCAATGGGAAACCGGGCAAAAGAAATAGAGGACGGCCTAGAGAAACGCTAAATAGAACACCGAAGCGAGCAGCAAGAAAAGCGGGTATTAGCTTCTTTGCCCAAGTTGTGAGCCCTCGCCTAGAACAAGGACGCATTGTAAAATACAATGCTGGTACAATACCGACGATCAACAACAAACATGGTAAGATACAATGCTGGTACAATACCGAGGATCAACAACAAACATGGTAAGATACAATGCTAGTACAATACCGACGATCAACAACAAACATGGTAAGATACAATGTTGGTACAATACCGACGATCAACAACAAACATGGTAAGATACAATGCTGGTACAATACCGAGGATCAACAACAAACATGGTAAGATACAATGCTGGTACAATATTCTGTGACCCTTTGGCTATAAGACAGACAGAAATAAATGAAAATGGAAGCTGACTGCCGGAATTATGTAATCAAAATGATTTGTTTATCACCAACACATTCTTCAAACACAGAGAGTCGCAATTATACACATGGTACAAGTGGAATGACACAACATGCAGAAGCCAATAGATTTTATACTAACAAGAAAACAGGGTCAAGAGAAGAGTAATCGACAGCAGAGCTATCCCTGATATCACAGATAACACAGACCATATAACGGTTATGATTACACTCAGCAATAACAATGATTAGATACGCAAACAAACAAAAGAAAATAAAAGAACGGACAAAAATAAAACAATTAAAAGTTAATCATCAAGGAATAACCCACGAAGAAAAACTAGTAGAGGAATTCAAGAAACTTCCTAACGAAGTAAGCACAGAAGAAGAAGAACGGAGACAGTTTAAGAAAACAGTAATCAACATCTCAAAACAGTATGTGGAAAAAAAACTAAGGACAAAAGAAGGACAAAAGAAGGAAAAAAGAGCATCCCGTGGTGGAACGAAGCAATCAGAGATGCAATTAAAGGAAAGAAGAAATTGTTTAAAATTGGAGGGAGAATAAGAACCAAGAAGAATACGAAAATTATGCCTTACTTCGGAGAAAATGTTAAATTTGTTTCAAAGAAGCTAAGCAAAACACATGGACAGAATTCGAACAAAATATGAGCAAGAACTTCAAGACAGGCACAAGAGATTTATAAAAACTGTAAAAGCAATAAGAGCGAGAGAAAAGAAAACTACGATCCTTCCGAGCTCATAAAAATCAAATAACCAACATATACAACAGAGATGGAAAGAATATTTGAAGACCTGTTAAACATGACACCAACTACCAATAACACAAAAAACCACACAAGAGTGCACAAACACTAACCTCAACATCGTGAAAGAGGAAATCGAAAAAGTAATAAAATATGCACCAAGAAATAATGCACTGGGGATAGATAACATAACAAAAGAAATAATAGCAGCAGGAGAAATAGGAGTTACATGCAGCACAAAATATTCAACGCAGCATGCCCCCAACAAAAAGCTATAAAAGACTGGCAACGGGAATTCATTGTACCCATATGCCTATACAAAAATAAGGGTAGCAAGAGAGACTGCAATCATATAGAGATATATTGCTTCTCATCATGTGGGAAAGTTAAACGCCCATATTGTGGAAAAAAGACTGAAACCAATTATAGAACTATAGTCAAACGATTCTCAATGGGGTTCTGAATAAAAAAAAAACGAGGATGTACTGACGCTCTATTCACTTTAAAACAGCTTGCAGAAAAGACGACAGAACACATCACAATGTGTACATTCATTGACCAGGAAAAAACATTCGGCAGAGTAAACAGAGAACAATTGTGGTAGATGCCACAACATATGGAGTAAGCCCATATCGAATCAACCTAATTAAAAGTATCTACATCAACAACAGCTGCACAGTCAGAACACCAGCATGCTACACTGACTCTTCTAAATTAGATCAGGTGTAAGACAGGGGTGCGTACTATTCCCCCATACTGTTTATTACAATCATGGACTATATATGCAAGTAACCAACCCATCACAAACAGAGGAGATCAACGAGCTTCTATTTGCAGACGATCAGGCACTAATACATGGAAAAATAGAAGACCTACAAAAACACTTAAATAAACTCAACAGCACAGGCACAGAATACAATAAGAAAATCAACATCAACAAAACAGAAGCCATGAATATCGCAAGAGAAACAGAACATCATCATAACTATTAGACTGCAGACAGCTAAAAACAAGTAGAGGAATTTAAATACTTAGGAAGTCTAGTGACAAACGACAATTCACAAAACAACAGAAATAGGCTTAACAAAAAGTGCGTGCTAGAGGAATGACAGGAAACAGCCTGAGAGTTAAAATCAGAAATGAAGAACTGAGAAAAAAATTAAAAATAACCCCCACCATAAAATATATATGGATTGACGGAACTTTAGAAGCACTAGGAAACATAACAGCAGCAGAGGCGAACAGAAGAGCACTAGACCGCAAATTATATCTCCCCTCGACGCTGAAAGGCAAATGAGGAAGGAAAGAAGAAAATGTGTCGTCTTCGCCTCGAAATGACAATAGACAAGTAGACAGACAATTCAGTGCTGACTGCAGAGTTTGCTAGCTCGCGACCCAACTCTGGCTGAATACAACATGAGTAAACAAATAACAATCGATGTCAACACACTTGACGCAACATTACTGAATCTGTTTCTCTCTGTTGTTACAAATCAGCTCTTATGACAATGCATGCTATGTCTTTCAACTCTTTCAGTATGGAAGATTTTTATCAATTTAGCGATAGAGATTTCAGAGACAAAATTTGTCAAGGTTTTAAATATCAATCTACATGCTTATATAACACGTAAATCTTATATATGAATGTTTATATAGTAAACAAAGATTAGATTTCACCAATACCAAGATAATACAAGACATATAAAAGAGCACGTTGATGACAGTTTGCACTAACCAAACTGATAGTGACGCATAGCGTGGGTAAAGGTACAAGGCCGAGATTGGCATGGACCATCGAAACGTACGGAAAGTTAACTTCAGAAAATTCAACATTAAATGTATCGACGGCAAAGCACGTTATCTGAAACCCAGTGTTGATTCCAATAATGTCGAACTGGTGAAGGCTTGCGCACAATGACGTCATAGTGGACTATAGACAATGAATTTCAAATGTTTTGGATTTGGCCAGCGGTTGTCCAAAAAGTTAGCCACGCCCCTTTCACGAGGTAAACCAATGCGGAAGCTATACAAGATGCTGACATGAACAACTTTTGACACTCTCTATTCCGGAACAACTTTTGACACTCTCTATTCCGGAACAACTTTTGACACTCTCTATTCCGGAACAACTTTTGACACTCTCTATTCCGGAACAACTTTTGACACTCTCTATTCCGGAACAACTTTTGACACTCTCTATTCAGAACAACTTTTGACACTCTCTATTCCAGAACAACTTTTGACACTCTCTATTCCGGAACAACTTTTGACACTCTCTATTCCAGAACAACTTTTGACACTCTCTATTCCAGAACAACTTTTGACACTCTCTATTCCAGAACAACTTTTGACACTCTCTATTCCGGAACAACTTTTGACACTCTCTATTCCGGAACAACTTTTGACACTCTCTATTCCGGAAATTAACATCAAAACAAATAACACCAGGGCTAAAACTAAGAATAGCAAAATGTTATATCTTCTAAACATTCCTATATAGTGCAGAAACATGGGCATTAGACAAGAAAACAGAACAGAAATTGAAGCCTTTGAAATGTGGATATATATATATATATATATATTATATATATATATATATATATATATATATATATATACAGTATATATATATATATATATATATATATATATATATATATATAAAGAATAGGTAGCATTTGATGGAAAGAAAACAAACGACGAAGTCTTAAAAATGAAAAGAGAACTGCTAACTACAATTCAAACAAAACAAATGCGATTTTTGGACAATGTTAAAAGACACAGCCTACCAAAAGTAATCTTAGATGGGAAAATACAAGGTAAAGGAGGCAGAGGCAGACCAAGACTAACATGGACGAATAACATCAAAAGATGGACAAGTCAGCCTATGACAACCTGCACCATCAAAGCAAGAGACAGAGCAGAATGGTGCTCCATGGTAGCCAACCTTCGTTGCGGAGATGGCACTCGATGGTGATTATTCCGGAAATGTGTGTTGCAAAACATGAAAGATGAAAGGTAACATGCAACAATAAGTGTGTTGAAAGTGTGTCGAATAAATTCGAATTTTCTTCTACACCGAAAGACAAATGATTGCTCTTCTTCGCCATGCACCTTAAAAAGGTGTCATTTGCGCCGCATTCTGGCCAGACTGGTCACAAACTTTGAGTAATTCCGGAATTTCCCTCTCAGCCCGCAGGCCTAAGTAAAACTATAGCCGGCTGAGATAAAAGTCCAACTAAAATAAAGGGAATTAAATGGAAAAGATACAGAACAAATAAACCAGCAAATAAATAAATACATTTGCAAGACCACCAACCAGACGAAAAACAAAAGGGGTGCTTTGTTATGTTAGAAAGTGTGTTATTTTATCTCAGCTATTTCGTTTACAATCACCGCGTGTACGAGGGGGACATGTGACCTACACGTCTAACGGTCTGAGAAGCTTTGGGCAGACACGTGTTGTTTTGTCCTGACTAATCAAACACCAGGAAACGGACGACCAGGAGAGTTAACATGGAGCCATTTTGTTGACGTAAACAGACGCAGGAGGCCCGACGTAACAAACACCCCAACAGGAAGTGGCGGAGAGGCTTTAGGAGGATTCTAACTAGCGCTCGGGAGAGCCCAAACTATGAACACCTGCCGGCAGGAAAAGAGCCCAATACAACTTAATAACATTTCCTGTACCAGTGTTTGTTCTATTCTTGGCAGCGCCTTCAAAGACTGAGTTTGAACATTATGTAAAGGCGTGTCTTCTAGGGGATAGGATTCCACAATTCCAAACTGGGAGGGGATGGACGCCGGTGTATGTTCCAATAGTTGTGACATTTACTTCAGTATAAACGACATACAATGGAATAAGTTCAAGACAGGTGCAGAAGTAAGAGAAATTACAGAGCATCCACAGAAATAAGAGAAATTATTGTGCATCGAACACAATTCTCTATAATCAAGAGAAGGAGTCCATTTCTGTTGGCGATGTGATGATAAGAGACAACAAGATAATCTCAACGCAGGCTCTCTGATGGGAACCAGAGGGTAAAAGAAAATGAGGCCGACCTAGAGGGCCAACAAAACTGAGGCGAGGAGCAATAACAGCAGGCATCGGTTCCCTAACCAAGGTTAGGAGACTCACCCAGAACAGGGACGTGTGACGAGATACAATATGATTCCCATGATGTAAACGTCTAGAATGTTTGCCCTGTGGGCCGCCGAATGGACATATAGATGCACCGGTCAGATCAAGACTGGTGACATCACACTACACTGCCCCGTTTTAACATAGCGAGGCTAAGCTGGCCAGGCTAAGTGAAACTGAGGCCACATGTTTAGAAATTAGATGTATCATCATCATTATGTGTCATGCCCGCTGGCGTAGGCGATCATCTTATCTCTCTCCACATTATTCAGTCTTTTGCAGATGTTATAATTTCAGCCGGTGATCTTTCATATATCATTTGGATAAGCTGTTCAGCTGTTTTTGTTTTTATTTTTTTTTTATATAGTTCAAGATGGCGGCTGTGTAAATATCGTTTTTTTTCCTACACTTGCGTGCGGTGGGATTTCATGTTTAGTGACCGTTAATTTATTCTTTACGTGCCGTGTTATGCTCATTCAACACGTTATTGGCGTTTTTTGTTAAATTGATAGGATAATTCGGTTGGGATGTGGGGATAATTTTATTTTACCGAAATCAACATGAGTGACCTAGTTAACAACTATGTCAACACAAGGACAATCGAAAACACTACCCCCGCTGCTTTGTGGAAATCATTCCAAAGGCTATCTGAGATCCCGTATACAAGCCGACATAAGGCACGGGAAACCATTGTCTTCTATCACAAGAACAGTTACTTATATTCATATATTAGTAAGTAAAAACAAAGGACAAGAGGTTGGGTTCGACCCCAACCGACGGCTTCCGGTTCACCCAGCCTTTAATGGGTACCGGATTTTTACTGGGAAAGTAAAGCGGCACGGGCGTAATACCGACCACATTACCCCAAAAATCATGTGCTGAAGGTCTGTAAAATGTATGGTCACTAACACCACATTCCCTATACGTCACTTGCGTGACAGGGGTACTTTACTTTTTTTTTTTTAAAGTTAGCTTGGAAGGAAGGAGGTACTAGGTAGCTGAGACAGACAAAGACTAGACTGATAACATCAAAAGGTGGACAGGTGAACCTGTGACAACAGGAGTAAAATGGTGCTCCGTGGTTGCCAACCTTCAATGTGGAGACGGCACCCAATGAATGAATAGGAACCAATAGTAGGAGAAGCCAACAAAAGAGAAAAAGACCGGAAACTATATCTTCTCTCGACCCTGAAAATCACACGAGGAAGGAAAGCATTATTATCAGAGTGTTGTCGTGTGCACATTTTTCTGTTACGTGCATTTTGTTTCGAGTGTTGCTCACTAAGTGCGTTATTTTTCTTCTGTTGTAATGTTATTTGTCCGACTCCAAATCAAAAAAAGTGTTTTCATTTAATTACTTATGGTTCAGAAATGATATTATAAGAGAAAGAGAATGCATTAAACCAATCCTAAGCTACATACAGAAACAATAATAAACTGGTTTGTCCATCTACAAAGAATGTTGTATGATTCCTTACATACAAAGCATATATTAAAAGAGAGAAAGGGAGAAGAGTAAGAGGCAGTTCCGGAGTAAGATGGATAGACAACATCAAAGAAACGATACAACAAAATCAGTTGACAATAAGTGAAGCCACCAAAAGGGCGAGAACCAGAACTTTGAATCTCCCTCGACACCAGACCCCGTACAAAAAGCTCCCTCGACACCAGACCCCGTACAAAAAGAAGTGAAGAAAGAAATACTTATGTTTATCTGATCTCGGAATTTCCTCACAATATTTTTTTTTAATATATCATTTACAAGACCTACTATCAATGTAGATAGAACTCTTGTGTGTCTACAAGTTATTTTTATGCTCACGAAGCATACATGAGGTTCTGGAACCAAACTTGAAACGCTCTGGACGGCCAACCGCAGACACTATCGACAAGCCGAACAGAAAGCCAAGGGATGTTACTGCAACCCTGGCGTCTTTATAGTTTATGTAAACAAACGCAGGAGGCCCGTCGACATAACAAAACACTTTAACGGGATGAGACTGTGAGTCTCTTGAAGAGTCACAGCTAGTAGCTTCAGTAAGGTTTTAACAAGAGGCACGTCTGTCTGAGAAGAAACGCTCACAACCGTGTGATAACAGTTCTTGTATCAGGCCATATGGTTTCAGAGTCTCGGGTCTGGTACCGGGCCGTCCTAGAGCGCAAATCTATAATCCTGGCCTGAATAGCAACTACCAGAACGATGTTAGCAAAACTGAAGCCTTTATAAGCATACATTTGTTTTTTTAAAAATGTAAAACAGTAATAAAAGAAAAGCTGGATATGTCAGCGATTAACACAAAACTGTAAATTGCATTACCAATGTCAACAATAGCGCTTGCCCTTAACTCTTAACATTTCTGCGATAACTGGAAAATGCAACCTTGAATATCTTCACACGTTTTTTAATGCAGCTCTTTCGTTACGCTTTACAAACTTATCTACTTTATTATAGTTCCTGCACCTGAAAGTCTCTTACTACACTGAAATGCTTGATATAGCGTCAAAGAAAATATAAAACTCTATATCCTAAAAAGGTCGATTTTATAGTGTCTAAGGCAACTGCCGATAGTTTTACACTATACAATATCTGTAAGAAAATCAGCACAACTCCTCTGGCTATCACAAACTCACGTACACGATAACTGCTGTATATTTCCTCATGTGAAATTTATCTGAAGTCCACGCACACAATCTTGAATGCCATCTATGAATCAATCTTATCTCAAACTCTTGCGGCGAATGTTCTCTTCAACTCAACGCTACCTTCTGTGATGTAGCCTCAGTTTGTAAAACTGGATTCTCATTTAAAGATTGAATAGTGATTATTCATAATCTAAGGTATCTAATCCGACTCAATTTTCAGAACACCTTACAGTAATTAAAAAAAAAAGTTTTTCTCACATTTCTTATACCTTTCTCCTTTGGCATTTCTCTTAATTCATTCTTACAATCTTATACGGCATTCTTTTATAGCGAGTCCTTCCAAGCTTGACCTATTAACAATAATGGCTATTCACAGTTGTCAGTACCTGTAATTCTAGTACATGTATTAGATTAGGTGCACATTAGCCAGCGCTTTTATACATAGATACTAGAACATGTCCTGCAAACGTGAACTTTATAGAGACCTAGGAATATAAAATTAAGCCCTGGAAAATGACAAAAGAGGTACACAAACTATGCAACATTTATGTTGACCTTCGGCTGATGGGTTCATCCACAGTAGCAGATAGTTTCTCAGCAAAAACTGTCAATAACAGGAAGTTGAAATTAGAAAACAAGGTCAAGTACTGCACACATAAGTACTGCTGGCTTGATGGATGGAAATATAGAAAGTGTGTTTAATCAGAGAGCTACTGGGCTCCAAAATGTAACACTTACTGAATGGGAATAAACAACATTGAAGCCGCCTTGAAGGGGGAAAAAAGGTTGGTTCAGCTAAATAAATATATTTCCTACAGTATTTCTTACATCTTGCATTTAAGCATAAGTATTCACCATTTTCGATAGCTCAGTGGTTAGTGAACTGGACTACAAAGGACAAGAGGTAGGGTTTGATCCCATCCGACGGCTTCCTGGTTCACCCAGCCTTAAATGGGGACCGGATTTTTAATGGGAAAGTAAAGCGGCACGAGCGTAATACCGACCACATTACCCCAAAAATCATGTACTGACGGTCAGTAAAAGTTATGGTCACTAACACCACATTCCCTATACGCCATATGGCGTGACGAGGCTCTTTATCTTTTTTTTTTTTTTATTCACCATTTTGTACAGATGTAGCATACTTTTTCCCTAATAAGAGCATATCGTAAACAAGAGGGGGGGCTAGGCAGTCTAGAGGTCATCAGTCTCAGGACAGGAAGGGCTCGGGTTCAAAGACTACCAGCAGCGGGGGTGATTTTTTCAAAAAATAGGAGTGGTGAATCTGTGGTTTCTCTATGACGTTAGTCTCAATCATCTCTTGGATGGTGAATCTGTGGTTTCTCTATGACGTTACCCTCACTCATCTCTTGGATGGTGAATCTGTGGTTTCTCTATGACGTTACCCTCAATCATCTCTTGGATGGTGAATCTGTGGTTTCTCTATGACGTTAGTCTCAATCATCTCTTGGATGGTGAATCTGTGGTTTCTCTATGACGTTACCCTCACTCATCTCTTGGATGGTGAATCTGTGGTTTCTCTATGACGTTACCCTCAATCATCTCTTGGATGGTGAATCTGTGGTTTCTCTATGACGTTACCCTCAATCATCTCTTGGATGGTGAATCTGTGCTTTCTCTATGACGTTAGTCTCAATCATCTCTTGGATGGTGAATCTGTGGTTTCTCTATGACGTTAGTCTCAATCATCTCTTGGATGGTGAATCTGTGGTTTCTCTATGACGTTAGTCTCAATCATCTCTTGGATGGTGAATCTGTGGTTTCTCTATGACGTTACCCTCAATCATCTCTTGGATGGTGAATCTGTGGTTTCTCTATGACGTTACCCTCAATCATCTCTTGGATGGTGAATCTGTGGTTTCTCTATGACGTTACCCTCAATCATCTCTTGGATGGTGAATCTGTGGTTTCTCTATGACGTTACCCTCAATCATCTCTTGGATGGTGAATCTGTGCTTTCTCTATGACGTTACCCTCAATCATCTCTTGGATGGTGAATCTGTGGTTTCTCTATGACGTTAGTCTCAATCATCTCTTGGATGGTGAATCTGTGGTTTCTCTATGACGTTAGTCTCAATCATCTCTTGGATGGTGAATCTGTGGTTTCTCTATGACGTTAGTCTCAATCATCTCTTGGACGGTGAATCTGTGGTTTCTATATGACGTTACCCTCAATCATCTCTTGGATGGTGAATCTGTGGTTTCTCTATGACGTTAGTCTCAATCATCTCTTGGACGGTGAATCTGTGGTTTCTATATGACGTTACCCTCAATCATCTCTTGGATGGTGAATCTGTGGTTTCTCTATGACGTTAGTCTCAATCATCTCTTGGACGGTGAATCTGTGGTTTCTCTATGACGTTAGTCTCAATCATCTCTTGGACGGTGAATCTGTGGTTTCTCTATGACGTTACCCTCAATCATCTCTTGGACGGTGAATCTGTGCTTTCTCTATGACGTTACCCTCAATCATCTCTTGGATGGTAAGATCCGATATCTAGCCCTCTCGGATAAAGGCAATATCAGGACGCCTTGTGTGCACTTGCATACATTAAAGAGCTCTTAGCGGGGACAATAAACAATAGTCAGCAGAAACCTACTCACACTGAGTGTGCCAGGCCGTGCTACGGAGTTTGTGCATGTGGGTCAGGATTATCCTTGGATTTTCTCAAGGGGGGATACTGGAGCACCTATGGACTCATTATATTGGAGCACCTATGCACTCATTATATTGGAGCACCTATGGACTCATTATATTGAAGCACCTATGCACTCATTATATTGGAGCACCTATGGACTTATTATATTGGAGCGCCTATGGACTCATTATATCGAAGCACATATGGACTCAATATATCGGAGCACATATGAACTCATTATATCAGAGCACCTATGGACTCATTATATTGGAGCACCTATGCACTCATTATATTGGAGCACATATGGACTCATTATATTGGAGCCCCTATGCACTCATGATATTGGAGCACCTATGGACTGATTCGGTGTACAGTGATGATGATCCTAAAAACTAACATCATAAATCAGAATGCACGGTGTATCACTGTCTCTGTGATGAAGAACTACACCCCAGGCAAGCCTTACAAGTGCTCACAGCTCCCTTAAAAGACAACAGAAGGTATGCAAGCTCTGCTGTGCCCTGATTGTACACACATCTCAAAAGTCCTCTCATACCAAGGCAATCAACTACTGTCCACCCATTCAACTAACAGTGTATGCTAAAACTGTGCATGTTATTCCATTGAAAGAATAATGATTAAATGTCTACTGCTGCACAGTACAAGTAACATGGCTAGTTAAACTGTATAGAACAGACACAGACATTGTGACGGACTTCCAGTTTTATCAGAGACACTGAAATAGCTAAATGAGAAAACTTCAAGACAGACTTCCAACTTTATAAGAGAGAGTTAAAAAACGGACTTAAAAAGTGAGTTAAATGGCTATATTAGAAAACTATGAGACATTTTTATGACAAAGTTAAAAAAAAGTGAGTTAAATCACTATATCATAAAACTATGAGACGGACTTCCAACCATATAAGACAAAGTTAAAAAGAGAGTTAAAAAAATGGAGTGGCTATATTAGAAAACCATGACACTTCAAATATAATAGGAGAGTTAAATGTCTATACAAAAGCAATGAAAAAATGAAAAAGAATGAAAACACCTTCAACAGCTAAATGAAGCAAGAAATAAGGTATTTTAAAACAAAACTTTGAAAGTCATTAACATTTACCTTTTGCTTGTATTACCACAAACAATTTAATACCTCTAAGAAAAGAAAAATGCTCAATACTCACTCACTAATTTTTACCACAAGCAGATTTAATGATTCAGGTAAAAACAGAGAAAAAAAGCTGAAAGATTAATTAACAATTTGTTCCTTCTTAACAACAGCAAAAAAAACCAATAGTTATTTAAGCATAAATAAATGTTCTAAGAGATATACGATTCTGCAGTGCCAGAAGCTCATGTTTCTAAGAAAAAAATAGTTTAGTGCTGAGAGGACTCAGAGCATAAATTACAAAATGGAAACCAAAGCAATAGAAACAAAACAAAAACAAAAAAAACATTTTTTTTATCTGATCACTTAATTTCCAATGTTATTATTTCAGGAATAACTTTATCAACAACAAAAATATAAAATCTATAAAAGTGAAAATTATACTGGAAATGACATTAAAAGTGATAAAGAAAAAAAAAATGTTATAGTATGTATACATGTATATATATATACACAGTGATCATTAACCGTATGATGCAACATGTTGACAACATCAGCTGTGAACTGAAGTGTAAAAAAGAAAGTACATGATAATTGTTACACTTACCATAATTCACAATATCTGGACTTCAAAAAGTTTCAATCTTTAAAAAAAAAATTAGAATATATGGCTGACCAAAATCAAGCAAAAAAGATTAAAGTATTAGTTATGAGGTAGTTAATTACTATTTCAATTTTAATTAATACTTATAACTAATGAAGTGTTTTTTTTATGTAACTATTATTTATATAGCAAAAACTAATAAACAAGGAAGTGTAAAAAATGATTTACCATAAATATAATAATTCTGCCTCATAATCACATTTTCCTCAAACTCATGGCTCTGGCGTGAAGGCGCGCACAGGCAGTACATTTTACTGATTATTAAAAGTCACAATGGAACGCTGAAACTCAAATCTGCACACAGACCGTATTATTACAAGTTTATATCACAAACCAGCCCAGAAAATATTTGATGTTTCAGAAAATCAATATCCTGAGTCAGCAAAAGGGTGGGTCTGTATGTCCAGTTGATGCCAGTAGTTGGGAACCCAATCAATAAATGCCCACTCCCCCATTCCTGTTTGAATAAAAGCCAACTAGAAATACAAAAATATATATAAGTCTACATTTTTCTGTGAGTGCAGAATCGGTATAGTAGCTAGTGTGCTGGCTTCCTAATCCAAGGTCACAAGAAACACTTCAGTTAATGACATGTTCCGATCAACCAAGCACTAAAAAAGGTATCGTTAACCAAGCACTAAAAAGGTATCTCTGTTACATACTAATATAAAATAGTTTTAAGAAATAGTTAAAACGTATTAATCTGCACATGGGTATATAATGTTAGTGCATATTTATTCAAGGTTATCTGCAATCTTATGTACGATAAGGTCACAACCATGCTTCTATTACTTTCATAGAGAAAGCCCCAGTACCAATTTTCAAATGTTAGTAGACCAAGAAGTTGTGTTGGTGAGAGAGAACATTCCCTATCTAGAGAACCATCCAGACCCTACTCCACCTCTTCACAGTACCTCCAGAAACAGACTAACCTGTCTAGTCCGGTTTAAGTTAGGAGGGACCGAAGCTGGAAGACGACCAGGGACTCAAAAATAACATGCTGAAATTGGATGTACTGTACCGAAAGGCATAAATATCACAATTCAAGTGCAAGCTACAACACAACATGTCTACACCCACTTAATATTACTCTATGGACGGATGACAAAGAGGACAATTAATTCCTTTAGTAGTCATTGGATAAATGACAGAAAGAAATATGACATTTCATTTTATTTTGGACTAATAAATTTCAAATGCATCTTCAACAAAGCAAATTGGTTCATTTACATGATCTGATTTGAGCAGCCCAGAACTGTGGCCTACTAGTTATGATAATCAAGTCATGACTGTAATGGCTGCACATTTTTTAAGGTTTCTAAATTCCATCAGTTTAAAATTAGCTATGAAATCAACGAGCTGACCTAATTCAAGGTAGAAGTCTGGCAAAATAAAAAAGAAAGTTTCAGCAATTAGGTTGAAGAATTAAGTGTAAATGGGTAAAATAAAAAAGAAAGTTTCAGCAATTAAAGTGATGAATTAAGTGTATATGGGTAAAATAAAAAAGGAAGTTTCAGCAATTAAAGTGATGAATTAAGTGTATATAGTAAATTATCACAAGTTTTTACAAATTCCAAAGTAAATCACCAAGTGGAGTACATAGTTTTGTCTTTACAAATATGTACTATGTTTGTATCATGAATTCTGTTATGGTGGCGATTCATGATTGTACAAAGAAATTATGATGGTGGTTTTGTGTTGCCTACCATCTGTTTGTTTGTGATTGACTCCGCTAGACTTTGACTAAAGTCTCACCCACAAGGCAATGGGGTATCATAAACAAAATATTTCTTTTATGAAAACGCTCTGAAAGAGGCCAAAGCAAGAAGAGAGCTAATATCCAATATTATGAAGAAACAATCATCATTTTTTGGCCATGTAATGAGAAGAAATACCAGACAACTTAATTAAGAAAATGTCTTGACAGAAGGTCAACAACAGAAATGATAAATAACTGTCAAGATCAAAAGTTGTGGAGAGACATGATCACCTACACCTGCAGGCATGGTACTTGATGATGTTTGTATCTGTTGCTAGCCCTGATGAAGAAAGCTCATCACCAATAAGAAAAGTTTTTTTGTTATAAATATATCTTTCTTTTCCGTAAAACTGAACCAAAACATATTTACTTCATTTTACATCAAGCACAACAAGGCCACAGGAAGCCATGATAGCTCAATGGTAAGTGAACTGGACTACAATGGACAAGAGGTTGGGTTCGAACCTAATCAATGGCTTCCAGGTTAACCCAGCTGTAAATGGATAGCAGATTTTTTTTTTGGGGGGGGGGGGGGGAGAGGAGGAGTTAAGCGGCATGGGCATAATATAGACCACATTACCCCAAAGAGCCACAATAGCTCAGTGGTTAGTGAACTGGACTGCAGAGGACAAGAGGTAGGGTTCGATCCCAACCGACGGCTTCCGGGTTCACCCAGCCTTAAATGGGTAACGGTTTTTTTTTCTGGGAAAGTAAAGCGGTACGGGCGTGTACCGACAACATTACCCCAAAAATCATTTGCTGAAGGTCTGTAAAATTTATGGTCACTAACACCATATTCTCTATACGCCACTTGGCGTGACGGGGGCTCTTTACTCTTTTCTTACATTACCCCAAAAATCAGGTGCCGAAGGTCTGTAAAACTTATGGTCATTAACGCCATATTCCCTATACGTCACTTGGCGTGACGGGGCTCTTTACTTACTTCTACAACAAAGCCACTGTGGTTGAGTAGTTAGTGTGCTAACTGCTGACTAGAAGTTCAATTATCAAATGTGGCAAATTGTTTTTTTTTTTTTTTTCAGACAATTCAACCAACCTTTGAAAACGAGTAAAAATAAAGTAAAGGTTCCCTCCCCTTGCTAGGCATATAGAGAACATGGTGTTAGTGACCATATTTTTCCATGACAACAGTACATTTTTAGGTATTGTTTTCGGTATCATGCCAGGCCACCTTTACTTCCCAGCAAAATCTCTGGTACCCATTTTTTTTAGAGACTGGGTGAACCGCGGAGAGTAGGCAGTCCGAAAAAAAATATGCCACTTCTGAGGATTAAACTCGGACCCTTCTGATCAGGAAACGAACACTCTAACCACTCAGTCTCCGAAAATGAGTACCAGAGTTTTTTTTTTGTTCTGGATTAGTAAGACAACTGGTGTGACACCAAACACATCACTCATAAAATGTACCATTGGTCATTGACAAATATAAAAACTAACACTAAATTTCTCATATGTCTCAAGGCATACTTTTTTTTAAAAGAAGCACAGAAGTGGTGATCAAAGAATATAGTACAGACACAGAATGGACTGATGAAATTATCAGCATTGAGATAACTAATTGATGTTTTGTACTTCAGGAGGAGCTGAAAGTTATTGAATTATTTACGGGTCATCATCACTGCACTTCAAACATGTCCATAGGTGCTTAGATTCCCTCCTCAGCAAGTCCTGTGGTGTCCAGCAACTGACGACTTCAGTTCTGTGTTGGTTGATAAGTCTTCTTATACGCCCACTACATTTCTCATTTCTGGCTGTGCCCATCTTAACTTCCATCTCTTTTATCTGAAGGAGTGATGTGAACTCATGGTTGTTGAAGTCCTGTGCCCTTCCCACATCTCGGAGGGCATTGATGACGTTCCCCCCAAAATTCCTATCTATCCTTTCTAACTATAATCACCATACAAGATTAATCTTCTCCTCCATATATATGTCCTCCCACCCACCCAAATCCCAATGATCTCTAAAAGTGTTTAGGTTTGAAACATAATTAATTTTGAACAGTGTATACTTATATATTTGTACATTATGGAGTATGACTCTTTGTAATTATTTTATTTTAATTAAGAGGCTTAAGACGCCAGACAATGCTTGAATGGACAGCAATTATTGACTCATAAGTGATAGCTGACATCAGAATCAATAAATAAGAACTGATCAAGTCCTATTCCACTCTGCCATGACAAAATCCTTTATTTAAAAAATGCAGAACAAAGCGTCAGATGTGTTGGGCTGAAAGACAGATAGAGTGTAACTGCTAAAAACAAGGATACGACTTACACCGAAGACACAACTTACGCCCATGCAACACCTCTTTTGTGGGTGGTTGGCAGGAAAAGAGGTAATCATTGATTGGATGAACACAAAACCAGAAGAAATACATTTTCTGAATTAATATTTTTAAAACACTAACATAGTGAATGCATAGCAGATGTATGACAAATAAATTCAATAAAATAATTCACTAGTTTGGTATTTGAAACAAAATTAAAGTAAACAGCAATGAATCAAGTAAGCAACATGAGAATTACAGACCTTACAACATCCATTCCTTACGCTGTATAATTTGGTGACTTATGAAATGTATCTTACATGTAAAAATAAAATAAGTAAATACACCGCGAAAGGAACACATACACCAACAGTGATGATTGGAAGACACTTTCAGTACTCCTCTGTTATCAACAGTTCAGTCAACAACATCGTAAGTAAAGAAAAAGAAAGTATTAAAAGTTAGAATCTAAAGTTTGCTAATTGCTATTATTGTTTTCTGCACATCTACAGACTAAAACAATTCCATCTTTGCTTTTGACAAAATTGCTCCTCACTAAATGAAAGCCTGTTACCCAAAAAATGTCAAAACAAAAACTTATCATTTAAAAAAAAAAAAAGTATTTATTTGTAAACAATGTATTGAAAACAATTATTATGTTCTCAAAGTAGCCAAATGAAAAATCATTTCCTTAAATTACTTTTATTCCAAGGGATGCTACTAATATTATAATTATGTTTTTTTTTTGTTTGTTTGTTTGTTTTTTTTTTTTTTGGGGGGGGGGGGGTTTCTTCATAGCACTGCAGTTCACTTAAACGGTTAAGAGTATATATTAATTAAAAGTTATACATATTAATTCTAAATTAAATATCACTATCGCCTGTGTGCTTTACTATTACTAAAATTACTTTATTTTAATAGTTTTACTTTTCCGTTCATTTTCCATCTTGAACATTGAAAGTAAAGTAAATGAAAGAAACGATTTAGCTCTAAAAACAAAATAAAAAATGTGTGCAGAATTTGGAAAATAACGCAGTAGCAGGGCCTGTAACTGCCTGCACAGTTTACAAGTTCAAGTTACTGACTCACTCACACTCATTGCCACAACAACACGTACGTAGTTAACTGTCACAACGACAACAGAGACTACTGTCAGTGACGAGTGACACTACAGATGACTATGACCTGAGATGAGATTGATTGAGGAAGAAAAACATCGCTTCGTTCATTCGCTTCACAAGGAGTCCATGATGGATTAGATTAGGACGGCCTTTTACATTATCCCATCACATTTTCATGAGCAGAAGTTATTATGTTGCAAAAAATTGTCTAAATAAATAAAAAAAAGGAGGAAGATACACACCAAAAGTGGAAGCTTGACACGGATGCTAACTTTTGTCGTCATGTCTGGGGAAATGGAGGGGAAAACAACGGGAGGGACGCTACTCTGGTCAACGGTAGCGGGCATGCTTCGGACAGAGTTACTGTCCGTTAGTTTCTTTATCTCAATTTTTCTAGACATTGCTGCCAGGGGTTCAAGGCAGAGAATTACTTATAAATGTATACAAATGCGAAGCTGCAGTAACGCTGATTGTACAGGAGAAATGACCAGAAAAAAAAATGTTTTCTGTTGGCCTCTGTGCTGTTATGTTTCCTAGTGTTTCTAATGTTCCGTCAATCCATATTTTTCGTGGTTGGCCCTTGGGTCTGGTGATCTCATCATCAGTGAGTGCTGTCTTCGCATCGATGGTTGGCTACCATGGAGCGCCCATTCCACTCTGTCTCTTGCTTTGATGGTGCAGATTGTCATAGTTTGACTTGTCCATCTTTTGATGTTACTCGTCCATGTTAGTCTGGGTCTGCCTCTGCCTCTTTTACCCTGTATTTTCCCTTCCAATATTACTTTTATTAGGTTGTTGTGTCTTTTAACATGCCCCAGAAATTTAATTTGTCTTGTTCTAATTGTGTTTAGTAGTTCTTTTCATTTTTAGTTGTTTTAAAAACTTCATCATCTGTTTTATTTTCTTTAATTGTCTACGTATTCTTCAATAAATCCACATTTCAAAGGCTTCATTTTCTGTTCTGTTTTCTTGTCTAATGTCCATGTTAGTTTCCTGGTGCTCTAGCAACATTTTATTGTGTTGTGTTTGATCTTTCTGCATTATCATGTGACCAACCCATTTTATCTGTTGTTTATTTATGTACACTATGGCGAGAATTATTCCTAGCTTTTTTCTCAGTTCTTCATTTCTGATGCTATCTCTCAGTTCTTTATTTATGATTATATCTCTCAGTTCTTCATTTCTGATGCTATCTCTCAGTTCTTTATTTATGATTATATCTCTCAGTTCTTCATTTATGTTCTTATCTCTCAGTTCTTTATTTCTGATCTTATCTCTAAGGTTGTTTCTTGTCGTTACGAACTTGATTGTCTAGAAGCTGAAAAGTCGAAATGCTTGCCCGAATGGGGAGAGGGGAACGAGACCTTCTAATGATCTGATTCTCTTCTGTAACAAGACTCTATACACCATTCTATAACTTTGCATGGGCCCCAAGTAAACAAGACAACAAACAACATCCTACAGACGAGAAATGAGGGAAAAAATAGATATTGGGGGAAAAAACGAAAATAAAACTGTATGGTTAAAGCTTCACGTAACAAGTGGACAACACAAACCAGAACGACGTTTCGGCTCAATATGCCTTCAGCAGGAACAAACATACAACACACATACAGATATGTATTTAAAATTTAAAAATAAAAAGCCTTATCGTTTTTTTTTATATTTTTGTCTATATCTATTTTTTTTTTTCATTTCTTCTCACAATTTGCTTCATTGTAGCTTCGCAATTGTGTGCATTTATTTTCACTTTTTTGCCTTGACCCGACATCCTACAGAACAGTCTCCTGGACACAGACTTCAGAGACCTCTGTTTCCTTAGTTTGATAAATACAGTCACAGTCTGCTCCGTCTATGGATACATCCAGGCCCGGGTTTACCTATAAGTTAAATAAGCTATAGCATATGGTCACACAGTTTCAAGGGCCTCACACAATTTTTCAGAAGTTGTTTTAAAGCTACACTCCATTGGCACGAGTGCGTGGCATCCTGGTTGTTGTAGTGCCCCTTTTGGCTGGTTGTCTCCGACTTCAGCACTTAAACTTGCTAAAGCAGACTGTGGTCTTGCTCGGGTGTAGGAAGGCCTGGCCAGTCTTGTTTTTGACTGTTAAGCCCCATCCCCTCGACAAGGAGCTGGCCTGGTGAGGTATACTAAATATAGTAGGCTGAGGAAAATCTATTGACCCATAGATACAACACTACCAACAAAACTATATGGGCCACTGCAAGAATTGCAAAAGACAGTAAAATTTATTCAGGAAACAACATTGCAGATAAAGACAATACTTCAGGCGACAGACAGACAGACAGACAGAGGACAGACAGACAGACAGACAGACAGACAGACAGACAGACAGACAGACAGACAGACAGACAGACAGACAGAGAGATAGATAAATAGATAGATAGATAGATAGATAGATAGATAGATAGATAGATAGATAGATAGATAGATAGACAGATAGACAGATAGACAGATAGACAGATAGACAGATAGACAGATAGATAGATAGATAGATAGATAGATAGATAGATAGATAGATAGATAGATAGATAGATAGATAGATAGATAGATAGATAGATAGATAGATAGATAGATAGATAGATAGATAGATAGATAGATAGATAGATAGATAGATAGATAGATAGATAGATAGATAGATAGAAGTAGTATATCAGGAAGGATTTGATTAGTATTTGACCCGTAAATTAACAAAGATATATAGTAGGCGCGCGGCGCGATGGTGAGAAGGTGATCTTTATCAGCTCTGGTTCGTCGCAACCGTTTCAGCTCATTCGCTGTGCAGCATCTGCAGACCCCATAATGCCCAACAAAAATAAACTCCGTACACACGTTAATGACGAGCGAGTATTTCTGGTATTTCACCCATAATCCCGTGCATGACGTCATGATATTACCGCACGTGCTGGTATGAGAAGTTCCACACAAATTACTGTTTTACCACACTTTTAAGCACACAAATATCAAGCCATCCGTGATGGCTTACATATCTGCTCAGAAATTACCGTTTTCACCTGCACAGCTGCATAGATTCAGAATAAATAGCGTATGATTTTAAAAAAAATGTTTTTCAGTTTAAAAAAATAGATTTAGTTATAAAAATAAAGTACTTTCATCATCATCATGTGCCATACCGGTTGGCATAGGTGACCATGTCCCTCCACAATCTTCTATCTACAGTGCATCGTATCAGTTCTGTTGTTGACTGTTTTCCATGCCATGACACCAAGCTATCCAGTATTCTCTCTCTTTGTCGTCCGCATCTCTCTTTCCTTTTATTTTGCCAGTTGTAACCAAGTATTCCAACTTTCCTCTTCTCATGATGTGCCCGAAAAATGTTGGTTGCTTCTTTCTGATGTTTTTTAAGAGCTTCCTTTTTGTGTTGGCCTCTTTGAGAACTTCCTCATTGGTCTTTTTAGCTGTCCAGGGAACTTTCAACATTCTTCTGAGAAATCCCATCTCTGTGGCCTCCAATCGTCTTTTCATTCTTTGTCCACTGTCCATGATTAGCTTCCATAGGTCAGAATTGGTTTTATATAGCACCGATGAACTCTCTTTCTCATTTTTATTGACATAGATTTGTTGCATAAGATATTTTTCATTTTCTGAAATGCTATTTTGGCCTGAGCTATTCTGCTTTTTATTTAAAGTACTTTAGACATAAAAAAAAAATTCAAGAAAATGTGGGTTGGGGAGTGGGGGGGGGAGGAGGAGTGGGGAAGTGAAGCATTTACAGAATATCAACTTGACAACTCTTCCTCCCTGTGATCATGACTCGTTCAATCTGGGACACACATTTCTGTTTCAGAGCTTCTATTCTGTCAGTTTCCACACAAAAACAAACACAACACTCCAAGTCTTCACGGGACACGCCAAGACATAAAGGCCTACTCATGAGAACAAATATTGCTAACTTTTTGCATATTGTCAAACATATAATAAATCCACTTTCTTGCAAATATCTGTCAGATTGTACCCAGTTTTCACATTTAGACATGGTGAGACATTAAGCTAAATGAAACTTTGAGTCTTCCTCCTAACACTTGCAAGCGGACACCAGAAAGTCTCACAAAACTTGGAATCTATCTACCTACCTACCTACCTACCTACCTACCTACCTACCTACCTACCTACCTACCTACCTACCTACCTACCTACCTACCTACCTACCTACCTACCTACCTACCTACCTACCTACCTACCTACCTAGCTACCTAGCCTACTACTATCTATCTATCTATCTATCTATCTATCTATCTATCTATCTATCTATCTATCTATCTATCTATCTATCTATCTATCTATCTATCTATCTATCTATCTATCTATCTATCTATCTATATCTATCTATCTATCTATCTATCTATCTATCTATCTATCTATCTATTATCTATCTATCTATATCTATCTATCTATCTATCTATCTATCTATCTATTATCTATCTATCTATCATCTATCTATCTATCTATCTATCTATCTATCTATCTATCTATCTATCTATCTATCTATCTATCTATCTATCTATCTATCTATCTATCTATCTATCTATCTATCTATCTATCTATCTATCAGTAGTATATCAGGAAGGACTTGATTAGTATTTGACCCGTAAATTAACAAAGATATATAGTAGGCGCGCGGCGCGCCTAATGTACTGTAGGCGCAGGGGGAGTTAACCGTGACATTTCGTGGTCGGATGTTGACCTCTAGGCCCGGTGACCCCGGAAGTGCGCTGTTTATGTCTGGTGTGTGCTGACTTTTTGTGCGCTTGTGTACTTGAGCGATAGTGATAGGTTAGTAGATTATACAACATCAGGTTTCTCATAATGAGGTTTCTTCTGGGCGCCTAATGTACTGTAGGCGCAGGGGGAGTTAACGGTGACATTTCGTATCGGGATGTTGACTGGGGGTGTCTGTCGGCGTGACCTCGGCGCTCCGTATTTTAAAAATTCCGAATTATTTTTGAACTGTGACATTTCGTGTCGGGATGTTGACTGGGGGTGTCTGTCGGCGTGACCTCGGCGCTCCGTATTTTAAATAATTCCGAATTATTTTAAAAAAACAGTCTCCATCTGATTTCGAACACGGGTCTACGGCGTGCCAGGCCAGACACTTACCACTATGCTACAGGCGATCACAGAATTAGAGGCTGAATGAGACAATGTCGACTGTTCCATGATGGCTGTTTGTATGTTGTCGACTGTGTCGAGATGGAACAGTCGACAACCTACATGATCCATCATGGCCAACTAGACAACCTACATGATCCATCATGGCCAACTAGACAACCTACATGATCCATCATGGCCAACTAGACAACCTACATGATCCATCATGGCCAACTAGACAACCTACATGATCCATCATGGCCAACTAGACAACCTACATGATCCATCATGGCCAACTAGACAACCTATATGATCCATCATGGCCAACTAGACAACCTACATGATCCATCATGGCCAACTAGACAACCTACATGATCCCTCGTGGCACACTGGCCACATGACTGTTACATTGACATGCCTGTTACAATGACATGACATACGTGTCTACTACATCGACATGACTGATACAACGACATGTATGTTACAACGACATGCCATACGTGACTGATAAAACGACATGACATACGTGACTGTTACAACGAGATGACTTTTACAACGAAATGCCTGTTACATTGTCATGCCTGTTACATTGACATGACTGTTACAATGACATGACATACGTGTCTACTGCATCGACATGCCTGATACAACGACATGTCTGTTACAACGACATACCATACGTGTCTGTTACAACGACATGACATACGTGTCTACTACATCGACATGACTGATGCAACGAATGGCTGTTACAACGACAAACCATACGTCTCTGATAAAACGACATGACATACGTCACTGTTACAACGAGATGACTATTACAACGAAATGACTGTTACATTGACATGACTGATACATTGACATGACTGTTACAATGACATGACATACGTGTCTACTACGTCGACATGACTGATACAACGACATGTCTGTTACAACGACATGCCATACGTGTCTGATAGAACGACATGACATACGTGACTGTTACAACGAGATGACTATTACAACGAAATGACTGTTACATTGTCATGACTGTTACATTGACAGGACTGTTACAATGACATGACATACGTGCCTACTACATCGATATGACTGATACAACGACATGTCTGTTACAACGACATACCATACGTCTCTGATAAAACGACTTGACATACGTGCCTGTTACAACGAGATGACAATTACAACGAAATGACTGTTACATTGACATGACTGATACATTGACATGACTGTTACAATGACATGACATACGTGTCTACTACGTCGACATGACTGATACAACGACATGTCTGTTACAACGACATGCCATACGTGTCTGATAGAACGACATGACATACGTGACTGTTACAACGAGATGACTATTACAACGAAATGACTGTTACATTGACAAGACTGTTACATTGACATGACTGTTACAATGACATGACATACGTATCTACTACATCGACATGACTGATACAACGACATGTCTGTTACAACGACATACCATACGTGTCTGATAAAACGACATGACATCTGTGACTGTTACAACGAGATGACTATTACAACGAAATGACTGTTACATTGACATGACTGTTACATTGACATGACTGTTACAATGACATGACATACGTGTCTACTACATCGACATGACTGATACAACGACATGTCTGTTACAACGACATACCATACGTGTCTGATAAAACGACATGACATACGTGTCTGTTACAAAGAGATGACTATTACAACGAAATGACTGTTACATTGACATGACTGTTACAATGACATGACATACGTGTCTACTACATCGACATGCCTGATACAACGACATGTCTGCTACAACGACATACCATACGTCCTCTGATAAAACAACATGACATACGTGACTGTTACAACGAGATGACTATTACAACGAAATGACTGTTACATTGACATGACTGTTACATTGACATGACTGTTACATTGACATGCCATACATGTCTACTACATCGACGATATACCATACGTGTCTGATAAAACGACATGACATACGTGACTGTTACAACGAGATGACTATTACAACGAAATGCCTGTTACATTGTCATGACTGTTACATTGACATGACTGTTACAATGACATGACATACGTGTCTACTACATCAACATACCTGATACAACGACATGTCTGTTACAACGACATACCATACGTGTCTGCTACAACGACATGACATATGTGTCTACTACATCGACATGACTGATGCAACGACATGTCTGTTACAACGACATACCATACGTCTCTGATAAAACGACATGACATACGTGACTGTTACAACGAGATGACTATTACAACGAAATGACTGTTACATTGACATGACTGTTACATTGACATGCCTGTTACAATGACATGACATACGTGTCTACTACATCGACATGACTGATACAACGACATGTATGTTACAACGACATGTCATACGTGTCTGATAAAACGACATGACATACGTGACTGTTACAACGAGATGACTATTACAACGAAATGACTGTTACATTGACAAGACTGTTACATTGACATGACTGTTACAATGACATGACATACGTATCTACTACATCGACATGACTGATACAACGACATGTCTGTTACAACGACATACCATACGTGTCTGATAAAACGACATGACATCTGTGACTGTTACAACGAGATGACTATTACAACGAAATGACTGTTACATTGACATGACTGTTACATTGACATGACTGTTACAATGACATGACATACGTGTCTACTACATCGACATGACTGATACAACGACATGTCTGTTACAACGACATACCATACGTGTCTGATAAAACGACATGACATACGTGTCTGTTACAAAGAGATGACTATTACAACGAAATGACTGTTACATTGACATGACTGTTACAATGACATGACATACGTGTCTACTACATCGACATGCCTGATACAACGACATGTCTGCTACAACGACATACCATACGTCTCTGATAAAACAACATGGCATACGTGACTGTTACAACGAGATGACTATTACAACGAAATGACTGTTACATTGACACGACTGTTACATTGACATAACTGTTACATTGACATGCCATACATGTCTACTACATCGACATGACTGATACAACGACATGTCTGTTACAACGATATACCATACGTGTCTGATAAAACGACATGACATACGTGACTGTTACAACGAGATGACTATTACAACGAAATGCCTGTTACATTGTCATGACTGTTACATTGACATGACTGTTACAATGACATGACATACGTGTCTACTACATCAACATACCTGATACAACGACATGTCTGTTACAACGACATACCATACGTGTCTGCTACAACGACATGACATATGTGTCTACTACATCGACATGACTGATGCAACGACATGTCTGTTACAACGACATACCATACGTCTCTGATAAAACGACATGACATACGTGACTGTTACAACGAGATGACTATTACAACGAAATGACTGTTACATTGACATGCCTGTTACATTGACATGACTGTTACAATGACATGACATACGTGTCTACTACATCGACATGCCTGATACAACGACATGTATGTTACAACGACATACCATACGTGTCTGTTACAACGACATGACATACGTGTCTACTACATCGACATGACTGATGCAACGACATGTCTGTTACAACGACATACCATACGTCTCTGATAAAACGACATGACATACGTGACTGTTACAACGAGATGACTATTACAACGAAATCCTGTTACATTGACATGACTGTTACATTGCCATGACTTTTACAATGACATGACATACGTGTCTACTACATCGACATCGCTGATACAACGACGTGTCTTTTACAACGACATACCATACGTGTCTGATAGAACGACATGACATACGTGACTGTTACAACGAGATGACTATTACAACGAAATGCCTGTTACATTGACATGACTGTTACATTGACATGACTGTTACAATGACATGACATACGTGTCTACTACATCGACATGACTGATACAACAACATGTCTGTTACAACGACATACCATACGTGTCTGATAAAACGACATGCCATACGTGACTGTTACAACGAGATGCCTATTACAATGAAATGACTGTTACAACGACATACCATACGTCTCTGATAAAACGACATGACACACGTGACTGTTACAACGAGATGACTATTACAACGAAATGACTGTTACATTGACATGACTGTTACATTGACATGACTGTTACAATGACATGACATACGTGTCTACTACATCGACATGACTGATACAACGACATGTCTGTTACAACGACATACCATACGTGTCTGTCTGAAAAACGACATGACATACGTGTCTGTTACAAAGAGATGACTATTACAACGAAATGACTGTTACATTGACATGACTGTTACAAGACATGACATAGTCTACTACATCGACATGCCTGATACAACGACATGTCTGCTACAACGACATACCTACGTCTCTGATAAACAACATGACATACGTGACTGTTACAACGAGATGACTTTACAACGAAATGACTGTTACATTGACACGACTGTTACATTGACATAACTGTTACATTGACATGCCATACATGTCTACTACATCGACATGACTGATACAACGACATGTCTGTTACAACGATATACCATACGTGTCTGAAAAACGACATGACATACGTGACTGTTACAACGAGATGACTATTACAACGAATGCCTGTTACATGTCATGACTTTACATTGACATGACTGTTACAATGACATGACATACGTGTCTACTACATCAACATACCTGATACAACGACATGTCTGTTACAACGACATACCATACGTGTCTGCTACAACGACATGACATATGTGTCTACTACATCGACATGACTGATGCAACGACATGTCTGTTACAAACGACATACCATACGTCTCTGATAAAACGACATGACATACGTGACTGTTACAACGAGATGACTATTACAACGAAATGACTGTTACATTGACATGCCTGTTACATTGACATGACTGTTAAATGACATGACATACGTGTCTACTGCATCGACATGCCTGATACAACGACATGTATGTTACAACGACATGTCATACGTGTCTGATAAAACGACATGACATACGTGACTGTTACAACGAGATGACTATTACAACGAAATGCCTGTTACATTGTCATGACTGTTACATTGACATGACTGTTACAATGACATGACATACGTGTCTACTACATCGACATGCCTGATACAACGACATGTCTGTTACAACGACATACCATACGTGTCTGTTACAACGACATGACATACGTGTCTACTACATCGACATGACTGATGCAACGACATGTCTGTTACAACGACATACCATACGTCTCTGATAAAACGACATGACATACGTGACTGTTACAACGAGATGACTATTACAACGAAATCCTGTTACATTGACATGACTGTTACATTGCCATGACTTTTACAATGACATGACATACGTGTCTACTACATCGACATCGCTGATACAACGACGTGTCTTTTACAACGACATACCATACGTGTCTGATAGAACGACATGACATACGTGACTGTTACAACGAGATGACTATTACAACGAAATGCCTGTTACATTGACATGACTGTTACATTGACATGACTGTTACAATGACATGACATACGTGTCTACTACATCGACATGACTGATACAACAACATGTCTGTTACAACGACATACCATACGTGTCTGATAAAACGACATGCCATACGTGACTGTTACAACGAGATGCCTATTACAATGAAATGACTGTTACAACGACATACCATACGTCTCTGATAAAACGACATGACACACGTGACTGTTACAACGAGCTGACTATTACAACGAAATGACTGTTACATTGACATGACTGTTACAATGACATGACATACGTGTCTACTACCTCGACATGACATACATGACTGCTACAATGACATAGCATGTAAACAGTCATTGAAAGCTGTCATCTGTTAATACAAAAGTTGTCAGCTACTATTTCAAAGTTGTCATCGACTAAAAACAAAACCCACGGGCTCTTTGATTGTGTACCCGTTAAAGTCATCATCGCTGTCGTATCCGTGTTATGAACAAGCGGTCAATTTGGACATTAATAAGTCTCATGATGCTTATGTTTCCACGGGTTAAAATATATTTCAAAATGAATTTTATAGATACATTAAAGTTGTCATGCATAAAAATAACTATAAGACTCTACCGTCTCTCTACTATACATGAAAAAAAAAGTAGTAGTTTAACTACTACTACTATTACTACACCACTACAAAAAAAAAAAAAAAAAAAAAAAAAAAAACACTACAGTAATAGAATATCAAAAGTACATTAATTTACTGTCTCTCTGTTAGACGGCTAGACAGCTTAAGTTACCAAGTGAGAAATTTCACAGAGAAATAGGGTCTTTGATAATAACAGGTCCCCTACTGGGAGAGCTCACCCCCGACCATGGCGCCGAGAGGTTGAGAGGTCAACGAGAGGTCACCGGGCATCCGACATGAAATGTCACGGTTAACTCCCCCTGCGCGGCACGCGTTATGCGCGCGGGGCGCTGCCCTATATATCTTCGTTAATTTAGCGCCTAAATGCGGGTCAATCTTTCTCTACTACTAGCTAGCTGTCAGGCACCAACAAAAGCCTCACGATTCACCTGTCTCATTCAGCCTCTAATTCTGTGATCGCCTGTAGCATAGTGGTAAGTGTCTGGCCTGGCACGCCGTTAGACCCGTGTTCGAAATCAGATGGAGACTGTTTTTAAAATAATTCGGAATTATTTAAAATACGGAGCGCCGAGGTCACGCCGACAGACACCCCCAGTCAACATCCCGACACGAAATGTCACAGTTCAAAATAATTCGGAATTTTTAAAATACGGAGCGCCGAGGTCACGCCGACAGACACCCCCAGTCAACATCCCGATACGAAATGTCACCGTTAACTCCCCTGCGCCTACAGTACATTAGGCGCCCAGAAGAAAACCTCATTTGAGAAACCTGATGTTGTATAATCTACTAACCTATCACTATCGCTCAAGTACACCAAGCGCACAAAAGTCAGCACACACCAGACATAAACAGCGCACTTCCGGGGTCACCGGGCCTAGAGGTCAACATCCGACCACGAAATGTCACGTTAACTCCCCCTGCGCCTACAGTACATTAGGCGCGCGCGCGCGCCTACTATATATCTTTGTTAATTTACGGGTCAAATACTAATCAAATCCTTCCTGATAACTACTGATAGATAGATAGATAGATATATAGATAGATAGATAGATAGATAGATAGATAGATAGATAGATAGATAGATAGATAGTAGATAGATAGATAGATAGATAGATAGATAGATAGATAGATAGATAGATAGATAGATAGATAGATAGATAGATAGATAGATAGATAGATAGATAGATAGATAGATAGATAGATAGATAGATAGATAGATAGATAGATAGATAGATAGATAGGATAGATAGATAGATAGATAGATAGATAGATAGATAGATGATAGATAGATAGATAGATAGATAGATAGATAGATAGATAGATAGATAGATAGACAGACAGACAGACAGACAGACAGACAGACAGACAGACAGATAGATAGATAGATAGATAGATAGATAGATAGATAGATAGATAGATAGATAGATAGATAGATAGATAGATAGATGATAGATAGATAGATAGATAGATAGATAGATAGATAGATAGATAGATAGATAGATAGATAGATAGATAGATAGATAGATAGATAGTAGATAGATAGATAGATAGATAGATAGATAGATAGATAGATAGATAGATAGATAGATAGATAGATAGATAGATAGATAGATAGATAGATAGATAGATAGATAGATAGATAGCTAGGTAGCTAGGTAGCTAGGTAGCTAGGTAGGTAGGTAGGTAGGTAGGTAGGTAGGTAGGTAGTAGGTAGGTAGGTAGGTAGGTAGGTAGGTAGGTAGGTAGATAGATAGATTCCAAGTTTTGTGAGACTTTCTGGTGTCCGCTTGCTTCTTTAGTGTTAAGAGGAAGACTCAAAGTTTCATTAGCTTAATGTCTCCACATGTCTAAATGTGAAAACTGGGTACAATCTGACAGATATTTGCAAGAAAGTGGATTTATTATATGTTTGACAATATGCAAAAAGTTAGCAATATTTGTTCTCATGAGTAGGCCTTTATGTCTTGGCGTGTCCCGTGAAGACTTGGAGTGTTGTGTTTGTTTTTGTGTGGAAACTGACAGAATAGAAGCTCTGAAACAGAAAATGTGTGTCCCAGATTGAACGAGTCATGATCACAGGAGAGGAAGAGTTGTCAAGTTGATATTCTGTAAATGCTTCACTTCCCCACTCCTCCTCCCCCCCCCCCCCCACTCCCCAACCCACATTTTCTTGAATTTTTTTTTTATGTCTAAAGCACTTTAAATAAAAAGCAGAATAGCTCAGGCCAAAATAGCATTTCAGAAAATGAAAAATATCTTATGCAACAAATCTATGTCAATAAAAATGAGAAAGAGAGTTCATCGGTGCTATATAAAACCAATTCTGACCTATGGAACCTGACATGTTGAAAGTTCCCTGGACAGCTAAAAAGACCAATGAGGAAGTTCTCAAAGAGGCCAACACAAAAAGGAAGCTCTTAAAAAACATCAGAAAGAAGCAACCAACATTTTTCGGGCACATCATGAGAAGAGGAAAGTTGGAATACTTGGTTACAACTGGCAAAATAAAAGGAAAGAGAGATTGCGGACGACAAAGAGAGAGAATACTGGATAGCTTGGTGTCATGGCATGGAAAACAGTCAACAACAGAACTGATACGATGCACTGTAGATAGAAGATTGTGGAGGGACATGGTCACCTATGCCAACGGTATGGCACATGATGATGATGAAAGTACTTTATTTTATAACTAAATCTATTTTTTTAAACTGAAAATACATTTTTTTAAAATCATACGCTATTTATTCTGAATCTATGCAGCTGTGCAGGTGAAACGGTAATTTCTGAGCAGATATGTAAGCCATCACGGATGGCTTGATATTTGTGTGCTTAAAAGTGTGGTAAAACAGTAATTTGTGTGGAACTTCTCATACCAGCACGTGCGGTAATATCAATGACGTCATGCACGGGATTATGGGTGAAATACCAGAAATACTCGCTCGTCATTAACGTGTGTACGGAGTTTATTTTTGTTGGGCATTAATGGGGTCTGCAGATGCTGCACAGCGAATGAGCTGAAACGGTTGCGACGAACCAGAGCTGATAAAGATCACCTTCTCACCGTCGTAATTAAATAATTTAACCAGCATGCAAGTCGATAAGAATATGTCCGTCTGTCAATCTATCTATCCATCCGTCCGTCGTCCGTCTGTCTGTCTATCTATCCTTCCGCCCGTCCGTCTGTCTGTCTATCTATCCATCCGCCCGTCCGTCTGTCTGTCTATCCTTCCACCCGTCCGTCTGTCAATCTATCTATCCATCCGCCCGTCCGTCTGTCTGTCTATCTATCCCTCCGCCCGTCCGTCTGTTATCTATCCTTCCGCCCGTCCGTCTGTCTGTCAATCTATCTATCCATCCGTCCGTCCGTCTGTCTGTCTAACCGCCCGTCTGTCTGTCTAACCGCCCGTCTGTCTGTCTAACCGTCCGTCTGTCTGTCTAACCGCCCGTCTGTCTGTCTAACCGTCCGTCTGTCTGTCTAACCGTCCGACCGCCTGTCTGTCTGTCTAACCGTCCGTCTGTCTGTCTAACCGTCCGTCTGTCTGTCTAACCGCCCGTCTGTCTGTCTAACCGTCCGTCTGTCTGTCTAACCGTCCGACCGTCTGTCTGTCTGTCTAACCGTCCGTCTGTCTGTCTAACCGTCCGTCTGTCTGTCTAACCGTCCGTCTGTCTGTCTAACCGCCGTCTGTCTGTCTAACCGTCCGTCTGTCTGTCTAACCGTCCGTCTGTCTGTCGTTCGCCCGAAGTATTCTCTATATCTGCAATATTGTTTCCGTATAAATACTACTCTCTTTTGTAACTCTTGCAGTGGCCCATATGAAACTGAAGGAACTTCTTGTGATGATCAGATTACCTCCTGTTGCGAAGCTCTGTATACAGATCTTATCAAGACATCTTGTATAAAAAATTTCCTTTTACTAAGCACCGAAACAAAATATAGTTATGGGCGACATTCGTTGTCGACGCTGTTCAACACGGAACATGATTAAGTTTGACAATATACTTTTTATTAGGCTTCAGTCACTTAGGTTTGTTATTTCTGTACTTTGTTGTTGTTTTTTGCGTTTTCTCTCTCACGAATCCGACAACAATAGCCATAGTCACAAGAGCAGCTTTGGGAGCCGCGATAGCTCAGTGGTTAGTGAACTGGACTACAAAGTACAAGAGGTAGGGTTCGATCCCAACCGACGGCTTCCGGTTTACCCAGCCTTAAAAGGGTACCGGATTTTTTTCTGGGAAAGTTTTTCTGGGCGTAATACCGACCACATTACCCCAAAAATCATGTGCCGAAGGTCTGTAAAATTTATGGTCACTAACACCATATTCCCTATACGCCACTTGGCGTGACGGGGGTACTTTACTTTTTTTTTTTTTTGACAAGAGCGGCTTTGTATTCTCTGGGGATATAAGAGCAGTATCGCCACCCACCTGCCCCTCAGGGAAATAAAATAGTTTGTTTTGTTACTTACGAAGGTTCAGATTTTGTTAGTTTACATTTTCAAAGTACCTATGCCAATTGGTAATTTGAGTTATTAGATTTTGTTGATGAATTTCTTGTGAATTTAGCAGGAGTGTCGTGTCTTATTTCACATTTGATTATGTGAGAGAAATGGGATATGACATATTTGATTATGTGAGAGAAATGGGATATGACATATTTGATTATGTGAGTGAGATGGGATATGACATATTTGATTATGTGAGAGAAATGGGATATGACATATTTGATTATGTGAGTGAGAGAAATGGGATATGACATATTTGATTATGTGAGAGAAATGGGATATGACATATTTGATTATGTGAGTGAGATGGGATATGACATATTTGATTATGTGAGAGAAATGGGATATGACATATTTGATTATGTGAGTGAGAAATGGGATATGACATATTTGATTATGTGAGAGAAATGGGATATGACATATTTGATTATGTGAGTGAGAGAAATGGGATGTGACATATTTGATTATGTGAGAGAAATGGGATATGACATATTTGATTATGTGAGAGAGATGGGAGATGACATATTTGATTATGTGAGAGAAATGGGATATGACATATTTGATTATGTGAGAGAAATGGGATATGACATATTTGATTATGTGAGAGAAATGGGATATGACATATTTGATTATGTGAGAGAAATGAGATATGACATATTTGATTATGTGAGTGAGAGAAATGGGATATGACATATTTGATTATGTGAGAGAAATGGGATATGACATATTTGATTATGTGAGAGAGATGGGAGATGACATATTTGATTATGTGAGAGAAATGGGATATGACATATTTGATTATGTGAGAGAAATGGGATATGACATATTTGATTATGTGAGAGAAATGGGATATGACATATTTGATTATGTGAGAGAAATGAGATATGACATATTTGATTATGTGAGTGAGAGAAATGGGATATGACATATTTGATTATGTGAGAGAAATGGGATATGACATATTTGATTATGTGAGAGAGATGGGAGATGACATATTTGATTATGTGAGAGAAATGGGATATGACATATTTGATTATGTGAGAGAAATGGGATTCAATGAACTGTGTACATGTTTTAAAGTTGAAAAAATTGTTTGCTTTTTAGGTTGATATGATTGTTGTTTTAAATATAAAGGTTGTTAGGTTGAAAATGTGGAGTGAGGGAGAGAGAAAGTATGATAGAGAGAGATGGTAAGAGAGAGAGTAAGAGAGAGAAAGTATGATAGAGAGAGATGGTAAGAGAGAGAGTAAGAGAAAGTAAGAGAGAGAAAGTATGATAGAGAGCTATGGAAAGAGAGAGAGTAAGAGAAAGTAAAAGAGAGATAGTAAGAGAGAGATAGTAATAGAGAGAGAGTAAGAGAGATACAGTAAGAGAGAGATATATACAGTAAGAGATTTATATATATATAGTAAGATAGAGAGAGATATATAGTAAGATATAGACATATATAGTAAGAGAGAGAGATATTGTAAGATACATAGATATAAATATATATATATATATATATATATATATATAGTAAAAGAGAGATATATAGTAAGAGAGATAGTAATAGAGAGAGAGTAAGAGAGAGACAGTAAGAAAGAGAGTAAGAGAGAAAGATATAGTAAGATATATATATATATATATATATAGTAAGAGAGAGATATATAGGAAGAGAGAGAGATATATAGTAAGAGAAAGAGATAGTAAGAAAGAGAGTAAGAGAGAGAAAGTATAAGAGAGATAGTAAAAAAGAGAGTAAGAGCGAGAAAGTATAAGAGAGATAGTAAGAGAGAGAGAGAGAGAGTAAGAGAGAGAGAGAGTAAGAAAGAGAGAGAGTAAGAAAGAGAGTAAGAAAGAGAAAGCAAGAGATTGAGAGTAAGAGAGAGAGAGATAGTAAGAGAGATTATTAATTAAACAAACCTCTTGTGGACTTCAATTTAAACTGTCATTAAATTATACATTATTAAAATACGAGAAGGTACACAGGCACAAAACAACATACATAAGCACGAATCAACACATAAACGCATATATACTCATATACGCTCATTCTTCTTCTCTTTCTTTCCTCATATGCCTTCCAGTGTTGAGGGGAGATATAATTTGCGGTTTTTTGCTCTTTTGTTGGCCTCTGCTGCTATGTTTCCTGTGTTTCGGACATTTCGTCAGCCCATCTTTATACCCATTATTATCATTATATCAACAAGTATACAAACCAACACACAAATACACAAACCAACATAACAATACACAAACCAACACACAAATACACAAACCAACATACCAATATACAAAACAATACACAAATATAGAAACCAATACACAAATACGGAAACCAACACACAAATATAGAAACCAACATACAAATATAGAAACCAACATACAAATACGGAAACCAACATACAAAAATACAAAATAATACACATATATAGAGACCAATACAAATATATACAAACACACTTAAACCAAAATACATACACAAAATATACACCTATACATACACCGACAGGCAACAATTCACATACAGCACCATATATACTTGCAATCCAACACACACACAAATAATCACGTACACATATAAGTTTAGTTGATCCACCACGTGTGAGAGGACTCACTTACTCCAGCTGTTAGGCCAGTCCCTGTGTATTTGAATTTGACTGTTTAGCTCGATGTGTGTCAGGAACAATCTAGGAGAGTTTCCTCTTTGTTCCTGTTGTGAGATATATTTCACGAGCCTTTCTGGCATGTCTCCTTTGTTTGGCTGATACTCTTTAGGTTGTCTCACAGGACTCACAGGCTGTAGCTCCAGGTCGAAGGGATATGTACCGAGTAGTTCTTGAATGTGTCAAATCTTCTCCATGTATCACCAATCAGCATCACTGAACGCCTTCTCCGCATCGAAGGTTGGCTACCATAGAGGGCCATTCCACTCATGTCCACGTTTCTGCACCATATTGGAATGTTGAGAAGACATAACATTTTGCTATTCTTAGTTTTAGCCCTGGTGTTATTTGTTTTGATGTTAGTATGTTCTTCATGACATTTAAATTACTTTTTGCCATTCTTATTCTTTTGTTTATTTCAGTTGTACATTTTCCATCACTGGTTATAGTATGTCAAGGTAGTTGTAGTTCTGAACTGTCTCCAGGTCTATTCCTTCAACTTTGATATCCACTTGTGGGTCTTGAGAATTTTCTTTCTTTATGATTATAGTTTTAGTTTTTTTTTAATATTCATATCTAATCTATATATGTTGCTTGTCATGTTTATTTCATTAAGTAATTGTTGTAGATCTTTAGGATTTTCTGCTAGTAAAACAGTATCATCAGCATATCGTAGGTTATTGATTATTTTTTCATTAATGTTTAGGCCTGGCATCTCTGAGATGTTTTTAAAGATTTGCTCAATCTATAATTGAACAAGCTTGGTGATAGAATGCATCCCTGTCTTACTCCTCTTTTATATCAATTGGTGTAGAGTTCTCTTTGTTATATTTTAGTATTGCTGTTAACTCCCAGTATAAATTGCATATTAGTCGTATGTCTGTGTCATGTAGATGTATTTCTTTTAGACAGTCTATAAGTTGTTTATGGTGTATTCTATCAAAAGCTTTGGTGTAGTCTATGAAGAAGGCATATGTTGGTTTGTTTACTTCTGTGAGCTTTTCAATTAATGGCCTCATGCAAAATATGGCTTATTTTGTCCCACTGTTTTTCCTAAATCCAAATTGTTGTTCTTCTAATTCCATATTGATTTATTTTACAGGCCGAAACGTCAGTATTGTGTTCCTTCCTTGTAAAGCTGTCACCATACTTTAGAGTGTTTAACACACCCCACCACTGGCTCCTTGCTACCAGCTTTACGACAGCATTGCAATTATTTGCTTTTTCCCTACTCATTGATATCGCTGCTACTTTATGTTTGTTTAACGCCATCCATCTCTGTGTACTTTAGTCAGAACCATTTCCACTGTCTACCTCTCCATTCACCTGATCATCTAACATGTAGTTATAGATAATTGTGCTTTACCGTTTATTGTCGTTGTCCTTGTATTCTGAAGAAGGCCACAGGCCGAAACGTCAGTATTGTGTTGTGTTCCTTCCTTGTAAATCTGTCACCATACTTTGGAGTGTTTAACACTCCCCACCACTGGCTCCTTGCTAAGGACAAGAGGTTGGGGTTCGATTCTGATCGACGGCTTCCAGGTTTACTCAACCTTAAATGAATACAATGCTGATTTTTTGGGAAAGTAAAACGGTACAGGCGTAATACTGGCCATATTAAATCTACCCCAAAATTATGTGTCGAAGATAGATTTGTTTTTAATATGGACACTAAAACCATAAGCCTTTTCCTAGGCCACGTGTCATAACGAGGCTTTTTTTTTACTTTACACTACCAAAGCAACACACACACAAACATATACACACACATATCAAAACACACACAAACAAATATACACATAAAAACATATATACACATACAAACAAACACAAATATATATTGATACACTATACAAAGCAACAAACACACAAAACAACATACACACAAAATAACATACACACACAAATATAGACAATCAAATCAACTCACACTAAACGATATGTGTAACTTATACTGAACGTAGATTTTAGTGAGTAAGAGTTGAGCTCTTCGTCAGTCTCACTGTTCAGCACCGATCTCTTGAAACTGGTGATAAGACATAGACAAGAGGACTAGAGAGACTAGAGAAGCATACAAGCACACGTAGAAGCATACATAAACGAACACATGACAAAATCATACACACAGTACACTCCAATAATTACACTCTCACATAGAAGCATACAAATAAAAACACACAGACACAAAAACAAACAATTATAATAAACACAGACACTCACACATTCTCCTACAAGCACACATACACACACACACACAAACGACAAACAAACACAACTACAAATATATACAAACACAGACATGGATGCAAAGACGCCTCACAGCAGCAGAGTTAGAGGCTGCCAGCATCACCAGTTGATGGCTTACGCCAGGATCAGTGAACCAAAACCATCCAGACCATACTCCACCTCTTTGTTGTGCCTCCAGAAACAGACTAACCTGTCTAGTTTGGCCAAACGAGTAGGGATTGAAGAGGGAAGACAAAACCGATACTAAAAAATAACATGTTGAAGTCGGATGTGTTGGGCCGAAAGGCGCAAATATCACAGTTTTACTACAAACCACAACACAACGTATACAAGCCCACTTAGCGCCCTTTTAAGGGCGGATGACGAAGAGGTGTATTCCTTTAGTCATCGGGTGAACGCAAGCAAGCAAACACAAAACATGCATACAAACGCACGTACACACATACATACAAGAGCACGTACGTACACGTACATACATACACACACACATACATCCATATTCATGCTGACACGTGCTAGTAAACATACACCCACGAAATACCTAGAAAGAAAGCACCAACTCACCTATTGGACATAGTAGAATATTTCCGTGAGATTCCATTACTAGATCCGTGGTGATAGCTGAATATCGTCACAGTGCCCTCGTTTTGATCAGGCTCCATAGTGAAAGATAATCTCAAAGATAATTACTTAACCTCATGAGGCATTACTCAATACGTGTCGACTCTATGTTTCTTATCCATATCTATTCGGGGGGAAATCCTTTTAAAATAATTTAACGTAGAATATTTGTTTCTGTGTTTTACTTTTACACATTAAACTACTCAAGTAATTAATATCAATAATAACAATAATAAAAAAAAGTAAAGAGCCCCCGTCACGCCAAGTGGCGTATAGGGATTATGGTGTTAGTGACCATACATTTTACAGACCATCTGCACGTGATTTTTGGGGTAATGTGGTCGGTATTACGCCCGTGCCGCTTTACTTTCCCAGAAAAAAATCCGGTACCCATTTAAGGCTGGGTGAACCTGGAAGCCGTCGGTTTGGATCGTACCCTACCTCTTGTCCATTGTAGTCCAGTTCACTAACCACTGAGCTATCGCGGCTCCCAATAACAATAATAGTTATCATTATATACAACAGTGAAGCTGCGATAGCTCAGTGGTTAGTGAACTGGACTACAAAGGACAAGGGATAGGGTTCGATCCCTACCGACGGCTTCCGGGTTCACCCAGCCTTAAATGTGTACTGGATTTTTTTATGGTAAGGTAAAGCGGCAAGGGCGTAATACCGACCACATTACCCCAAAAATCATGTGCCGAAGATCTATAAAATGTATGGTCACTTTCGCCGTATTCCCTATACGCCACTTGGCGTGACGGGGGCACTTTACTTTTTTTATATATACAACAGTAAAACACAAAGTTTAACTGTGATGCCTTTTACTAGACTATTTGTTAAGAATATATATTCTTTTTTCTAGGTAATACAATCTCGGGTTTGATTTCCTCCACTGGGGGGGGGGGGGGAGAGAGAGAGAGAGAGAGAGAAGAGGAGGAGGGGATGGAGAATAAAAAAAAAACAAATAAACAAAATAGAATTCGTATATTTACCCTTCCCTGGTCTCTAGGTAATGAGATCAGATGTCGAGCCTTCTCAGAAAGATATATTTCAATATATATATATATGGGCAAATAGATACAACACTACAAACAAAACTATATGGGCCACTGCAAGAATTAAAAAAGACAGTAAAATTTATACAGGAAACGACATTACAGATATAGACAATACTTCAGGCGAACGAAAGTGTGCATAATTATATATATTATATTTAAAACTACCTGACCTATGGACTTAATGCTGGAGAAATATAATAAATATCTAGTATACTACCAACCAGATAAATAGATGTATATATATTTATAAATACCTGAACTATATGTATAAATATATAATTATTCACATATAACAAATCTGAAATAAACACTCCCATATATTATCATTACGATATATCTATATGTATTTGTGTCGCATATCGCCTATCCTGTCCTATCAAATAAAAAAAAAGAAAAAGGAAAACACGGGAATAAATAATTAATGTATGAATCACCACAACAACGGAGGTACACGCACACAAAGTTAACCACAAAGTGCCAAACTTACTCTTGTAAAACAAAACAACGAAATGCTATAAATATATCACAAATGCAATCGTAACTAATAATTGTATATAGAATAACAAAACACCGGGAGAAAGAGAGAAAATAGTGATTCTGAACTGCGTGTTGCTCACAGCACAATGCTCACACCAGAGACTATTAGTAACACAGAACTACTGAAACAGACAAGAACGACTTGGCATTTGCCTTAGAAACAGAGCATTTTAAAACTGTGAGTCCCGCTTCAATTGCCGCATGCATGGTAGATACGGTACACTTTCAGGGGCGTGCACTAAGAATCTCTTTCCCTGTATTTTGCCAGTTGTAACCAAGTATTTCATCGTTCCTCTTCTCATGATGTGTCCGAAACATATTCATTGTTTCTTTCTGTTGTTTTTTTTAAGAATTCCCTTTTTTTTCTAGGACTATTTGAGAATGTCCACATTGGTCTTTTTAGCTGTCCAGGGAACTTTCAACATTCTTCTGATAAATCCCATCTCTGTGACATGTATTCGTCTTTTCATTTGTTTATCTGCTGTCCCTGATTCACTTCCATAGGTCAGAATTGGCTCTATATAGCACAGATGAACTCTCTTTCTCACTTCCATAGAAAGAGAGCTGTTGCATAAGACGTTTTTCATTTTTAGCCTGAGCCATTCTGCTTTTTATTTCTGGTGTCCATCTTCCATCTAATGTTATTATTGTGCCTTATTATTGTGCCTTATTATTGTGCCTTATTATTGTGAACTTTGCGTGAATATAACATTTTCCTGGGAGCCGCGATAGCTCAGTAGTTAGTGAACTGAACTACAAAGGACAAGAGGTAGGGTTCGATCCCAGCCGACGGCTTCCGGTTCACCAGCCTATACCGACCACATTACCCCTAAAATCATGTGCCGAAGGTCTGTAAAATTCATGGTCACTAACACCATATTCCTATACGCCACTTGGCATGACGGGGGTACTTTACTTTTTTTTTACTATCACCTTATCCTATTTTTCACACTGACAGCCGTGTGCTCAGGTGTCTCCCGCCGTACAGGCAGATATCCTCCGACTTCAGAGGTACTCTCATATTTCTATTGCCGAGAGTTTTCACGTTTTCGATTGGTTTTTCTTATTAATTTTTCCCGGGGTAGCGGTAGTTTTTTGTGTGGCCTACTCTTAAATTTCCATCTGCCATGTGTTCTTTAACGTGCGCAGAATGCACACGGGACTTCCTATTTTTTCGCCTTTTTCTGAGAAGGCTCGACATCTGATCTCATTACCCAGAGACCAGGGAAGGGTAAATATACAAATTCTATTTTGTTTATTTGGTTTTTTTTATTTTCCATCCCCTCCTCCTCTTCTCTCTCTCTCTCTCTCCCCCCCCCCCCCCCCCCCAGTGGAGGAAATCAAACCCGAGATTGTATTACCTAGATGCCGACGTGTTAACTCTAGACCACCGTGCTGATGGTGATATCTTCCGAGCTCTTTATTTTTTTGCCTACCTATCCTTCTCGTTCCCTTCACAGTTCCACCCTAATAGGAAGAGTTACGGACCGCACGAAGCGAAGAAACTTTTGTTGTTTCCCCATAAGACACCACAAAGCACATACGCCTCTGGAAGCTTGGGCGTTCTATTACCCAAGAAAGGGAGGTTGAAGAACGCTCATCGGCTAATTACAAGTTCTGAAACCCCCAGAGAGAAATTAATGTATGTCTACGCCACTGCATGGTTTCCTGTAGCAGAATAGAAAAGCCTCATCGGGACGGTTCCATTTAACACTTTCTGGCATGGAAGGGCGTTTAGAGGTATCATACTATGCCAGGTTTACACGCCGAGCAGGACGGGGCGAGGTAGCAATGTAGCTTAGGAAATGTGAAGGGAACGATGAACAGCTGTCGACGAACGCGCTCACCGTACAGTGCTACCGTACCAGATTTTGAACTTGGCCAAAATAGTGCGTCCTTTGTTTGGGTTCGACTCCGTGCCAGCCAAAAAAGGGCGGAAGTGAAAGTCGCTTTGGGAGAGTTTTCTCAATCTTTCTGAAAGTTTATATATATATTTTTAAAATTGAACTCTCGATATTTTTCCAGCTAAAAATGATTAAATTTCTTCGTTATATCATCGCTGTTCAGTCCTCTATCACTACCAGCCTCACCGCATCTCAAGATGATCGTAATAAATTAATATTATTATTATAGAGGGGAAACTTCCGAGGTAAATAGATCAGCGAATCATTTCTGTGGAAGAGGTATGTTTACAGAACTCGTAAAAAAAAAATCACAAATAATCAACAGAAAAAAAATACATTACTGGTCTTTGTTTTTTTTGTTTCTGTCTTTGATTACTTGCGAGTTTTGTCCCGAGTGTTGTAAACATATCTCTTACCCTAAAATGATTCGTCAAAGATAATCAGACAGTTTGGACAAATTGCGCAGAGAATGCATATTACTGGTCAAGGCTGATTTTTTGTTTTCGAAATAAAAGTGTGTACCCCTGCTCTGTCAAAATGTCCTGCCGTACTGACGAAGGCCTGTGACCGAAAGGTTTAAATACCTTGCGCTGTCTTCTCTTAGTAAAACTGCCAAATACAATTTTATTCCTATTTTTTAATGCAACTATGTTATCCTATCCCATTGATGCTCTGGTGTTCTTACATTTATCATGGAAAGGATAAGCAGAAATGACTCAAGTTTATTCATCTATTTTCTACCCTCTTCTCCAAAGTCTGGACTAGAAATGAGTATCAAAAAGACTAAAACAATGATCATAAATAAAGAAAAGTCTCAAGGCCTACAATTAAATATCACAGTTGAGGGAATACATCTGGAGACAGTCCAGAGTTACAACTACCTGGGACATACTATAACCAATGATGGCAAATGTAAAACTGAAATAAACAAAACAATAGGTATGGCAAAAAGTAATTTTAATGCCATGAAAAATATACTAACAACAAAACAAATATCAACAGGGCTGAAACTAAGAATGGCAAAATGTTACATCCTCTCAATATTCCTGTATGGTGCAGAAACATGGGCATTAGACAAGAACACAGCACAGAAAATGTAAGCCTTTGAAATGTGGATTTATAGAAGAATAGGTAGAATTGGATGGAAACAAAAGATAACAAACGATGAAGTTTTAAAACAACTGAAAATGAAAAGAGAACTACTAAATACAATTAAGACAAGTCAAATGAAATTTTTGGGGCTTGTTAAAAGACACAACAGCCTAATAAAAGTAATATTGGAAGGGAAAATACAAGGTAAAAGAGGCAGAGGCAGACCAAGACTAACATGGACGAGTAACAGCAAAAGATGGACAAGTCAATCTATGACAGCCTGCACCATCAAAGCAAGAAACAGAGTAGAATGGCGATCCATGGTAGCCAACCTTCGTTGCGGAGAAGGCACTCGATGATGATGATGATCTCCAAAGTCATATCCTTAAAGCTGACATTTTCAACTTCATTAAAAGGCTTCACGGTATAAAGGCCAACTGTTGATTTTCTTGTCTTCAAGTAGCCGAACTTTGGATGATGAGTCTCATTAATATAAAGCGACACACGATCAAGTGGTTTGGGCATGTGATAAGACATAAAGAACTAAATCTAATACAACGAGTTACCAACAAACGATACGAGAACACCAGACCAAGAGGCCGACCAAGAAAAAGATGGATAAGCAGAATGCTTTTTTTTAAATAGAAACACTCAGAGGTTTAACAGCAAAAGAGGCCAATAGAAGAGCAAGAAACCACGAACCATATCTCCATTCGATTATTCTTCATTATTATATGTATTAATAATAAGTTTAAGTCATCCTTACAGGATGTAAAAGTATATAGAGGGGCAGATATAGTTTCTGATCATCATCTTCTATTAGCCAAGCTTAAAATTAAATTAAAAAGGTATAATACAACGAATAAGGGTAGAAAGTATTTCAATGTAGGGTTTCTTAAAGAACAAGGAATTAAAGATAAATTCGCAGTCACAATAGCAAACAAATACCAAGTCCTCCAACAACTAGAAAATACAATAAATATAGAAGATCATTGGAAACAGGTAAAAAATATATGGAAAGAGACATGCGAAGAAACAATGGGGAAAAGAGAACGCCAGAATAAGGCATGGATGACAGCAGAGACCCTGGATAAAATTAAAGAAAGAAAGAACAAGAAAGCAGACATAAATAAAACCAAAACAAGAAGTAATAAAGCCAAGACACAGGAAGCTTACACAGAGGTGAACAAAGAAGTGAGAAGATGCATTAAAAGGGATAAGAGGAAATACATAGATGAACTAGCTAAAGAGGCAGAAGAAGCAGCAAATAAAGGGAATATGAAAGAACTGTACAACAGCACAAAGAAATTAGGTGGAAAATACAAACAGATCAACGCCTTTATCAAAGACAAGAACGGAAGTACTTTGAAGAACTTTTGAACAGACCCGGCTCAAATAATCCTCCAGATATACTACTAGTCAGAATATACGACTAGCAGAAGAAGAGTTACATGTTAACTGCGGAAAACCAAGCAAAGAAGAAATAATGAAAGCCATCAAACTATTAAAAGATGGTAAAGCCACAGGACCAGATGAAATTCCTTTGGAAGCCATCAAAGCAGATATTAACACCTCTACCAAGATGTTACATGATCTATTGGATAAAATTTGGGAGAGGGAAGAAATACCTAAAGACTGGAGAGAAGGTTATATGATCAAACTACCAAAGAAAGGAAGTTTACAGGAGTGCACAAATTATAGGGGAATTATGCTACTATCAGTGCCAGGAAAAATATTAGGCAGAATCATTCTGGAGAGACTAAAAGAGGCTATAGAGAAACACTTGAGAGATGAACAAGCAGGTTTTAGGAAGAACAGATCATGTGCTGATCAAATAACTACCCTACGTATAATAGTTGAACAAAGTTTAGAACTAAAATCCCCACTTTATATTGGATTCATAGATTACGAAAAGGCATTTGATAGTTTAGACAGAAGAATGCTTTGGAAGTTGCTGAGTCATTACGGAATCCCCATAAAGTTTATTAACCCGATAAAAACAATGTATGAAGGAACGAAATGTAGTGTGGTGCATGAAGGACAGCTTACAGAAGCATTTGAAATAAGAACAGGAGTAAGGCAAGGATGCCTCCTGTCTCCATTTCTCTTTCTACTGGCCATAGATTGGATTATGAAAATAACTCAAAACAACAGAAATGGGATCCAGTGGTCACTGACCAAACAACTTGATGATTTAGACTTTGCTGATGACATAGCTCTCCTATCACACAGCCATCAACAGATGCAGGATAAAATGAGTATATTAGATGAGAGATCACAACAGCTAGGACTAAAGATTAATAGAGATAAGACCAACATTATGAGAATTAATTCAGTTGGCAATAACCAAATAAAACTAGAAGAAATACCTCTACTAGACGTACAATCTTATATATATCTGGACAGTAATATAGATAAAGAGGGAGGAACAGAAAATGATACCAAAATAAGGATATCAAAAGCAAGAGGAGCTTTCATTGCACTGGGAAACATATGGAAATCCAAAGAAATTAGGCTAAATACAAAAATAAAAATTTTCAACTAAAATGTTAAGTCAGTCCTATTATATGGCTGTGAAACATGGAGAATGACAAAATTGACAATCACGAAGGTACAGACTTTCATTAATGGATGCTTGCGCAGAATAAAGGGATGGAAATGGCAGGACAAAGTCACTAACGTGGAATTATGGAAATGTACCGGTCAAATACCAGTGGATAAAGAGATACAGCGAAGACGATGGCGATGGATAGGACACACACTACGGAAGCCAACTGAGAGTATTACACAACAGGCCCTTTTTTGGAATCCCCAGGGGAAAAGACAAAGAGGAAGACCAAGGAATTCTTGGAGAAGACAGATAGAGGCAGAGATGAAGATGATGGGGAAGACATGGAATGATCTTAAAAGAATGGCAAAAAACAGAACGACTTGGAAAGTGTTTGTTGAAGACCTATGCTCCACTGGGAGCTAAAAGGTAAAAGAAGAAGACTCGGAGGTTTAACAGCAAAAGAGGCCAATAGAAGAGCAAGAAACCACGAACCATATCTCCATTCGACGACGAAAAGCAAATGAGAAAGGAAAGAAAGAAAGTATCTTTAGAAATAAGAAAAACACATTTTTCGTTCCAAAACACGGCCTTCGCCGTTTCATCTATTGTATGTTCTGATATAAATGGGACACAATCCTTGTGTACGTTCGGCAAACTAAGATGAAAAGGGTGATGCAACGCACGTTTATTTTCGTATTAAAACTTTCATCGATTAAACAACACACACACACGCACAAACACACACACACACACACACACACACACACACACACACACATTATCTAGGTTGGCAAAAACTCAGAATAGCAAAACGTTATATCTTCTCAACATTCTGTATGGTTTAGAAACGTGGACATTAGGCAAGAAAATAAAATAGAAAATTGAAGCTTTTGAAATGTGGATTTATAGAAAAATAGGCAGAATTGGATGGAAAGAAAAGAAAACAAACGATGAAGTCTTAAAACAACAGAAAATGAAAAGAGAACTACTAAACACAATTCAAACAAGACAAATTGGATTTGTGGGGCATGTTAAAAAATACAGAAGCTTCTAAAAAATAATCTTGGAAAGGGACATACAAGGTAAAAGAGGAAGAGATAGACCAAGACTAAAATGGACGATGAGTAACATCAAAAGATGGACAAGTCAGCCTATAACAACCTGCACTATCAAAGCAGGAAGTGCGCGTGGCCGTGCGGCTAAAACCACTGTTCCGCTAGCTGAAAAGCCGGCGTACGGTGTTCGAAGCCCGCGGTACACAGAAAGTATTTTTTTCTATCGTGGGTGAAAAAAAAATCCTGAGTCTCACAAGTCGTGGCGACTACTTGACCAAGCGGCCTTTATTCCTCGGGTTCTATCGTTGCCCCCGACATACACCAACAATGGTACTATGTGTCGTAAAGACTATCAAAGCAAGAGACAGAACGGAACAGCATTCCATGGTAGCCAACCTTCGATGCAGAGACAGCACTCAATGATGATTATCTAAGTGTGACAATATAACGTCTACTTTTCTATGAATACAATACTTCCATTGATACAATAACACATACGCATTATCTAAGTGTGACAATATAACGTCTACTTTTCTATGAATAAAATACTTCCATTGATACTATAACACATACGCATTATCTAAGTGTGACAATATAACGTCTACGTTTCCATTGATATACCACTTTCGTAATTAAAGGAACAAACATATTTGATCTAAGAGTAACAGTGTAACTTCTTCTCGCCAGATGATGACTCATCTTAGTCGTTCGTGATTAAAATGGTGTTAAGTGGACATAGATGAATCGCGCTGTGGTTTACAGCAATTTGCACCTTTTGGCTCAACATTGATAGAAAGAGCTATAGAGGTATAGAAAGATTATATATGTGCTTTTAGACTACACAAGAGCATTTGACAAAGTAAAGCATGTGGAAATAATAAAACATGGTGGAGAAATTAGATGTTGATGGCAAGGATATGAGAATAATTTAATATTAAAAATATGTTTTGGCAACAAATAGCAACCAAACAGAACGTTTCCAATATATAAAACAAGGAGTCAGACAAGGCTGTGTTCTGTCACCGGATTTGTTCTCACTTTACAGCGAAAATATTATGAGATCGATAGTGGGCAAAAATGGAATTGAAGTCAAGGTCACAACATAAATAATTTGCGATATGCGGATGCCAGTCTTAATAGCAGAGACAGAGAATGAACTACAAGAAATGCTAGACATAATAGTAAAATAACGTAACAAGAATTGTATGTCTGAATAGTAAGACAACAGGAGTAATAGTCATATCGAAGAAACAATCATCACCATCATGCAGCATAAAAATAAACAGGATAAATCTGAAACAAGTGCAACGCGTCAAATACTTGGACACAATATCAGATGGAAGATGCGCCACAGAAATAAAAGGCAAAATTGCTCATGACAAAATAGCATTTAAGAAAAATTAAAAACGTCTTATGCAACAAATCTATATCAATAGAAGCGAGAAAGAGAGTTCATCGGAACTATATAGAGTCTATTCTGACCAACGGAAGCGAATCATGGACAGTGGACAAACATATGAAAAGACTATTAGAGGCCACAGAGATTTGATTTCTCAGAAGAATGTTGAAAGTTCACTGGACAGCTAAAAAGACCAATGAGGAAATTCTCAAAGAGGCCAACACAAAAAAAGGAGCTCTTAAAAAACATCAGAATGAAACAATCTTCATCTTTCGTCCACATCATGAAAAGAGGAAGGTTGGAACACTTGGTTACAACTGGTAAATATATTGAAAGAGAGATCGTGGACGACAAAGATAAAGAAATTATAGATAGCTTGGTGTTAGGGCATGGGAGACAGTGAACAACAGAATTGATACGATGGGTTTTAGATAGAAAATTGTGGAAGGACATGATCGCCTACGCCAACCGGTATGACACACGATGATTATAGTTTACATGGGGAATTAACAAGTAAATGCTTTCATCTACGGTGATCTCTCTTTCTTTCTGGCGTTCACCCGAAGACTACTACAAGAATAATTAGACCTCTTTATCATCTCCCCTTAAAATGACATCCAGTGGGTCTAGGTGCGTTGTGTTATGGTTTGCAGCTAGAATGTGACATTTGCCTACTCAGCGTCCTTTTAGGAGCGGATGACGAAGATCATGGTTCGTTCCTTTAATATTCGTCAAGTGAAGACCAAATGGAAGGCATCTCCTACCAGGACGGGGTGGGACAACTGGTGGAACTGTTGTACCAATTTTAAAAGCGCCCCCCCCCCCCCCCCCCATATATTAAGGACGGGACAGTCCATTCGAATAAGAGCCGCATCCAAAGCTCTTTGGTTCTTTGGTTATGGAAGGCCCCGGTATCACTGCAACCGAATTAAAATCCGTAATTGCTCAACCGCCCGTACCTGTGGAATCATCCGAATTACTAACTCATCTCCCAAACAAAGAAAGGTAGTTGTAGTCCCCATCATAGCAGTCTCAGTACACACCAAAAGACATAAGGCGAAACCGCGCAGAAAGTGAACACGGCCAATTGTTCCCTGTCATACGATATCATCATTCATCGTAAACAATTGGAATATCGAAACATGATCAAAACGGATGAAACACACAACTTACGATGTGCACAGAGCACCTAACTCAGTAGCGCCAAAAAGGTTTCAAGTGAATTGTTATGTTTAACTGTGGGGTTCATTTGCTTTAACCTATTTGGAAACAACAAAATGATAAATACTTGCAAAGCTCTGTCCACTGGGAAGAACACCACAGAAAACAAATCACTGCTGTCTAGCAGTTACCTTAGGGAGAAGGAAAGGCTATAGGAGAACACCCAAACAGAAACCATGGACAGAGTGGGCCCAGCAGCCTTGGACGTTATCCACGAAGAAGGGAAATTACATCAAACCTAGACCCAGCCTGCTGAAGACGGAGCCACGGCGCAGGTTTAGGGGGAAAATCAGGATACACGCGCATATACGCCGTAATAATGTACGTAATAGCTCCATAAGGCGCATGACTGGAATAACAATTGGAGGTCATAATATAAATAATCTAAGGTATGCTGATGATACAGTCTTAATCGCAAAGAGTGGAAATGAGTTACAAGAAATGTTAGACATTATAGTGAAAGAAAAGCAAAAATAAAGGAGACAAATAATAATAAATAAATATTATTATAGAGGGAAACTTCCGAGGCGATAATTCAGGGAATTATAGAAGGAAGAGGTATGTATTACAGCACTCAAGAAAAATGACACAAAATCTTTTCTGTTGTTGTTTTTGTATCATTTTTTCTGAGTGCTGTAATACATACCTCTTCCTTGTACAAAAATAAAGGACTCAGCCTTAATAGTAAAAAGATAGAAGTAATGGTAACAACAAAGAAGAAGACATCACATCAGTGCAAAATAAAAACAAATGGAACAATATTAAAACAGGTTAATGAATTTAAATATTTGGGAACTTTGTTAACCTCAGACGGAAGATGTACAAAAGAGGTGAGATGCAGAATGGCTCAGGCAAAAGCAGCTTTCCAAAAAATGAGGAAGATACTATGCAATCCGTTGTGACAATAGATATTTTTTTTTTTAAAGTTAACTGTTATGTAGAGCCATTCTTAAATATATGGATGCGAATCATGGACAACAAACAAGAAAATCACTAGAGTCTGTAGAAATGTGGTTTTACAGAAGAATGTTGAGAATACAATGGACGACTAACGAAAACGTTCTGAAAGAGGCCTAAGCAAAGAGAGCTAATTTCCAATATTAGGAGTGACACTATCCAGAAGTCTCCGAGGAAGATACTAAGCAATCCATTTTTGACAATATAAACAAGAAAACGAGTTCTTAAATGTTATGTAGAGCCAGTCTTAACATATGGATGTGAATCATGGACAATAGGACAACAGACAAGAAAATCTCTGGAGTCTGTAGAAATGTCGTTTTACAGAAGAATGTTGAGAATACCATGGACAGCGAAGAAGAGTAATGAACATGTTCTGAAAGAGGTCAAAGCAAAAAGAGAGCTAATTTTCAATATTAGGAAGAAGCAATCATCATTTTTTGGCCATGTAATGAGAGGAGAACAGCTGGAATATATTGTAACAACTGGAACAATTGAGGGATGAAGATATAGAGGGAAGGAAGCAAGGAGAAAAAATACCAAATAGCTTAAAAGAATGGCTTGGCAGAAGGTCAACAACAGAAATGATAAATAACTGTTGAGATCGAAAGTTGTGGAGAGACATGATCACCTACGCCAGCAGGCTCGGTACTTGATGATGAAGAATAGTGTACGTTGTTACAAAGAGTACAGTATAACGTATTTATCCTTAGCTTGGTTTTTGTACCTAATTTTTTCAAGAAATGTTTCATCTTCGTTGCTTCTCTTTGAAGGAAATGTGTCTCGTCAGTCTATATATCCACTTTGTCCTCTGCGTTCGGCATATGACAATATAATATTCCCAAACACAAATCAGTCATAGTTATATAGTTATGGTTAGTCGAAGGTCTCGGTATCACTGCAAACGAATTAAAATCCATAATTGCTCAACCGCCTATGCCAATTCAATCATCCGAATTAATATCTCATCTCATTGAAGAAGGATCCAAAACAAAAGAAATGCAACCGCAGTTCCCATCATAGCAGCTACAGCACATGACAAAATACATAAGGCGTGGCCGCATCGAAAGTAAACGCAACCGAACTGTCCTTCATCATACGATATCTTCATTCATCGCAAACAATCGGAATATTGAAACACAATCCTGATTAAAAACACAGCTCACTGTGTGCACAGAGCTCTAAACTCAGTAGCTCCGGCAGCAATCCGGACATGGAATATGAGGAAACTGCAACAATGAACACTTTTCAGACAGATCCTCAACGGTTCCTGCCGCCTATCGCCATATTGACCGGAAGTCATGTCATAGATAATGATATCATTATATAAAAGCTTCGTTACTTTTTATTGGTGGGCGACGGATGAATAGTTTGTAGTCAAGCGCAGTATACTCCTGCCAGTAGTACTGGCATGGTCGCCGAAGCCCGTGAGGACATTGGCTTTGACTGGAAGAAAGTACTGAAACAAAATTATTGATGGATGGGGAGAGTACGTGGATAATTGTCAAAAAGAAGCCAGAAGAACATTTGAGTAAATGATTAGGGCTACGTCATCATGACAGACGATCGTGTATTCCTAACTCGGCCGTGCGCTCGAAATGCAGGTCAAGATGGTAACGAGTGAGATGCCATCCATGAGTCTGTATCCCTGGTGTAACTCCCGGACCGTCGTGCTTGCCAAGAAGGATGTTGTCTAGGTTTAGGAAAGCTACGTGGAGATCGGGGGAGGGTAGGTATAGACTTGTGAACCAGTTTTTTTTTTTTTTTTTTTGGGGGGGGGGGATTTCCTGGGGAGTAGATCTGAGGTTGTTTACGGTGAATAATGATATCGTATGACAGGGAACAGTTTGCTGTGTTCACTTGGCTGAGACTGCTATGATGGGGACTACAGTTACCTTTCTTTGTTTGGGAGATGAGATTCGGATGATTACGCTGGCACGGGCGGTTGAGCAATTATGGATTTTAATTCGTTTGCTGTGATACCGGGGCCTTCCATAAATAAACAAACAAACAAATAACAGATCTGAGGGCTTACGGATATTATTCGATGTGCTATTAGGATAATCTGACGACTAATTAACTAACCCAGGCAGGCGGTGCATCTGAAAATAAGCAGTTCCGGTGTTGATGTTCATCGTCCATTGATGCTAGCACACTCCGACACACTTGTAAGGCAGAGTCAACTCAAAGGATAGACGACGCGAGACTTGAATCGACGTCTTAACACGCGGGTTTTTACCCATATGTGCTCGGCCGCCTATCCAGAAGTGTTCGTAGACTCCTGTCTCGTGTTGTCTAAAGCAACGTAACTCACGAGCGAGGCGCCACTTCTCACCTTCCCAGAGTATGATCTCTGGTACCCATATCTGCCAGCGGCTGGATCGACAGCAGGAACATCTTGTTTTTTTTTTCCAACCACGATAACAATCCTACAATCCTACAAGAGTTGTTAGAAAGGCGGTAGTCAGTGGGATGGTTTTCCCAATTAGGCTAGCGAGCGCCCCCCCCCCCAACTCAAAGGATGAGTCTGTCGTGTGAGGTGTCATTTTATGTCACAGTGTGACAATGCCCAGATCTGAGTATGTAGATGACAGGCCTAGTAAAAAGTTAAAAAAAAAAAAAAGTAAAGTAGCTCTGTCACGCCAAGTGGCGTATAGGGAATATTGTGTAAGTGACAATAAATTGTACAGACCTTCAGCACATGATTTTTGGGGTAATGTAGTCGGCATTACGCCCGTGCCGCTTTACTTTACCCAGAAAAATCCGGTACCCATTTAAGGCTGGGTGAACCCGGAAGCCGTCGGTTGGAATCGAACCCTACCTCTTTTCCTTTATAGTCCACCATTTGAGCTATCGCGGCTCCCAGTTAGTGGGGTGATTTTCTCAATTAGGCTAGCGAGTCCCCCAACTCAAACTCAAAGGATGAGTCTGTCGTGTGAGATGTCACTTTATGTCACAGCGTGACAATGCCCAGTTCTGAGTATGTAGATGACAGGCCTAGTAGTTTGTCTATTATTTCCTAAAAGTTTAGTTCTTTATCTCATCAGTAGTATACAAGGGTCCATTTGTTTATTATTTAGGCGCTAAATTAACAAAGATATATAGTAGGCGCGCGGCGCGCCTAATGTACACGCTAGGCAGGGGGAGTTGACCGTGACATTTCGTGGCCGGATGTTGACCGCTAGTCCAGGTCAGGTGCTCCGTATTTTTAAAATTCCGAATTATTTTAAAAAAACAGTCTCCATCTGATTTCGAACACGGGTCTACGGCGTGCCAAGCCAGACACTTACCACTATGCTACAGGCGATCACAGAATTAGAGGCTGAATGAGACAGATGAATCGTGACGCTTTTGTTGGTGCCTGACAGCTAGCTAGCAGTAGAGAAAGATTGACCCGCATTTAGGCGCTAAATTAACAAAGATATATAGGGCGGCGCATCGCGCGCATAACGCGTGCGGCGCAGGGGGAGTTAACCGTGACATTTCGTGTCGGGATGCCTTGTGACCTCTCGTTGACCCCTCAACCTCTCGGCGCCATGGTCGGGGTGAGCTTGCGCAGTGGGGGACCTGTTATTATCAAAGACCCTATTTCTCTGTGAAATTTCTCACTTGGGTAACTTAAGCTGGTCTAGCCGTCTAACAGAGAGACAGTAAATTAATGTACTTTTGATATTCTATTACTGTTGTGTTTTTTTTTGTAGTGGTTGTAGTAATAGTAGTAGTAGTTAAAGTCGTTATTGAAGTTGTACAACTAGTGTGACTTGTATTTTGTAGAGTTATAACAGACAAGTGGGGGCTATGCCTTTTTTTTCATGTATAGTAGAGAGACGGTAGAGTCTTATAGTTATTTTTATGCATGACAACTTTAATGTATCTATGAAATTCATTTTGAAATTAATGGAAACATACAACTTACTCAGGGCTTGGCCAACTAACAGCAACGGTCTTGCTAATATATTTAACCCGTGGAAACATCAGCATCATGAGACTTATTAATGTCCAAATTGACCGCTTGTTCATAACACGGATACGACAGCGATGATGACTTTAACGGGGACACAATCAAAGATCCCGTGGGTTTTGTTTTAGTCGATGACAACTTTTGAAATAGTAGCTGACAACTTTTGTATTAGCAGATGACAGCTTTCAATGACTGTTTACATGCTATGTCATTGTAGCAGTCATGTATGTCATGTCGAGGTAGTAGACACTATGTCATGTCATTGTTACAGTCATGTCAATGTAACAGTCATTTCGTTGTAATAGTCATCTCGTTGTAACAGTCACGTGTGTCATGTCGTTTTATCAGAGACGTATGGTATGTCGTTGTAACAGTCATTTCGTTGTAATATTCATCTCGTTGTAACAGTCACGTATGTCATATCGTTTTATCAGACACGTATGGTATGTCGTTGTAACAGACATGTTGTTGTATCAGTCATGTCGATGTAGTAGACACGTATGCCATGTCATTGTAACAGTCATGTCAATGTAACAGTCATGTCAATGTAACAGTCATTTCGTTGTAATAGTCATCTCGTTGTAACAGTCACGTATGGCATGTCGTTCTATCAGACACTTATGGTATGTCGTTGTAACAGACATGTCGTTGTATCAGTCATGTCGATGTAGTAGACACGTATGTCATGTCATTGTAACAGTCATATCAATGTAACAGTCATGTCAATGTAACAGTCATTTCGTTGTAATAGTCATCTCGTTGTAACAGTGACAGATGTCAGGTCGTTTTATCAGACACGTATGGTATGTCGTTGTAACAGACATGTCGTTGTATCAGTCATGTTGATGTAGTAGACGCGTATGTCATGTCAATGTAACAGTCATGTCAATGTAACAGTCTTGTCAATGTAACACTCATTTCGTTGTAATAGTCATCTCGTTGTAACAGGCACGTATATCATGTCGTTTTATCAGAGACGTATGTCATGTCGTTTTATCAGAGACGTATGGTATGTCGTTGTAACAGACATGTCGTTGTATCAGTCACATCGATGTAGTAGACACGTATGTCATGTCATTGTAACAGTCATGTCAATGTAACAGTCATTTCGTTGTAATAGTCATCTCGTTGTAACAGTCACGTATGTCATGTCGTTTTATCAGAGACGTATGGTATGTCGTTGTAACAGTCATGTCGTTGTATCAGTCATGTCGATGTAGTAGACACGTATGTCATGTCATTGTAACAGTCATGTCAATGTAACAGTCATTTCGTTGTAATAGTCATCTCGTTGTAACAGACACGTATGTCATGTCGTTTTATCAGACACGTATGGTATGTCGTTATAACAGACATGTCGTTGTATCAGTCATGTCGATGTAGTAGACACGTATGTCATGTCATGGTAACAGTCATGTCAATGTAACAGTCATGTCAATGTAACAGTCATTTCGTTGTAATAGTCATCTCGTTGTAACAGTCACGTATGACATGTCGTTTTATGATACACGTATGGTATGTCGTTGTAACAGACATGTCGTTGTATCAGTCATGTCGATGTAGTAGACACGTATGGCATGTCATTGTAACAGTCATGTAAATGTAACAGTCATTTTATTGTAATAGTCATCTCGTTGTAACAGTCACGTATGTCATGTCGTTTTCTCAGAGACGTATGGTATGTCGTTGTAACAGACATGACGTTGTATCAGTCATGTCGATGTAGTAGACACATATGTCATGTCATTGTAACAGTCATGCCAATGTAACAGTCATTTCGTTGTAATAGTCATCTCGATGTAACAGACATGTATGTCATGTCATTGTAACAGTCATGTCAATGTAACAGTAATTTCATTGTAATAGTCATCTCGTTGTAACAGTCACGTATGTCATGTCGTTTTATCAGAGACGTATGGTATGTCGTTGTAACAGACATGTCGTTGCATCAGTCATGTCGATGTAGTAGACACGTATGTCGTGTCGTTGTAACAGACACGTATGTTATGTCGTTGTAACAGACATGTCGTTGTATCAGCATGTCGATGTAGTAGACACGTATGTCATGTCATTGTAACTGTCATGTCAATGTAACAGTCATTTCGTTGTAATAGGCATCTCGTTGTAACAGTCACGTATGTCATGTCGTTTTATCAGAGACGTATGGCATGTCGTTGTAACAGTCATGTCGTTGTATCAGTCATGTCGATGTAGTAGACACGTATGTCATGTCATTGTAACAGTCATGTCAATGTATCAGTCATTTCGTTGTAATAGTCATCTCGTTGTAACAGACACGTATGTCATGTCGTTTTATCAGACACGTATGGTATGTCGTTGTAACAGACATGTCGTTGTATCAGTCATGTCGATGTAGTAGACACGTATGTCATGTCATGGTAACAGTCATGTCAATGTAACAGTCATGTCAATGTAACAGTCATTTCGTTGTAATAGTCATCTCGTTGTAACAGTCACGTATGTCATGTCGTTTTATCAGACACGTATGGTATGTCGTTGTAACAGACATGTCGTTGTATCAGTCATGTCGATGTAGTAGACACGTATGGCATGTCATTGTAACAGTCATGTCAATGTAACAGTCATGTCAATGTAACAGTCATTTCGTTGTAATAGTCATCTCGTTGTAACAGTCACGTATGTCATGTCGTTTTATCAGAGACGTATGGTATGTCGTTGTAACAGACATGTCGTTGTATCAGTCATATCGATGTAGTAGACACGTATGCCATGTCATTGTAACAGTCATGTCAATGTAACAGTCATTTCGCTGTAATAGTCATCTCGTTGTAACAGACACGTTGGTCACCAGTACAATGAGTATTCTGTTATTGGATCATAGGTCACAATCTATTTTTAGTAACTAATCAGGTATTGCATCAGAGATCAAAATCTATTTTTAGTAACTCAACATCCCCATTATAAGGGAACTGAGTAACACCATCTTTTTTTTTTGCTCCAGCTTTGAAATCTGAAATTTTCACAAAAAAGAGATGGTGTTACTCAGTACCCTTATAATGAGGATGTTGAGTTACTAAAAATAGATTTTGATCTCTGATGCAATACCTGATTAGTTACTAAAAATAGATTGTGATCTATGATCCAATAACAGAATACTCATTGTACTGGTGACCAACGTGTCTGTTACAACGAGATGACTATTACAGCGAAATGACTGTTACATTGACATGACTGTTACAATGACATGGCATACGTGTCTACTACATCGGTATGACTGATACAACGACATGTCTGTTACAACGACATACCATACGTCTCTGATAAAACGACATGACATACGTGACTGTTACAACGAGATGACTATTACAACGAAATGACTGTTACATTGACATGACTGTTACATTGACATGACTGTTACAATGACATGCCATACGTGTCTACTACATCGACATGACTGATACAACGACATGGCTGTTACAACGACATACCATACGTGACTGATAAAACGACCTGACATCTGTGACTGTTACAACGAGATGACTATTACAACGAAATGACTGTTACATTGACATGACTGTTACATTGACATGACTGTTACAATGACATGACATACGTGTATACTACATCGACATGACTGATACAACGACATGTCTGTTACAACGACATACCATACGTGTCTGATAAACGACATGACATAAGTGTCTGTTACAACGAGATGACTATTACAACGAAATGACTGTTACATTGACATGACTGTTACAATGACATGACATACGTGTCTACTACATCGACATGCCTGATACAACGACATGTCTGTTACAACGACATACCATACGTCTCTGATAAAACAACATGACATACGTGACTGTTACAACGAGATGACTATTACAACGAAATGACTGTTACATTGACATGACTGTTACATTGACATGACTGTTACAATGACATGCCATACGTGTCTACTACATCGACATGACTGATACAACGACATGTCTGTTACAACGATATACCATACGTGTCTGATAAAACGACATGACATACGTAACTGTTACAACGAGATGACTATTACAACGAAATGCCTGTTACATTGTCATGACTGTTACATTGACATGCCTGTTACAATGACATGACATACGTGTCTACTACATCGACATGCCTGATACAACGACATGTCTGTTACAACGACATAACATATGTGTCTGTTACAACGACATGACATACGTGTCTACTACATCGACATGACTGATGCAACGACATGTCTGTTACAACGACATACCATACGTCTCTGATAAAACGACATGACATACGTGACTGTTACAACGAGATGACTATTACAATGAAATGATTGTTACATTGACATGACTGTTACAATGACATGACATACGTGTCTGTTACATCGAGATGACTATTACAACGAAATGACTGTTTCATTGACATGACTGTTACAATGACATGACATACGTGTCTACTACATCGACATGACTGATACAACGACATGTCTGTTACAACGACATACCATACGTCTCTGATAAAACGACATGACATACGTGACTGTTACAACGAGATGCCTATTACAATAAAATGACTGTTACATTGACATGACTGTTACATTGACATGCCTGTTACAACGACATACCATACGTGTCTGATAAAACGACATGACATACGTGACTGTTACAACGAGATGACTATTACAACGAAATGACTGTTACATTGACATGACTGTTACATTGACATGACTGTTACCATGACATGACATACGTGTCTACTACATCGACATGACTGATACAACGACATGTCTGTTACAACGACATACCATACGTGTCTGATAAAACGACATGACATACGTGTCTGTTACAACGAGATGACTATTACAACGAAATAACTGATACATTGACATGACTGTTACAATGACATGACATACGTGTCTACTACATCGACATGACTGATACAACGACATGACTGTTACAACGACATGCCATACGTCTCTGATAAAACGACATGACATACGTGACTGTTACAACGAGATGACTATTACAACGAAATGACTGTTACATTGACATGACAGTTACAATGACATGACATACGTGTCTACTACATCGACATGCTGATACAACGACATGTCTGTTACAACGACATAACATACGTGTCTGTTACAACGACACGACATACGTGTCTACTACATCGACATGACTGATGCAACGACATGTCTGTTACAACGACATACCATACGTCTCTGATAAAACGACATGACATACGTGACTGTTACAACGAGATGACTATTACAATGAAATTACTGTTACATTGACATGACTGTTACAATGACATGACATACGTGTCTGTTACATCGAGATGACTATTACAACGAAATGACTGTTACATTGGCATGACTGTTACAATGACATGACATATGTGTCTACTACATCGACATGACTGATACAACGTCATGTCTGTTACAACGACATACCATACGTCTCTGAGAAAACGACATGACATACGTGACTGTTACAACGAGATGACTATTACAATAAAATGACTGTTACATTTACATGACTGTTACAATGACATGCCATACGTGTCTACTACATCGACATGACTGATACAACGACATGTCTGTTACAACGACATACCATACGTGTATCATAAAACGACATGTCATACGTGACTGTTACAACGAGATGACTATTACAACGAAATGACTGTTACATTGACATGACTGTTACATTGACATGACTGTTACCATGACATGACATACGTGTCTACTACATCGACATGACTGATACAACGACATGTCTGTTATAACGACATACCATACGTGTCTGATAAAACGACATGACATATGTGTCTGTTACAACGAGATGACTATTACAACGAAATGACTGTTACATTGACATGACTGTTACAATGACATGACATACGTGTCTACTACATCGACATGACTGATACAACGACATGACTGTTACAACGACATACCATACGTCTCTGATAAAACGACATGACATACGTGACTGTTACAACGAGATGACTATTACAACGAAATGACTGTTACATTGACATGACTGTTACAATGACATGACATACGTGTCTACTACATCGATGTGACTGATACAACGACATGTCTGTTACAACGACATACCATACGTCTCTGATAAAACGACATGACATACGTCTCTGATAAAACGACATGATATACGTGCCTGTTACAACGAGATGACTATTACAACGAAATGAGTGTTACATTGACAAGACTGTTACATTGACATGACTGTTACATTGACATGACATACGCGTCTACTACATCAACATGACTGATACAACGACATGTCTGTTACAACGACATACCATACGTGTCTGATAAAACGACCTGACATCTGTCACTGTTACAACGAGATGACTATTACAACGAAATGACTGTTACATTGACATGACTGTTACATTGATATGACTGTTACAATGACATGACATACGTGTCTACTACATCGACATGACTGATACAACGACATGTCTGTTACAACGACATACCATACGTGTCTGATAGAACGACATGCCATACGTGACTGTTACAACGAGATGACTATTACAACGAAATGACTGTTACATTGACATGACTGTTACATTGACATGACTGTTACAATGACATGGCATACGTGTCTACTACATCGACATGACTGATACAACAACATGTCTGTTACAACGACATACCATACGTGTCTGATAAAACGATATGACATACGTGACTGTTACAACGAGATGAATATTACAACGAAATGACTGTTACAACGACATACCATACGTCTCTGATAAAACGACATGACACACGTGACTGTTACAACGAGATGACTATTACAACGAAATGACTGTTACATTGACATGACTGTAACAATGACATGACATAGTGTCTACTACCTCGACATGACATACATGACTGCTACAATGACATAGCATGTAAACAGTCATTGAAAGCTGTCATCTGCTAATACAAAAGTTGTCAGCTACTATTTCAAAAGTTGTCATCGACTAAAACAAAACCCACGGGATCTTTGATTGTGTCCCCGTTAAAGTCATCATCGCTGTCGTATCCGTGTTATGAACAAGCGGTCAATTTGGACATTAATAAGTCTCATGATGCTGATGTTTCCACGGGTTAAATATATTAGCAAGACCGTTGCTGTTAGTTGGCCAAGCCCTGAGTAAGTTGTATGTTTCCATTAATTTCAAAATGAATTTCATAGATACATTAAAGTTGTCATGCATAAAAATAACTATAAGACTCTACCGTCTCTCTACTATACATGAAAAAAAAGGCATAGCCCCCAATTGTCTGTTATAACTCTACAAAATACAAGTCACACTAGTTGTACAACTTCAATAACGACTTTAACTACTACTACTATTACTACAACCACTACAAAAAAAACACAACAGTAATAGAATATCAAAAGTACATTAATTTACTGTCTCTCTGTTAGACGGCTAGACCAGCTTAAGTTACCCAAGTGAGAAATTTCACAGAGAAATAGGGTCTTTGATCATAACAGGTCCCCCACTGCGCAAGCTCACCCCGACCATGGCGCCGAGAGGTTGAGAGGTCAACGAGAGGTCACAAGGCATCCCGACACGAAATGTCACGGTTAACTCCCCCTGCGCCGCACGCGTTATGCGCGCGGGGCGCCGCCCTATATATCTTTGTTAATTTAGCGCCTAAATGCGGGTCAATCTTTCTCTACTGCTAGCTAGCTGTCATGCACCAACAAAAGCGTCACGATTCACCTGTCTCATTCAGCCTCTAATTCTGTGATCGCCTGTAGCATAGTGGTAAGTGTCTGGCTTGGCACGCCGTAGACCCGTGTTCGAAATCAGATGGAGACTGTTTTTTTAAAATAATTCGGAATTTTAAAAATACGGAGCACCTGACCTGGACTAGCGGTCAACATCCGGCCACGAAATGTCACGGTCAACTCCCCCTGCCTAGCGTGTACATTAGGCGCGCCGCGCGCCTACTATATATCTTTGTTAATTTAGCGCCTAAATAATAAACAAATGGACCCTTGTATACTACTCTCATCACAGCTAACTAAGTGTAAGACTATAGGTCTATAGTTGACTGAGGTTCCATTCCGTCTAAGAAGTTTAACAGTATCATGTATACGAATTAGGGAGCCGCGATAGCTTAGTGAATTGGACTACAAAGGACAAGAGGTAGGGTTCGATCCCAGCCGACGGCTTCCGGTTGACCCAGCCTTAAATGAATAAATGGGTACCGGATTTTTTTCTGGGAAAGTAAAGCGGCACGGGCGTAATATCGACATTACCCCAAAAATCATGTGCTAAAGGTCTGTAAAATGTATGGTCTCTAACACCATATTACACAGGTAAATGAATTTATTAAATATTTGGGAACTTTGTTAACCACAGACGGAAGATGTACAAAAGAGGTGAGATGCAGAATGGCTCAGGCAAAAGCAGCTTTCCAAAAAATGAGGAAGATATTATGCAATCCATTTTTGACAATAGAAACAAGAAAAAGAGTTCTTAAATATTATGTAGAGCCAGTCTTAACATATGGATGCGAATCATGGACAATAGGACAACAGACAAGAAAAACACTGGAGTCTGTAGAAATGTGGTTTTACAGAAGAATGTTGAGAGTACCATGGGCAGCTAAGAAGAGTAATGAAGATGTTCTGAGAGAGGTCAAAGCAAAAAGAGAGCTAATTTCCAATATTAGGAAGAAACAATCATCATTTTTTGGCCATGTAATGAGAAGAGGACAACTGGAATATATTGTAACAACTGGAAAAATTGAGGGATGAAGAGATAGAGGGAAGCAGTGAGAAAAAATAACAGACAGCTTAAGAGAATGGCTTAGTAGAAGGTCAACAACAGAAATGATAAATAGCTGCCGAGATCGAAGGTTGTGGAGAGACATGATCACCTACGCCAGTAAGCCCGGTACTTGATGATGAACACCATATTCCCTATACCCCACTTGGCGTGACGGGGGTACTTTACTTTTACTTTTTTATGTATACGAATTAGTCGAAGTAAGTGTCACGATTCCATCCGCGCCTTGTTAAGCGGCTAAAGTATAGGGGGTTTATGGTGTTAGTGACCTCATTTTTACATCAAAACAGCACATTTTTGGATGATGTGGTCGGTGTGACGCAAGATCGCGGTTACTTCCCAGAAAAATCTCTGGTACCCATTTTTAGAGGCTGGGTGAACTCCGGAGCCTTGTCGGTCAGAAAAAAAATCCACCACTTCTGGGAATCGAACCAAGACCCTTCTAATCAGGAAGTGAGCACACTAACCACTCAGCCACCGAGGTGAGCACACTAACCACTCAGCCACCGAAGTGAGCACACTAACCACTCAGCCACCGAGGTGAGCACACTAACCACTCAGCCACCGAAGTGAGCACACTAACCACTCAGCCACCGAAGTGAGCACACTAACCACTCAGCCACCGAGGTGAGCACACTAACCACTCAGCCACCGAGGTGAGCACACTAACCACTCAGCCACCGAAGTGAGCACACTAACCACTCAGCCACCGAAGTGAGCACACTAACCACTCAGCCACCGAAGTGAGCACACTAACCACTCAGCCACCGAAGTGAGCACACTAACCACTCAGCCACCGAAGTGAGCACACTAACCACTCAGCCACCGAAGTGAGCACACTAACCACTCAGCCACCGAAGTGAGCACACTAACCACTCAGCCACCGAAGTGAGCACACTAACCACTCAGCCACCGAAGTGAGCACACTAACCACTCAGCCACCGAGGTGAGCACACTAACCACTCAGCCACCGAGGTGAGCACACTAACCACTCAGCCACCGAGGTGAGCACACTAACCACTCAGCCACCGAAGTGAGCACACTAACCACTCAGCCACCGAAGTGAGCACACTAACCACTCAGCCACCGAGGTGAGCACACTAACCACTCAGCCACCGAGGTGAGCACACTAACCACTCAGCCACCGAGGTGAGCACACTAACCACTCAGCCACCGAAGTGAGCACACTAACCACTCAGCCACCGAAGTGAGCACACTAACCACTCAGCCACCGAAGTGAGCACACTAACCACTCAGCCACCGAAGTGAGCACACTAACCACTCAGCCACCGAAGTGAGCACACTAACCACTCAGCCACCGAGGTGAGCACACTAACCACTCAGCCACCGAAGTGAGCACACTAACCACTCAGCCACCGAAGTGAGCACACTAACCACTCAGCCACCGAAGTGAGCACACTAACCACTCAGCCACCGAAGTGAGCACACTAACCACTCAGCCACCGAAGTGAGCACACTAACCACTCAGCCACCGAAGTGAGCACACTAACCACTCAGCCACCGAAGTGAGCACACTAACCACTCAGCCATCAGGGCTCTGAATTGTTAGAATGCCATATTGAAGACCATAAAGGTCATCGGCAAGACTGGTTATAATAAATTCAATTAAATGATTTAGAACTACCAGCCAATGCCATTGTAACCTGGATGACATGACAACAAAACACGTTCTACAGGATTGCCCCCAGTACACAGACCTGAGAAAGACAATGTGGCCCACACCCACCTCCATACAAGAGAAACTCTACGGGGTAACCGAATAATTGAAACAGACAACTGCCTTCATAAGACAGTCTGGAGTCCTAATCTGAATGAGCCATGTTTGCTTATGAAGAAGCGATCTTTGACATTGACATGACTGTTACAATGACATGACATACGTGTCTGTTACATCGAGATGACTATTACAACGAAATGACTGTTACATTGGCATGACTGTTACAATGACATGACATATGTGTCTACTACATCGACATGACTGATACAACGTCATGTCTGTTACAACGACATACCATACGTCTCTGAGAAAACGACATGACATACGTGACTGTTACAACGAGATGACTATTACAATAAAATGACTGTTACATTTACATGACTGTTACAATGACATGCCATACGTGTCTACTACATCGACATGACTGATACAACGACATGTCTGTTACAACGACATACCATACGTGTATCATAAAACGACATGTCATACGTGACTGTTACAACGAGATGACTATTACAACGAAATGACTGTTACATTGACATGACTGTTACATTGACATGACTGTTACCATGACATGACATACGTGTCTACTACATCGACATGACTGATACAACGACATGTCTGTTATAACGACATACCATACGTGTCTGATAAAACGACATGACATATGTGTCTGTTACAACGAGATGACTATTACAACGAAATGACTGTTACATTGACATGACTGTTACAATGACATGACATACGTGTCTACTACATGGACATGACTGATACAACGACATGACTGTTACAACGACATACCATACGTCTCTGATAAAACGACATGACATACGTGACTGTTACAACGAGATGACTATTACAACGAAATGACTGTTACATTGACATGACTGTTACAATGACATGACATACGTGTCTACTACATCGATGTGACTGATACAACGACATGTCTGTTACAACGACATACCATACGTCTCTGATAAAACGACATGACATACGTCTCTGATAAAACGACATGATATACGTGCCTGTTACAACGAGATGACTATTACAACGAAATGAGTGTTACATTGACAAGACTGTTACATTGACATGACTGTTACATTGACATGACATACGCGTCTACTACATCAACATGACTGATACAACGACATGTCTGTTACAACGACATACCATACGTGTCTGATAAAACGACCTGACATCTGTCACTGTTACAACGAGATGACTATTACAACGAAATGACTGTTACATTGACATGACTGTTACATTGATATGACTGTTACAATGACATGACATACGTGTCTACTACATCGACATGACTGATACAACGACATGTCTGTTACAACGACATACCATACGTGTCTGATAGAACGACATGCCATACGTGACTGTTACAACGAGATGACTATTACAACGAAATGACTGTTACATTGACATGACTGTTACATTGACATGACTGTTACAATGACATGGCATACGTGTCTACTACATCGACATGACTGATACAACAACATGTCTGTTACAACGACATACCATACGTGTCTGATAAAACGATATGACATACGTGACTGTTACAACGAGATGAATATTACAACGAAATGACTGTTACAACGACATACCATACGTCTCTGATAAAACGACATGACACACGTGACTGTTACAACGAGATGACTATTACAACGAAATGACTGTTACATTGACATGACTGTAACAATGACATGACATAGTGTCTACTACCTCGACATGACATACATGACTGCTACAATGACATAGCATGTAAACAGTCATTGAAAGCTGTCATCTGCTAATACAAAAGTTGTCAGCTACTATTTCAAAAGTTGTCATCGACTAAAACAAAACCCACGGGATCTTTGATTGTGTCCCCGTTAAAGTCATCATCGCTGTCGTATCCGTGTTATGAACAAGCGGTCAATTTGGACATTAATAAGTCTCATGATGCTGATGTTTCCACGGGTTAAATATATTAGCAAGACCGTTGCTGTTAGTTGGCCAAGCCCTGAGTAAGTTGTATGTTTCCATTAATTTCAAAATGAATTTCATAGATACATTAAAGTTGTCATGCATAAAAATAACTATAAGACTCTACCGTCTCTCTACTATACATGAAAAAAAAGGCATAGCCCCCAATTGTCTGTTATAACTCTACAAAATACAAGTCACACTAGTTGTACAACTTCAATAACGACTTTAACTACTACTACTATTACTACAACCACTACAAAAAAAAACACAACAGTAATAGAATATCAAAAGTACATTAATTTACTGTCTCTCTGTTAGACGGCTAGACCAGCTTAAGTTACCCAAGTGAGAAATTTCACAGAGAAATAGGGTCTTTGATCATAACAGGTCCCCCACTGCGCAAGCTCACCCCGACCATGGCGCCGAGAGGTTGAGAGGTCAACGAGAGGTCACAAGGCATCCCGACACGAAATGTCACGGTTAACTCCCCCTGCGCCGCACGCGTTATGCGCGCGGGGCGCCGCCCTATATATCTTTGTTAATTTAGCGCCTAAATGCGGGTCAATCTTTCTCTACTGCTAGCTAGCTGTCATGCACCAACAAAAGCGTCACGATTCACCTGTCTCATTCAGCCTCTAATTCTGTGATCGCCTGTAGCATAGTGGTAAGTGTCTGGCTTGGCACGCCGTAGACCCGTGTTCGAAATCAGATGGAGACTGTTTTTTTAAAATAATTCGGAATTTTAAAAATACGGAGCACCTGACCTGGACTAGCGGTCAACATCCGGCCACGAAATGTCACGGTCAACTCCCCCTGCCTAGCGTGTACATTAGGCGCGCCGCGCGCCTACTATATATCTTTGTTAATTTAGCGCCTAAATAATAAACAAATGGACCCTTGTATACTACTCTCATCACAGCTAACTAAGTGTAAGACTATAGGTCTATAGTTGACTGAGGTTCCATTCCGTCTAAGAAGTTTAACAGTATCATGTATACGAATTAGGGAGCCGCGATAGCTTAGTGAATTGGACTACAAAGGACAAGAGGTAGGGTTCGATCCCAGCCGACGGCTTCCGGTTGACCCAGCCTTAAATGAATAAATGGGTACCGGATTTTTTTCTGGGAAAGTAAAGCGGCACGGGCGTAATATCGACATTACCCCAAAAATCATGTGCTAAAGGTCTGTAAAATGTATGGTCTCTAACACCATATTACACAGGTAAATGAATTTATTAAATATTTGGGAACTTTGTTAACCACAGACGGAAGATGTACAAAAGAGGTGAGATGCAGAATGGCTCAGGCAAAAGCAGCTTTCCAAAAAATGAGGAAGATATTATGCAATCCATTTTGACAATAGAAACAAGAAAAAGAGTTCTTAAATATTATGTAGAGCCAGTCTTAACATATGGATGCGAATCATGGACAATAGGACAACAGACAAGAAAAACACTGGAGTCTGTAGAAATGTGGTTTTACAGAAGAATGTTGAGAGTACCATGGGCAGCTAAGAAGAGTAATGAAGATGTTCTGAGAGAGGTCAAAGCAAAAAGAGAGCTAATTTCCAATATTAGGAAGAAACAATCATCATTTTTTGGCCATGTAATGAGAAGAGGACAACTGGAATATATTGTAACAACTGGAAAAATTGAGGGATGAAGAGATAGAGGGAAGCAGTGAGAAAAAATAACAGACAGCTTAAGAGAATGGCTTAGTAGAAGGTCAACAACAGAAATGATAAATAGCTGCCGAGATCGAAGGTTGTGGAGAGACATGATCACCTACGCCAGTAAGCCCGGTACTTGATGATGAACACCATATTCCCTATACCCCACTTGGCGTGACGGGGGTACTTTACTTTTACTTTTTTATGTATACGAATTAGTCGAAGTAAGTGTCACGATTCCATCCGCGCCTTGTTAAGCGGCTAAAGTATAGGGGGTTTATGGTGTTATAGCTCGTTTCAAAACATATGCCCAACTTCAAAACGCTATTACTCTCTAACCGTTTGTTAAATACTTTTGAAATTTTCCAAATGTTATTAGAATGCAAAAGACCCTTTAAATGTATATTTAACAAATATCTTGGCGCTGCAGTTTTCTTAAAGCGGCGATATTTCTTTGATGTTTGTCAAAATTGTAAATTGTGAAGCCCTAAAGAATAGAAATTACCGTAGTTGCTGGTCTACGATTAATTTTCACTAGGTAAAGGCGTGGCCGTAATGGGGAAATAACTGGATAAAACAAAACACCAGGAGAATTATTGTCTGCTCAGTTCGAGGACGGACGATAATAATATCAAGGTATACCTGTATGTCCAATTTTCATAGTTGTGTGGTCCTGAAAAGGACCGTTTGTTGAAATAATTTAAGGTAATATAGGGGCCAACATTGTGGGGGCTATATACTTTCATTCTGAATCAGACGAGTCTAAAAGATTAATAACTGTTTGGGGTTGAACATTCCACAAACCATCATTTTTCCAATATTCCTCTTCCTGTTTTAAGACGTGGTCTTCACATTTAGCCCAATAATCTTTGTCTATATTTAATAAAGCGAGATTAGCAAGAGTCTTTACATCGCATATTTGAATGTTGTATTTTCATCTGCCACTTGTCCTTTTAATTTTGCCTAGATTAGTTCTATTGGATTTAAATGAGCATGGTAAGGTGGCAGCCTCAAACTTATATGACCGTGCTCTTGGATAATCGTATCTATTTGAAAAATCTTTGTCCTCTGTTTTTGCTTTACTAGAGATAGTAATTCAGGTTTTAAGTACATGTTATTAAATTGTATGTGCTCCTTTGTGAGCCATATCTTAATAGCATCTTTTGTACTGGATGACGTCGGCACTTTATCTTCAAGTGCAACAATGTTGTGGTACGCTGCATTGTCCATTATTAGGCAAGATGGTCGATCTAGTGCTGGGAGAACAGAATTTTCAATCCAATGTCTAAATATGTGACCATTCATCTCAGAGTGATAATCCCGATTGTCTATGGATTTTGAAAGAAAAATGAGCTCTGCATTCTGTATTAGTCCATGTTGTCGACTACCTGCATGAGCAATTATCAAGCGCTGTCCTTTGCTGCTAGGTATTAATCTCTTAATCTTTCCATCTGATGACTGCCATTCCCTTTGGTTAGTGTGGTGAGCATTGATCCATGTTTCATCCAAGTACACAATATCATAACCTTGCTTGCACACCTCTTTTACTTCACGTAAGTACTTGCTTCTCATGACTACTATATGTGGCTTCTCACAGATGATGTTTCGTCCATTGGAATACTTTCTGAATGTAAAGCCTGCAGCTCTCACATTCCTCCATAATGTAGACTTTGATATTTCAATACTGTTGTTCTTTTTCAGCGATACTTTTAATTTTCTTATTGTAACAGTTTCATTCATACCCAACATTTTGCGAATTTCACTTCTAATAAGTTCACTGTCTGTATGGGGGCCTCGGTAGCCTAGTTGGGAAAACACCCGACTAGACTACCGACGTTCGGACAACCCGTGTTCAATTCCCGCTGGGAGCAGTGTGAATTGTACTCGTGGTTGGAATAAAAAAAAAAAATACCCCCACGGTCGACCCAGCCGTTGGCAGAAATGGGTACCAGGGTATATTATTCTGGGAAGGTGAGGAATGTCGCTTCGCATCTGAGTTTCGATGCTTGAGGCTACACTATACAGAAATATCCGAACATTTCTGGATAGGCGGCCGAGCACATATGGGTATATACTCGCGTGCTAAGACGCCGGTTCAAGTCTCGTACTTTACCTTTACCTTTACCTTTAAGTTCACTGTCGAAATTATCCAACATTTTTGCTCTTCCTTGTGATTTTGTATATTTTGAACATTGACGGTCACGTGCTTGAATCCAGCGATTAAATGACCGTTTAGATAAATCCAAAATGTGTCTTGTCCTATTCTCAGGGTTTTCTAAAGAATGAAATAATCTTCCTCGTTTAGCCTCTTTGCAAAAATAGTCATACATTTTTATTGCGATGTTTTGTAAACTGCAGAATTTCATTTTAAGACGCATGATAAATGTTATTGTTCCACGTTACGCCGCTGAATTAACGGAAATGGAACACACAATGCCTCGTGTTTACTACAAGTGTCTAATTGTGTCAGAAAACTCACGCGGAAAGCGTGAAAAATCGTAAATTTGAGCGTGTATAGATTTGTAATCGCTATTTTTAACTTAAATACTGTAAACACTAAGTTTTGACTACATCAATGGGTCGTTATAAATTTATATAAATCAAATAAGCAATAATAATAACCAAATGTTTGTTTTTAATGAAATTAATTCCCTGTTGGGTTCTAATCATTATAACTATACATGCAAATTTTGAAAAAAATACAAAAAGCGGTTTAATAGATATTGATTTTTAAAGTTGGGCACGACTTATGAAACAAGCTATAGTGACCTCATTTTACATCAAAACAGCACATTTTTGGATGATGTGGTCGGTGTGACGCAAGATCGCGGTTACTTCCCAGAAAAATCTCTGGTACCCATTTTTAGAGGCTGGGTGAACTCCGGAGCCTTGTCGGTCAGAAAAAAAATCCACCACTTCTGGGAATCGAACCAAGACCCTTCTAATCAGGAAGTGAGCACACTAACCACTCAGCCACCGAGGTGAGCACACTAACCACTCAGCCACCGAAGTGAGCACACTAACCACTCAGCCACCGAGGTGAGCACACTAACCACTCAGCCACCGAAGTGAGCACACTAACCACTCAGCCACCGAAGTGAGCACACTAACCACTCAGCCACCGAGGTGAGCACACTAACCACTCAGCCACCGAGGTGAGCACACTAACCACTCAGCCACCGAAGTGAGCACACTAACCACTCAGCCACCGAAGTGAGCACACTAACCACTCAGCCACCGAAGTGAGCACACTAACCACTCAGCCACCGAAGTGAGCACACTAACCACTCAGCCACCGAAGTGAGCACACTAACCACTCAGCCACCGAAGTGAGCACACTAACCACTCAGCCACCGAAGTGAGCACACTAACCACTCAGCCACCGAAGTGAGCACACTAACCACTCAGCCACCGAGGTGAGCACACTAACCACTCAGCCACCGAGGTGAGCACACTAACCACTCAGCCACCGAGGTGAGCACACTAACCACTCAGCCACCGAAGTGAGCACACTAACCACTCAGCCACCGAAGTGAGCACACTAACCACTCAGCCACCGAGGTGAGCACACTAACCACTCAGCCACCGAGGTGAGCACACTAACCACTCAGCCACCGAGGTGAGCACACTAACCACTCAGCCACCGAAGTGAGCACACTAACCACTCAGCCACCGAAGTGAGCACACTAACCACTCAGCCACCGAAGTGAGCACACTAACCACTCAGCCACCGAAGTGAGCACACTAACCACTCAGCCACCGAAGTGAGCACACTAACCACTCAGCCACCGAGGTGAGCACACTAACCACTCAGCCACCGAAGTGAGCACACTAACCACTCAGCCACCGAAGTGAGCACACTAACCACTCAGCCACCGAAGTGAGCACACTAACCACTCAGCCACCGAAGTGAGCACACTAACCACTCAGCCACCGAAGTGAGCACACTAACCACTCAGCCACCGAAGTGAGCACACTAACCACTCAGCCACCGAAGTGAGCACACTAACCACTCAGCCATCAGGGCTCTGAATTGTTAGAATGCCATATTGAAGACCATAAAGGTCATCGGCAAGACTGGTTATAATAAATTCAATTAAATGATTTAGAACTACCAGCCAATGCCATTGTAACCTGGATGACATGACAACAAAACACGTTCTACAGGATTGCCCCCAGTACACAGACCTGAGAAAGACAATGTGGCCCACACCCACCTCCATACAAGAGAAACTCTACGGGGTAACCGAATAATTGAAACAGACAACTGCCTTCATAAGACAGTCTGGAGTCCTAATCTGAATGAGCCATGTTTGCTTATGAAGAAGCGATCTTTGACATTGACATGACTGTTACAATGACATGACATACGTGTCTGTTACATCGAGATGACTATTACAACGAAATGACTGTTACATTGGCATGACTGTTACAATGACATGACATATGTGTCTACTACATCGACATGACTGATACAACGTCATGTCTGTTACAACGACATACCATACGTCTCTGAGAAAACGACATGACATACGTGACTGTTACAACGAGATGACTATTACAATAAAATGACTGTTACATTTACATGACTGTTACAATGACATGCCATACGTGTCTACTACATCGACATGACTGATACAACGACATGTCTGTTACAACGACATACCATACGTGTATCATAAAACGACATGTCATACGTGACTGTTACAACGAGATGACTATTACAACGAAATGACTGTTACATTGACATGACTGTTACATTGACATGACTGTTACCATGACATGACATACGTGTCTACTACATCGACATGACTGATACAACGACATGTCTGTTATAACGACATACCATACGTGTCTGATAAAACGACATGACATATGTGTCTGTTACAACGAGATGACTATTACAACGAAATGACTGTTACATTGACATGACTGTTACAATGACATGACATACGTGTCTACTACATCGACATGACTGATACAACGACATGACTGTTACAACGACATACCATACGTCTCTGATAAAACGACATGACATACGTGACTGTTACAACGAGATGACTATTACAACGAAATGACTGTTACATTGACATGACTGTTACAATGACATGACATACGTGTCTACTACATCGATGTGACTGATACAACGACATGTCTGTTACAACGACATACCATACGTCTCTGATAAAACGACATGACATACGTCTCTGATAAAACGACATGATATACGTGCCTGTTACAACGAGATGACTATTACAACGAAATGAGTGTTACATTGACAAGACTGTTACATTGACATGACTGTTACATTGACATGACATACGCGTCTACTACATCAACATGACTGATACAACGACATGTCTGTTACAACGACATACCATACGTGTCTGATAAAACGACCTGACATCTGTCACTGTTACAACGAGATGACTATTACAACGAAATGACTGTTACATTGACATGACTGTTACATTGATATGACTGTTACAATGACATGACATACGTGTCTACTACATCGACATGACTGATACAACGACATGTCTGTTACAACGACATACCATACGTGTCTGATAGAACGACATGCCATACGTGACTGTTACAACGAGATGACTATTACAACGAAATGACTGTTACATTGACATGACTGTTACATTGACATGACTGTTACAATGACATGGCATACGTGTCTACTACATCGACATGACTGATACAACAACATGTCTGTTACAACGACATACCATACGTGTCTGATAAAACGATATGACATACGTGACTGTTACAACGAGATGAATATTACAACGAAATGACTGTTACAACGACATACCATACGTCTCTGATAAAACGACATGACACACGTGACTGTTACAACGAGATGACTATTACAACGAAATGACTGTTACATTGACATGACTGTAACAATGACATGACATAGTGTCTACTACCTCGACATGACATACATGACTGCTACAATGACATAGCATGTAAACAGTCATTGAAAGCTGTCATCTGCTAATACAAAAGTTGTCAGCTACTATTTCAAAAGTTGTCATCGACTAAAACAAAACCCACGGGATCTTTGATTGTGTCCCCGTTAAAGTCATCATCGCTGTCGTATCCGTGTTATGAACAAGCGGTCAATTTGGACATTAATAAGTCTCATGATGCTGATGTTTCCACGGGTTAAATATATTAGCAAGACCGTTGCTGTTAGTTGGCCAAGCCCTGAGTAAGTTGTATGTTTCCATTAATTTCAAAATGAATTTCATAGATACATTAAAGTTGTCATGCATAAAAATAACTATAAGACTCTACCGTCTCTCTACTATACATGAAAAAAAAGGCATAGCCCCCAATTGTCTGTTATAACTCTACAAAATACAAGTCACACTAGTTGTACAACTTCAATAACGACTTTAACTACTACTACTATTACTACAACCACTACAAAAAAAAACACAACAGTAATAGAATATCAAAAGTACATTAATTTACTGTCTCTCTGTTAGACGGCTAGACCAGCTTAAGTTACCCAAGTGAGAAATTTCACAGAGAAATAGGGTCTTTGATCATAACAGGTCCCCCACTGCGCAAGCTCACCCCGACCATGGCGCCGAGAGGTTGAGAGGTCAACGAGAGGTCACAAGGCATCCCGACACGAAATGTCACGGTTAACTCCCCCTGCGCCGCACGCGTTATGCGCGCGGGGCGCCGCCCTATATATCTTTGTTAATTTAGCGCCTAAATGCGGGTCAATCTTTCTCTACTGCTAGCTAGCTGTCATGCACCAACAAAAGCGTCACGATTCACCTGTCTCATTCAGCCTCTAATTCTGTGATCGCCTGTAGCATAGTGGTAAGTGTCTGGCTTGGCACGCCGTAGACCCGTGTTCGAAATCAGATGGAGACTGTTTTTTTAAAATAATTCGGAATTTTAAAAATACGGAGCACCTGACTGGACTAGCGGTCAACATCCGGCCACGAAATGTCACGGTCAACTCCCCCTGCCTAGCGTGTACATTAGGCGCGCCGCGCGCCTACTATATATCTTTGTTAATTTAGCGCCTAAATAATAAACAAATGGACCCTTGTATACTACTCTCATCACAGCTAACTAAGTGTAAGACTATAGGTCTATAGTTGACTGAGGTTCCATTCCGTCTAAGAAGTTTAACAGTATCATGTATACGAATTAGGGAGCCGCGATAGCTTAGTGAATTGGACTACAAAGGACAAGAGGTAGGGTTCGATCCCAGCCGACGGCTTCCGGTTGACCCAGCCTTAAATGAATAAATGGGTACCGGATTTTTTTCTGGGAAAGTAAAGCGGCACGGGCGTAATATCGACATTACCCCAAAAATCATGTGCTAAAGGTCTGTAAAATGTATGGTCTCTAACACCATATTACACAGGTAAATGAATTTATTAAATATTTGGGAACTTTGTTAACCACAGACGGAAGATGTACAAAAGAGGTGAGATGCAGAATGGCTCAGGCAAAAGCAGCTTTCCAAAAAATGAGGAAGATATTATGCAATCCATTTTTGACAATAGAAACAAGAAAAAGAGTTCTTAAATATTATGTAGAGCCAGTCTTAACATATGGATGCGAATCATGGACAATAGGACAACAGACAAGAAAAACACTGGAGTCTGTAGAAATGTGGTTTTACAGAAGAATGTTGAGAGTACCATGGGCAGCTAAGAAGAGTAATGAAGATGTTCTGAGAGAGGTCAAAGCAAAAAGAGAGCTAATTTCCAATATTAGGAAGAAACAATCATCATTTTTTGGCCATGTAATGAGAAGAGGACAACTGGAATATATTGTAACAACTGGAAAAATTGAGGGATGAAGAGATAGAGGGAAGCAGTGAGAAAAAATAACAGACAGCTTAAGAGAATGGCTTAGTAGAAGGTCAACAACAGAAATGATAAATAGCTGCCGAGATCGAAGGTTGTGGAGAGACATGATCACCTACGCCAGTAAGCCCGGTACTTGATGATGAACACCATATTCCCTATACCCCACTTGGCGTGACGGGGGTACTTTACTTTTACTTTTTATGTATACGAATTAGTCGAAGTAAGTGTCACGATTCCATCCGCGCCTTGTTAAGCGGCTAAAGTATAGGGGGTTTATGGTGTTAGTGACCTCATTTTTACATCAAAACAGCACATTTTTGGATGATGTGGTCGGTGTGACGCAAGATCGCGGTTACTTCCCAGAAAAATCTCTGGTACCCATTTTTAGAGGCTGGGTGAACTCCGGAGCCTTGTCGGTCAGAAAAAAAATCCACCACTTCTGGGAATCGAACCAAGACCCTTCTAATCAGGAAGTGAGCACACTAACCACTCAGCCACCGAGGTGAGCACACTAACCACTCAGCCACCGAAGTGAGCACACTAACCACTCAGCCACCGAAGTGAGCACACTAACCACTCAGCCACCGAGGTGAGCACACTAACCACTCAGCCACCGAGGTGAGCACACTAACCACTCAGCCACCGAGGTGAGCACACTAACCACTCAGCCACCGAGGTGAGCACACTAACCACTCAGCCACCGAAGTGAGCACACTAACCACTCAGCCACCGAAGTGAGCACACTAACCACTCAGCCACCGAAGTGAGCACACTAACCACTCAGCCACCGAAGTGAGCACACTAACCACTCAGCCACCGAAGTGAGCACACTAACCACTCAGCCACCGAAGTGAGCACACTAACCACTCAGCCACCGAAGTGAGCACACTAACCACTCAGCCACCGAAGTGAGCACACTAACCACTCAGCCACCGAAGTGAGCACACTAACCACTCAGCCACCGAGGTGAGCACACTAACCACTCAGCCACCGAGGTGAGCACACTAACCACTCAGCCACCGAGGTGAGCACACTAACCACTCAGCCACCGAAGTGAGCACACTAACCACTCAGCCACCGAAGTGAGCACACTAACCACTCAGCCACCGAGGTGAGCACACTAACCACTCAGCCACCGAGGTGAGCACACTAACCACTCAGCCACCGAGGTGAGCACACTAACCACTCAGCCACCGAAGTGAGCACACTAACCACTCAGCCACCGAAGTGAGCACACTAACCACTCAGCCACCGAAGTGAGCACACTAACCACTCAGCCACCGAAGTGAGCACACTAACCACTCAGCCACCGAAGTGAGCACACTAACCACTCAGCCACCGAGGTGAGCACACTAACCACTCAGCCACCGAAGTGAGCACACTAACCACTCAGCCACCGAAGTGAGCACACTAACCACTCAGCCACCGAAGTGAGCACACTAACCACTCAGCCACCGAAGTGAGCACACTAACCACTCAGCCACCGAAGTGAGCACACTAACCACTCAGCCACCGAAGTGAGCACACTAACCACTCAGCCACCGAAGTGAGCACACTAACCACTCAGCCATCAGGGCTCTGAATTGTTAGAATGCCATATTGAAGACCATAAAGGTCATCGGCAAGACTGGTTATAATAAATTCAATTAAATGATTTAGAACTACCAGCCAATGCCATTGTAACCTGGATGACATGACAACAAAACACGTTCTACAGGATTGCCCCAGTACACAGACCTGAGAAAGACAATGTGGCCCACACCCACCTCCATACAAGAGAAACTCTACGGGGTAACCGAATAATTGAAACAGACAACTGCCTTCATAAGACAGTCTGGAGTCCTAATCTGAATGAGCCATGTTTGCTTATGAAGAAGCGATCTTTTTTCTGAAAAAATAAAGTCAACAAACTTCACTTGTTACAGTGTTGCGAACAAGGCAAAACAAAGCCGAAATATTTTGACTGAAAAGTCTTTAAATTTGTTTCACAAGTTCACAGCTGATTAATTTGTTGTCCCATCGTATCCAGGAAATTGTTTCGATTTTTTTTTTAATTGTAATCATTATTTTTCATTTGCTTTTCTATTTTCTGAAACATAATTTAATGTCAGTGAGCATCTGCTACACCACGATGTCCATCTGGCCAATACAATCTCCCTCTGTTACCTTGAATCTCTTTCTCTGTATCTTGTCTGCAATCATTACCTGTTTCATACAACAATGAACACAAAAAACAATTCAATTGAACACCATTAAATTTATTAATTACTAGAAACCTACCTGTAAAAATCTACAATTCTCTGAGTAAACAAAAGGCAAATAAATACCCAACAAATACAAAAAGCTGCATCAGTATTTGAATAAAGCAACTAAAATATATGTTACAATGTAATGTTAAATGTAAATTAATGAATTGATGTTAACAGAGGGAAAATGAAATGTCATGAATGAATATTGAAATTAGCAAGAAGAGTAGATAATAAGTGGAATAAAGATATTGGAAGAAGAGTAGATAATAACAGGAATAAAGATATTGGAAGAAGAGTAGATAATAACAGGAATAAAGATATTGGAAGAAGAGTAGATAATAACAGGAATAAAGATATTGGAAGAAGAGTAGATAATAACAGGAATAAAGATATTGGAAGAAGAGTAGATAATAAGTGGAATAAAGATATTGGAAGAAGAGCAGATAATAACAGGAATAAAGATATTGGAAGAAGAGTAGATAATAACAGGAATAAAGATATTGGAAGAAGAGTAGATTTGAATTCAATTGCTGAATAATATCTAGAAATAACACGTTAGATATTTGGATCAATGAAATGACTACCACAATAGGCAAACAGCATCCAGCAACAAGAATTTAGCAGCTAAATGCAATAGAAAATGAGCAAAGGGCAGATCATATTAGTTCTCCTCAAATAAATGGGCATGGAATTGTTGTCACAAGCTGCGATAACCGTGTTCTCAGCCTGACACATCTGTCTTTGGCATGTATACATTTTTTTTCATTTTGAACAATTTTTGGCCCAGTCTTTTTGACTCAGAACTGCCAAGGGTTCATGCACAGAGAACCTCCTGTTATTTGCTGTTTATCCAAGAGAGCTAGACATTGGGTCTCATTATCTAGGAGAAAAGTAAGACCACGAAGAAATCAAGGATGCAAAGATAAAAAAAATCCTCACTCTTTTTATGACAGGACCTGGAACCTTTTCCTGTCCTAGAGGCAGACCTATCTTACTTCTTGACCAGTGTTTCTCAACCAGGGGTTATATGGCTCCCAGTGGGCCACAGACTTTTCCAGGAGGGCCACAAGTAAAAATAGTGTAATTGGTGGGCCACAGCATGAAACTAGGTGGCCATGCACAGGGATGCAGATGTTTGTAGAATATAATGTTCAGATACCACTTTTTCCACTCAACAAATTGTTTCATTAGTTTTGTCTATAAGTGAGTAAAAAGAGTATTCTTTTCTCTTTGCTTCTCTCTATCTCTTCGTCCCTCAATTTTCCCAGTTGTCACAATATATTTGTTGTTCCCTTCTCATTGCATGGCCAAAAAAAATATGATTGTTTTTTCCTAATTTTTGAAATTAGCTCTCTTATTGCTTTTGCCTGTTTCAGAACGTTTTCATTACTCTTCTTAGCCGTCCATGGTATTCTCAACATTCTTCTTTAAAACAACATTTCTACAGCCTCCAGTGATTTTCTTGTCATTTGTCCTATTGTCCATGATTCGCATCCATATGTTAAGATTTGCTCTGCATAACATTTAAGAACTCTTTTTCTTGTTTCTCACAAATACATTAAAAATCGTATAGTTATCAATTCCATGAAAGAACGGGGGATGTGAACCACAGGCAGAAAACAAGGTCAGTAGGGGGCCACGGTACAAAAATGGTTGAGCCAAGCTCTAGCCAAGCAAGACCTCCAAAGGAAGATCAAATAATGGAATTAATGGTTATATTAAATGCCTCAGAAATTACAATGTTTGAAGCAGTGAGCAGAGTACAGGCAATAACATTTCATGTTTCCCTCAACACATAATGCTGAAGAGGTTAGTAAACAGCAGATCCACACAAACAACTAACAATCACAGCTTGTAATAACTTTCTGCACTTTCAACTTCTGGACTTTCTTCAAACATGACCATAAGAGCCCAGAAAAGTTTCAAGCGTTCAAAGCTAATTAATTTTTAACGTAGAAGACGTCTTTTCAGTTCAGCTGGTCAAGTTGCAACAGTTAGTTCCTATTGAGCCAAGGATGGCACACAGGGCAAAAATCTCTTCATGTTTGATGATTCACTGATAGGTCTTGTTTTGTTCTTAAATTCATAGCTGCAACTTCTCTATTAATTCTTCCACATCGTTTCTTTTTATCATCCTTGTTTTATTTGCAAAAATACAAGTCTATCAATTAACAGTCTTCATAGAGTTGCAAAAGTACAAGTCTATCAATTAACAGTCTTCATAGAGTTACAAAAGTACAAGTCTATCAATTAACAGTCTTCATAGAGTTGCAAAAGTACAAGTCTATTAATTAACAATCTTGATTGAGTTGCAAAAGTACGAGTCTATCAATTAACAGTCTTCATAGAGTTACAAAAGTACAAGTCTATCAATTAACAGTCTTCATAGAGTTGCAAAAGTACAAGTCTATTAATTAACAATCTTGATTGAGTTGCAAAAGTACGAGTCCTTTAATTAACAATCTTAAAAGTTTAGCAAAAGTACAATCTATTAATTAGCAGTCTCATGCAAAAGTAAAATCTATTAATTAACAGTCTCATGCAAAAGTACAATCCATTAATTAACAGTCTCATGCAAAAGTACAATCTATTAATTAACAGTCTCATACAAAAGTACAATCTATTAATTAACAGTCTCATACAAAAGTACAATCTATTAATTAACAGTCTCATACAAAAGTACAATCTATTAATTAACAGTCTCATGCAAAAGTATAATCTATTAATTAACAGTCTCATACAAAAGTACAATCTATTAATTAACAGTCTCATGCAAAAGTACAATCTATTAATTAACAGTCTCATGCAAAAGTACAATCTATTAATTAACAGTCTCATGCAAAAGTACAATCTATTAATTAACAATCTCATGCAAAAGTACAATCTATTAATTAACAATCTCATGCAAAAGTACAATCTATTAATTAACAGTCTCATACAAAAGTACAATCTATTAATTAACAGTCTCATACAAAAGTACAATCTATTAATTAACAGTCTCATACAAAAGTACAATCTATTAATTAGCAGTCTCATGCAAAAGTACAATCTATTAATTCCTGAAACATTTTGCTAATTTGAACACAATTATCAGACTCCAAATACAAAAGTACCTAACTATGCTCAAACTTCTGTATATCATGTTGCAATGTACAAAGTACAGTACAAATGAAAGAGAAAAATTAAAGATTGTTGCACACACATATCACTTATATGGCATAATGTTTAATGGACATACTACTTTTGAGTACTAGGATCATTGGTCTGGATAACTTGAATTAATGTGCTCAACATTTAAACTTCTTTGTGTGTGCAAATTGATTCCAGACATAGAAGATTTGTAAGGTCATTGAACATTTTTAAAAAAGTTTAATATGTTTTTAAGGAAAAATTAAATATTTTGATATATATTCACATGACTTATGAAAATGTTGGATTGGAAGAAAATCAATTTTTCATTTTAAAATTCCATTTTACAGGCTAGACTGACAATATGTATTCATTTGATAGCTTCTTTATTGAGGACTTGTCTCAAATTAAAGGAATAAATTACTTGCATTATAAAAGTTATTAATAATTATATATCATTACCAGGGGAAACAGGTGGCTGAATCGATAACCTGTTGTGTTCCAAATCAGGAAAATGTGAGTTCGAAACACACGTTTTTTCTACTATCTATCTATCTATTGTCCTTTCAAGCCGAAGACAGCACATAGGGCAGAATTACAATCTCAAAAACAGAAACCTTGTGTGCCAAAATGGCACATATTGCAGAGATCACTGCTTTTCCTAGTGAAGATAACATTAAAAACTCGGGCCCAAACATATGCAGTGACTGTGCTAGACAAGTGACTTTTACTCTTCAGTCCTATAAGTCTCCTCTGGCAAATCCCAAAAATGGGATAGCACCGTAAAAATAGTTTTATTAAACACATCGTTATGTTGCTTATGTTATTATTATATTGCTTGAAAGATGAAAGAAAAGTAATAGTCACAGTATAACAGAAACAATACATCTCAATAATATAACCATTTGATAAAATCTAGTGTAGTAAGCAATGTTAATAATATATGGAAATGAAAAGCCAAAAAATCTATTCTTGATGGTGGAATTTTCAGGTGGGTGTGATAAAGCAGAGGAACAAATGAATTATTTTCTAAAGAAAAAGGGACTATGGCCAAAATAAATTAATATACATTAAATGGAAAATGAGTCATTATATCAATATGTTAATAATTATGCACATACAATCTTTATAACCTGAGTGATGAATTAGAGTGACAGTAAATAGAGATCTCAAATGACCTACTGTAATGCTGGTTCTCCTTGGATATTGCACAACAAACTGTAACCAGTCACTGAATCTCTCCTCACTGCTGCAGGATTTCAGAATTATGAGCACTTCACCCACCTCCCAAAAAAAAAAAAAATCAAAATTGTTGATTGTCTTACTAATACTTGTCAAATGTAAATTGTTGAGGTGTACAACACATTTTTTGTTTCAATCATTTCATTTTTTTAAAAAACTAGTCAGCCTCTGAGATAACTCCTGCAAGTTCTCAGATAACTCCTGTAAATTCTCAGATAACTCCTGCAAGTCCTCAGATAACTCCTCTAAGTTTTCAGATAACTCCTGTAAATTCTCAGATAACTCCTGCAAGTCCTCAGATAACTCCTGTAAATTCTCAGATAACTCATGTAATTTCTCAGATAACTCCTTAAAGTTCTCAGATGATGCCTGTAAATTCTTAGACAATTCCTGTAAATTCTCAGATAACTCCTGTAAATTCTCAGATAACTCCTGCAAGTCCTCAGAAATGCGGGACAGTCATATCATACACAGTTGATAACTTTTTTTGTTATAGACACTCATTGTTTTCCTTGTTTCTTCAAAGTTATACAATAATAATGATCCAAAGCAGCGTGGTCCAACCTGCGACCCGCAAGACCGATTTTGGTGGCCCACGAGATCTCTTTGATGGTTTTCATTAATGGAATTTAAACCAATGACATCAATAATTTTAAAATTGTTCAATTGGGAATATAAATAAATCAATTTATTTTCTGCAGATTCTATAGTTCCCATGGTACAAAGTTCTCTACATTCGTGTAACAATACAGCCCCTACTTCAAGAAATGTAACAGCTGATAATACTTTCGACAAAACTAGTCATTCCAGCGGCTTTTACAGAGATTTTACAAGGCAAATCTTTCAGCAGATTCGACCAGAAATGATATTCTCGCGAGGGTGGGATGTGATATCTGGCCTTAGGTATGAAATGAAATTCACTTTGCAATCTCTCCAGTTGACTGGAGTATCAAGCCCATATAAGTGCAAAGAAATTTCACCTCTTCTTCTTCTTCTATCTTTCAGCTCCCTGTGGGGCATAGGTCTTCAACAAACACTCTCCAAGTTGTTCTGTTTCTTGCCATTCTTTTAAGATCATTCCATATTGTTCCCATCATCTTCATCTCTGCTTCTGTCTGTCTTCTTCAAGAATTTCTTGATCTTCCTCTTTGTCTTTTCCCTTGGGGATTTCAAAAAAGGGCCTGCTGTGTAATAGAAGCCACTCTCAGTTGGCTTCCGCAGTGTGTGTCTTATCCAGCGCCATCATCTTCGCAGTATCTCTCTATCCACCGGTATTTGACTGGTACATTTCCATAATTCTATGTTAGTGATTTTGTCCTGCTATTTTCATCCTTTTATTCTGCGTAAGCATCCATTAATGAAAGTCTGTATCTTCATGATTGTCAATTTTGTTGTTCTCCATGTTTCACAGCCATATAATAGGAAATTTCACCTCTGGGCAGCATTTAATCTTAGTGACTCCCATAGACAATAGATATCAGTTGATTGACTGCTTTTGACAAACTGCTAGACGCTGGAACAAAGCCATCAAATTACTGGGAGGGGCTATCTGAAGGCGTAAATAAGATTGACCAATAAGACTAACACCATCAGGTTTTATTCATGAGTATAGGCGGCACCATACAAAATATCTACAAAGCAAATTAAATTGGAGTTGTCAAATGGGTCTTCAAGTTCGCAGTTTTGAGTTATAACTTTAATTCTTTGACGCTCTCATTTTTTAAAACTAATAATATACATGTCTGCTTGTAAACTTTGTTATTACCTACCTACAAGATTATTTTATTTAGACTTAAATTAGGGATTAAATTCAGGTTTTTAAACATGACATAAGCTGGCAATTAAACTTTTAGATATCACTTACCAGATAAATTAATGATTTTTTATACAACTTAAGTTGGAGATTCAGATATTTAGATTTGACTTAATCATGGATATATATGTCTCTTAAGCAGATACACTGAAGTTATTGTTCACTTAAAAAAAAAAAAAAAAAAAAAAAGACACTTAACTCATTCCTTACATCTTGATGCACAGCTTGTCATGCCGATTTTGGTAGCATACATTTAGCCGCAGAATGAGTCACTCTCAATTTGATTAGTGTTAACTGTCATCAAACCATATTCTTTTTACATGTCTTGTATCATCTTGGTATTGGTGAAATATAATACTGGATACAAATAATAATAAATAAATATTATTATATAGGAAACTTAAAACTTTCTATTAATGTTCGATCCTGCTTCGGACCATATATTGTTCTTCGTTTTTTTCTGTTGTTGTTTGTCTGTCAATTTTTCCGAGTGCTAACACATACTTCTTTGTTCTATTATTCCCTGAAATATAATACCTTGTTCAATTATCTAAAAATTCATATATAATATGTTATGTGTTAGATAAATATAAATATGTAGATTAATATTTAAAGCCATGACAAATTTAGCCTCTGAAATCTCTTCTTCCACTGCATCGATAAAGACTTTCATATTGAAAGAGTTAAAATGGAAGGTGGTGTGAAACATAAGAAATGGATTAAAAATGGGTTTTTAAGCTATGAATTGCAAAATAAAATGTATTTCACTAAAACATCGCTCCCTGACATTGTTGGTAGATATTACTCTGTAGCCAGGTTAAATTTCAACAAATGATATGTCTAGATAAATAAATGTGCCAATACAACAATATGAAAACAAAATATTTCTGCAGACTCTGGATGTCAAAAGTATAACAATTTGTCTCACATACTGTGTGTCACTTGTCCACATACCTCTGTTCATTAACAAAAAATTAATTATGTTGTAAAACTGGCACAAGCCTTGGAATTTGTTAATTGAGCACCTGAGATTTCTGTCCAGGACCTGAGATCACTATCACTGAACCTGTGGTTTCTGTCTCAAGACATGAGAACAGTGTCCTATGACCTGAGATTGCTGTTCCAGGACATAAGAATTATGGAACTCCCATTGGTTCCCGAGGAACTAAGATCACTGCCCCAGGATCTGAAATTGTCCAAGAACCTGAGATCACTGTCCCAAGACATGAGATCATTGTCCCATGACCTAAAATCACTGTCCCAAGACATTAGATAACTGTCCCAAGACATGAGATCATTGTCTCAAGACTGGAGATTGTCCAATAACTTGAGATCACTGTCACAAGGCATGAGATAACTGTCCCAAGACATGAGATAACTGTCCCAAGAACTTGAGATCACTGTTCAAAGACATGAGATCATAGTCTCATGACCCAATATTTCTGTTCCAGGACATAAGAATTATCTTAAGATCACTGCCCCAGAGATTGAGATTGTCCAAAAACCTGAGATCTCTGTCCCAAGACATGAGATCACTGTCCCAAAATATGAGATCACTGTCCCAAGACATGAGATCACTGTCCCAAGACATGAGATCACTGTCCCAAGACATGAGATCTCTGTCCCAAGACATGAGATCACTGTCCCAAGATATGGGATCACTGTCCCAAGACATGAGATCTCTGTCCCAAGACATGAGATCTCTGTCCCAAGACATGAGATCTCTGTCCCAAGATATGAGATCACTGTCCCAAAACATGAGATCACTGTCCCAAAACATGAGATCACTATCCCAAGACATGAGATCACTGTCCCAAGACATGAGATCACTGTCCCAAGACATGAGATCACTGTCCCAAGACATGAGATCATTGTCCCAAGACATGAGATCTCTGTCCCAAGACATGAGATCACTATCCCAAGACATGAGATTACTGTCCCAAGACATGAGATCACTGTCCCAAGACATGAAACTATTGACCTAGGACCTACAATCACTGCACCATGCCTGAGATTGTTGGCTCCAAACATGCCGTTGTTTTCCCATTAGCTGATATACAGTCGAACCTGGTCTTAGGACCACCTGTTTAAAGCGTTTCCCTGGTTATAGGACCGGGTCTACAATTTCCCCGAGTTTTTTACTATATGCTAACACTGATTACGGCGCTCACCGTATGACGCGACCAGAGACCAGGCTAATTAACCGCCGCCAATGTTATTTATCCCGTTTACGACGACCAGCCAGTCCTTCGTCTCGCTGGGAGCTATAAACGGTCGACACGGGTGTCTACAGGTGTTGATGTTTTCCCGTATTTAGTGAGTCCCAGATTACAGTGGGACGTGTTACGTTTATCAGTCAATACTGGTGCAGACACAGATCTATGATTCGTGAAGTGACATCACTTCGCGGTTCCGTCTAGACCAGAGTAGACCATTGCGTGGCCCGTATAAATTACAGGAATTAATTAAAGAATTAGTCATTGCCCGCTTAGAGTGTATTCATGTACATGTACAGTATCTCAGTGAATTATTTTGGTGGATTTTAAAAGTGTTACACACAATATAGGAAATGGCCAGTGTCAAAAGTGTAAAACCAAAAGCATTAACGCTGGAAGAACGAATATCAGTGATTCGACAAAATCAGCAAGGTAAAAGTTCGCGATTATTAGCAGAACAGTTTGGAGTGGGAAAGACACAGATTTTACGTACGTTAAAGAGAAAAGCCGAGTATATGAATGACTTTGAAAATAATGCACCAAGTATGAAAAGAAGGAATAGCAGGAAAACGGGAAATGAAGACATAAATACACTTTGTTGGAAATGGTGTCAATCAGCACTTGCACGAAAAATTCCGTTATCTGGGCCGATGATCAAAGAACGAGCTTTACAGTTTGCAAAAGAATTGGAAAACTCAGTCTTTAAAGCATCGAACGGCTGGTTAGAGGCCTTCATTAAAAGACACAATCTTGTGTTTGGTAAGCAATTTGGCGAAGTCGGTGATTCAGATATGAGTGCTGCGGCTGACTGGACTTCTAAATTATCCGAGATATGCTATGGTTACGCTGCTCAAGACATTTTAATTTAGATGAAACCGGGTTATTTTTCAAAGCGACTACGGACAAAACATTTTTTGTCAAAGGAGAAAAATGCGCTGGGGGTAAAAAAAGCAAAGAGCGAATAACAGTGATGCTATGCACTAACATGTTGGGGGAACGAGAACCGGCTTTAGTGATTGGGAAAGCAGCTAACCCTAGGATTTTTAAAAACATCAACATAAACACACTGCCAGTGATTTACAGAAACAACAAAAAGGCATGGATGACTGCAGCTATATTTGAAGATTGGCAGAAAAGTTTTGACCGTAAGATGCAGAAAAAAAAGCGCCACATTATTTATTTCTTGACAACGCTACCTGTCATCCCAAGATCGAACTACAGAATGTTAAGCTGCAGTTTCTGCCACCCAACACAACTGCATTAGTTCAACCCCTAGACCAGGGTGTCATTCAGACATTTAAATTAAAGTTTAGACAAAAACAGCTTCTACATCTTATCACAGTCATGGAATCAAACAAGGATGCTTCCGGAACCGAACTCATGAAACAGGTCAATTTACTGGATGTAGTCTACTGGATTGCTGCAGCATGGAAAGAAGTGGACAACTCAACCATCCTTAAGTGTTTCTGTAAAGCAGGTTTTCATTGTCCTGCTGAAACACACGCATATTCTCTGACGCACATGGAATCTGCATCAAAGACCGACGTGCACATTGTTTCTACTGCAATTTCTACTGCTTTGGATAACCTTTCAAAAGAATTGTTTGGATACCAATTGACAGACATCTCCATGATTGATTCAGGGCTCCAAACTTGCAACACAATAGAAACAAACTGGGATCTTCCTGCCACTGCAATTTTAGCTGCTGAGGATGTGAATAGTGAATCAGACAACGAACAAGATTCTACTGACATTGAGAAAACATACACTATCGCAGATGCACATAATGCTTTGGAGCTTCTGCGCACCTATTCAATAACAAACGGGAGATCTGACATACTAGACGTTATCATGGACTTGAGAGAAAAATTGAACTTATCGTTTATTTCATCTGTCAAACAACAGACTACCATATTGGTTTTTTTCAAGTCAAAAGTGATACATGTACAGTATAAGTGGAATCTGTGTATGTGTGTTTTATTTTTGTGTGTTTAACTATCGTGTTTTATGAAAAGTGTCCAACCAGTGGCTATTGTAGACCGACATGTGCACTATGTTCTACTCATGGATTACGCTGATTTGCAGGTTAGTTTTCATAGTGCTTAGGATAAACATTTTTTTATCGCTCTATTTATTATGTGAAACCTGTGAGGCAGGACCACCTGTCCTATGGGACCAGTTTTTGAAAGTCCCGTGAATGGTCGCCTTAGACAGGTTCGACTGTATCTCATTATAACCACTGATGCCATTGTGAGTATGAAATGTACAACTTTCTTATTTACTTTTGCATTGAAATTATTGCTAAGGAACAGATCTCAACCTGGAATGTTTACTTCTGAGCTGTCTAGCATGCCTGTACCAGGGGACATACTTATCAAACAATAAGTTTCTACAATGTCAAAAGAACAAAAAAAGCAGTTAGAAACTCTTCCAATTCTACAAGAAATAACACAGAAATATTTGTTAAGATCAAAAATCAACAAAACATTCAAATTATTAAGTACACAAATTAAGAAAAAAGCTTTATAAAGCTAAATATATATATAACTATGTGGAGAAGACAAATGAATAAATCAGAAATTATATAAAATAAAGCAATTTTACAAATGTGCATTTTAGTAAATAAAAGTTAGCTAATAAGGCTTGAATGCTGGCCTTATTTCTTCATAGTCCTCACAGATTATACAAATAACATATTGTAAGCAGTGTGTATATATGTGTGCGTGTATATATGTATGTATTATCACACATGTGAAAGATGGAAAACACCAAAAGAGATTGAGGAAAAACTAAACGCTTTTGAAGACAAATGCCTAAGAAAAAACTCTGTGTATAATGGAATGAATTCAAGACTAATATTGAAATAAGAGAAATGACCATGCAACCAAAGATCTCATCTACAATTAAGGAAAGAAGATGGACATATGTCGGACGTGAGCTGAGAAGAGACAACAAGAGAATTCCAAAACAGACTCTTCTATGGGAAACATCAGGATACAGAAAAAGAGAAGACCTAAAGAGACACTAAAAAGAACACCTGAGAAGCAAAGTTGGCGGGCATAGACTCATTAGATAAGATCGAACATCTCACCCAGAATAGAGACGGGTGGCTAAAAAAAAAAAGCCCCATGTGACATCAAGCAGCGGAGGAAAGATCAAAAATATATGTATATGTATATATATATATGTATAATTTCTTGAATATTCGCAAATATACACAAGTATAATGTTACATATACTACATTATAAATATGTTTATAATTGCTAAATAGTTTACATGGAGAAGAATAATGCCCGCAAATAACAACAGAAGGAAAATCCTCCCTCCATTAAAAAAGAAAAAAAAAATGAACAGGCAGTAAATTTGTTGACCCTTGGATTTGAAAAAAAAGTGTGACTTATTTTTAAATCTGAAAAAGGGGCAGGGGAGGGTATGGCAAATTTACAAAATTGTCTGAATTTTAAAAATTGAATGTGAGCTGGGAGGTCTAGAACTAAGACATTGGCTTCTAGACAAGAAGGTGCCGGGTTCGATTCCCACCACATGCAGTGGAAAATTAACAAAATAAGATAAAACCCATGGCTTTAGCCTCCCTTGGTCTCTGGGTAGTGTGATCCAATGTCTAGCCCTCTCAGAATATGGAGAAAAATAGGAGGTCCTGTTTGCATTCTGCTAACGTTAAAGAGACCTTGGCAGTTGAAAATTGAAATGATTTGGCCAAAAAAATGGCTGCTGTCAGAGCAAAATTAATAGGAAAACTCTACCCAAAACATTAAAACTCTCAATGATAAAAATATGAGAGTACATCTGAAGTTGGAGAATATCTGCCTGTATGGTGGGGGACATGTGAAAAATATAAAAAAAGTGATATTCAGGCAAAATTCAGTCCCTCGGGACTTACCCAGAGATATAAAGCTGGTTTTAAATGTTTAATTTAAACTGTTGACCACTTCCCAATTATAAACTTTACTGGGCTTAACTTTAACTGGATAAAAGGAGAGTGAAATAAACAGATAAAAATAAACTTTTGAAAACAATTAAAATACAGCATTATCAGCAAGTAGCAGTAACCTCCATCAGCCATCAAGTGTTAGGCAGAATTATTAACTACTTTGCAGTAGTAGCTGTATTGTTTGGCGAAATTTGAAAAGTCGGGGTCATGTTCTGCTTTATAAAAACTAACTCTGACAAAATAAGTTTACATAAATTTATGTTCACTTGCATCAGGCATTGTCTCAGAAAGTCTTCTTCATTAGCGAAAAAGACTGGGAAAAATCTGGCAGAAAAATATAGCACATGGAGAATAAACAAATGAAATGGCACATCAGCTTTCAACAATTAAATGGAGTCAAAGTTTGAAGATAAAAGAGGCAAGAGAAAAGAGGTGAGACTGTAAAAATAATTAAGTCTCATATTTTTAACTGCTAGACCTGCCACTCAAATCCTGGCATTATCAGTCATGAGAAAAGTAGCCCAGGAAAACAATGGCTGGTGGTAACAACCAAAGATAGAAAATGACCTGCTTCCATCAGTAAAGACTCATATATGTTTTTTTCCTCACAATAATGGTAATTCTTTAGTTATAAGACATTTTATTTTATACTCTCGTTTCAAAATAACACACAAAATAATGAAGCTTTTTTGCTGAACTGGCAAGTGAACTAATGTCTGTGGACAGACTAGCAGCTTAAGATGTGCAGTTGACATCTAAACTGTTACAATAAAAGATTATATCACAAATAAAAATGTTAGCAAATAACAGTTTCAGACTTTTAGTCAAAAACACCTTCAACAAGAGAACAATTTCAGATTGTTGTTCCATGAAAAAACCAACAAGACAGTCACTTTAAGACAACTGCTCCACAAAAACACCAACAAGACAAGTCACTTTAAGAACAGTTGTTCCACAAAAACACCAAGACAAGTCACTTTAAGACAGTTGTTCCACAGAAATACATTCAACAAGAGAACAATTTCAGACAGTTGTTCCACAAAAATACATTCAACAAGAGAACAATTTCAGACAGTTGTTTCACAAAAATACACTCAACAAGAGAACAATTTCAGTCAGTTGTTCCACAAAAATACATTCAACAAGAGAACAATTTCAGACAGTTATTCCACAAAAATACATTCAACAAGAGAACAATTTCAGACAGTTATTCCACAAAAATACATTCAACAAGAGAACAATTTCAGACAGTTGTTCCACAAAAATACATTCAACAAGAGAACAATTTCAGACAGTTGTTCCACAAAAATACATTCAACAAGAGAACAATTTCAGACAGTTGTTCCACAAAAATACATTCAACAAGAGAACAATTTCAGACAGTTGTTCCACAAAAATACATTCAACAAGAGAACAATTTCAGACAGTTGTTTCACAAAAATACATTCAACAAGAGAACAATTTCAGACAGTTGTTCCACAAAAATACATTCAACAAGAGAACAATTTCAGACAGTTGTTTCACAAAAATACATTCAACAAGAGAACAATTTCAGACAGTTGTTCCACAAAAATACATTCAACAAGAGAACAATTTCAGACAGTTGTTCCACAAAACACCGTCAACAAGACAGTCACTTTAAGACAGTTATTCCACAAAAGCACATTAAAAAGATATCAGACAGTTGTACCACAAAAACAACTTCAATAAGACAGTTATTCCACAAAAGCACATTAAAAAGATATCAGACAGTTGTACCACAAAAACAACTTCAATAAGACAGTTGTTCCACAAAAGCACATTAAAAAAGATATCAGACAGTTGTACCACAAAAACAACTTCAATAAGACAGTTATTCCACAAAAGCACATTAAAAAAGATATCAGACAGTTGTACCACAAAAACAACTTCAATAAGACAGTTATTCCACAAAAGCACATTAAAAAAGATATCAGACAGTTGTACCACAAAAACATCTACAACAAGACAGTCACTCAATAAAAACACCTTCACCCAGAAATTGACACCACAACAGATTATATTTAAACTGCTACAATAACAGATTACATTTTAATTATTACAATAAAACGTGCCAGAGATTCTACAATGTTACAAAAGAAAAGAAATGACAAACACTACTACTCTAAGCTAAGCAAACAAGTACTGCTTTTTTCACTTTCACTGAGACAGGCAATGAAAGTTTCGCTCTTATAAACTAACGTAATTAATGTTACAATTTTCACGTAAGTGGACAGTCGGTGAATGACACGTTCACATAAACAGATATTGAATGATACCTTCATTTAAACAAACAGACAATGAATGATACCTTCATATAAACAAACAGACAATGAATGATACCTTCACATAAACAAACAGACAATGAATGATACCTTCACATAAACAAACAGACAATGAATGATACCTTCATATAAACAAACAGACAATGAATGATACCTTCACATAAACAAACAGACAATTAATGTTACCTTCATATAAACAAACAGACAATGAATGTCACATTCACATAAACAGATAGACAGGCAATGAATAATATTTTCACAGGAACAGACAGGCAATGAATGCTATCTTCACTAAAATGGACAGACACTATTGCCTTCACTTAAATAGCCACACAGCTACTCCTACTTAAGTAGACTCGTATATTTTCCAGATATGTCCTTCTAGCTACAATTTCACATACAAATAAAGCATATGCCCAGAATCATTTATCAGCAGTACAAGTAAAATGCATAACGTACACATAAGCCTAAAAATTTGCTGAAAAAGTTAATGAAGTGAGTATTGCATATTATGTCTGTCATCACAAGTTTGCACTGCTAGCTCATATAGTCAACATACTACAAAGCCAAAAGTGCACTATTTTTATATTTTTTTTATCATATATGTATGTTCAGCATTTTCTACAAATATAATTTTACCTGAAAAAATAAATTAGATCAATACTGGACAATTAAACGATTGTGTGAATAATAATTTTGGATAACGTGAATAATAATATTGGATAACTGGATAAAAGATGATCAATAGCAGAGAGAAATTGAAAAAAATACTTAGGGATGGTAGATCTGAAGAAAAGTATTAAAACAATGGTGTCAAAAGTGTATCAGGAGGGACGGGAGAGCTATATCGGAGAGAGATTGGTAGTAACAAAAAGTACTGGACAGGGATGTGCAAAAACAAAAAGTACTGGAGAGATATGGACAATAATAAAGTGAAATGAAGAGAAGGATGGTATTATTAGAGGAAACTTAAGAGAAACAGAAAATAACAGTGAGTTATAAAAGAGAACTATGCATGGAGAGTAACAAAGTATAGACTAATAGAAAGTATTCTGTAAAAGAGAGTAACAAAGTATAGACTATTAGAATGTATTTTGTAAAAGAGAGTAGCAAAGAATAATTAATGACAGAGCCACAAAGTGTGATCTAAAACAGAAAATAATAATTGAATAACTAATGACAGAGTCACAAAGTGTGATCTAAATCAGAAAATAATAATTGTATAACTAACAGAGTCACAAAGTGTGATCTAAAACAGAAAATAATAATTGAATAACTAATGATAGAGCCACAAAGTGTGATCTAAATCAGAAAACAATAATTGTCAGTGATAGATATAAAAGGGTAGAGAAGAGTAATTAAAAAAAAAAGGTGTCACAGTAATCAACATCTGAAAATATTGAAGTGATCAATAACAAAGCACATTTTTTTAAAACTCACAAGAAAGAAGAGAATTGAAGTTAAAAAACAAACCTTCCATTAAAGATAAATTGCTGGATAATTGTGCTTACTGCAGATACAATATATAATAACTATGGATTAGAATGTTATAAGAAAAATTAAAGAACATTTAATCGCTTGTAATACTTTGTTTACAGGTCTACAATGTACTACTATAAAAGTATCAATTTTCCTGGCAGAAAATGTTGAAATATAAATGTTGTGTTCACTGCTAATGGTAGGTCTTAAAAGTCCAGTATTGCTCTGGTCTAAAAGCTTCTAGAAGAATCAATTATGTCTGGTAAAACGGCACTGATGGCTTCACTTGCTTCTTGTTCCTACTTGTGAGCAGAAAGTCTAAAACTTTATTGTTTCTACTGCTAAAGATCTGATGCTAGAACTGACGATGGGAGGTCAAGTTTCATCTGAAGTTTGGCTGCTTATAGAATTGCTGGACATAGAAGCCAATTCCTCTTTCACGACACTCAAGTTACGTACCAAGCGATTTGGCATAAATGAAAGCATCACCCGTCGTTTCTGGAACAAAGAAAACATTGGATATCATTAAACTGGATTTTATCTCTGTTAATCTGCTCTCAGCAGTTCTCCAACTAAACTAGCATATCAGAAAGTCAATTCTAGCAGCTTTTCATTTAAAGATGTGTATCATTGGGTCATATGTTCTTTGCAGAATGTTGCATTCACCACAGCCCGTCTGAAAAAATTTCTGTCTCCAGCAAGGAATCCCACTTCCTCTGTTGCCATATTCAAGGTCTCTTTGATGTCCTGAAACCACCTTCTTCTTGGTCTGACCCTGTGTCATCTTCCCAGAACCAAGTCTTCCATCGTTGTTCTTTCCATCCAGCCAACTATGTCTTTTGATGCGGCCATAGAATTTTAATTTCCTCTGTAGAATGGTGTTTATAAGGACATGTATGTATGTAGATAATTGGGGGGGGGGGGGGGGGAAGAGAGAAGAAGAAGGGGGAGGCATGATAGTTCAGTGAATAGTGAACTAGACTGATAAGGAGAGGGTGCATGATAGTTCAGTGATTAGCGAACTAGACTGATAAGTAGAGAGCACATGATAGTTCAGTGATTAGTGAACTAGACTGATAAGTAGAGGGCACATGATAGTTCAGTGATTAGTGAACAAAGACTGAAAAGTAGAGGGTGCATGATAGTTCAGTGATTAGTGAACTAGACTGATAAGTAGAGAGCACATGATAGTTCAGTGATTAGTGAACTAGACTGATAAGGAGAGGGCACATGATAGTTCAGTGATTAGTGAACTAGACTGATAAGTAGAGGGCACATGATAGTTCAGTGAATAGTGAACTAGATTGATAAGTAGAGAGCACATGATAGTTCAGTGATTAGTGAACTAGACTGATAAGGAGAGAGCACATGATAGTTCAGTGATTAGTGAACTAGACTGATAAGGAGAGAGCACATGATAGTTCAGTGATTAGTGAACTAGACTGATAAGGAGAGAGCACATGATAGTTCAGTGATTAGTGAACAAGACTGAAAAGTAGAGGGTGCATGATAGTTCAGTGAATAGTGAACTAGACTGATAAGTAGAGAGCACATGATAGTTCAGTGATTAGTGAACTAGACTGATAAGGAGAGGGCACATGATAGTTCAGTGATTAGTGAACAAAGACTGAAAAGTAGAGGGTGCATGATAGTTCAGTGAATAGTGAACTAGACTGATAAGTAGAGAGCACATGATAGTTCAGTGATTAGTGAACTAGACTGATAAGGAGAGGGCACATGATAGTTCAGTGATTAGTGAACTAGACTGATAATGAGAGGGCACATGATAGTTCAGTGATTAGTGAACTAGACTGATAAGTAGAGAGCACATGATAGTTCAGTGAATAGTGAACTAGACTGATAAGGCTCATCTTGAACAGACATTCACCTGGCCTTGAAACACATGTACCAGTCAATGGCCTGTGTCCATCTTAAAAAATGTTCACCAAAGCAGCATTTTGAGGGTCTTGATAGTAGATTTGTAAAATTTCATGCAAAATTTAATGCAAGTACATTCTTCCAGTTTGTCAACCATCACACTGGTCACAAGGTGGTCCAAGGTCAGAAAATGGTGTGTAGAAGCTGATATGTAGACATTATGATGTCATGTGACACACAGACTCAGGACACTTGGCAGCTGTAAGATCTATATTTTTTTTAGTGAATTTGTCAAGTGGTTATGTCATGGTAATTACAGCTCATATTTCCAGACATTACACTTTGATTTTCTGCTAAAGTCAATATTAAATAATTAAATTTCAAAAGTCTGTTTTGGCAAGCACAAACAACTACACCAGATTAAGGGAAGACCACAAAAAAAGAACTACCTCCTCAGTGAGAATGTATATTCTCCCCTCTACTCTTGGAGATAGAAAACACTGCTCAGATTCCAGCCCCTGAATGCTCTCCTGTCTGATGAGTTTAAGGGGCTTCTTCTGGTTAGTGTCCACACTTATTTGTCTTACAAACTCTTCTCGCCTGCAGAATAGAAAAATGAAATGGAATTATCTCTCTTTAAGAGTTTCCTATCATCATCATCTATCTATTGTCCTTTCAAGCCCGAAGATGGCACCTAAGGCAGAAAAAAAAAAACAACTGTAGACTCTGTGATCAAGTGTCAGACCTTGCACAGCACCCCATTATGTCTCACCACATGACTCTGTTCTGGGCGAGCTGATGCTTGTTTTGGTCTCTGCCTTCTGTGTTCTTTTTTAGCGTTTCTCTTGGTCGGCATCTTTTTTCCTATAATTTTTTTTAAAAAAGCGTTTAGTATTCCCCTTTCACTGATTTTGCAATGGAAAACGAAGAGTGGGTGTGTTGAAGAACGCCTAACAAAAAGCACTTGATAAAGCCAGAGCTACATTTGGCATATCCAGAAAAAAAACTACACAAGTAATAGTATATCATGTTTGCATACAAAAAAGTAAAGGATACCTGTCCATATTTTTGTAACATATGATGAATATGTTGTTAGTGTCCATATATATATATATATATATATATACACATCCAAATTAATTTAAACATGATTCATTCCTTTCTGAACACTATGACAAGACAATGTTTTTTTTGGTCACATATTCTAACTTAACTCAGGTTTAGATCATATTTTGACCAAATTGGGGCATAAATGCATAGTTTAGGTTATATTTGTCATAATTTTAGGTAATATTTGCTTATATTTGTCATAATTTTAGGTAATATTTGCTTATATTTGTCATAATTTTAGGTAATATTTGCATATATTTGTCAACATATTAGGTAATATTTGCCATCATCTTAGGTTATATTTGCTTATATTTGTCATCATTTTAGGTAATAATTGGTCATATTTGTCATCATTTTGGGTACAATAAAACTTTCATTTAGACGACCCTTTATTAAGTGGAAAAAGTTTGACCTTGTAATTTTATTGCTAAGAAACATGTAAATGTCTGAATAAATATGTGTCTATAAGTGACAACGTAATTCAAAATAAAAATTTAGTTGGAAAATTAAAGACCACTCTTAGTTGATTTACCATATGTCAGGATAAACTTTTGAAGTTTAGATATAAAAAAGACCTTTGGCTAAAACAAAAAAAGTGTGAAAATAATTGCAGATACTGAGGGAGAATAAATGTGTCCAAAAATGTAAAAAAAAAAAAAAAGTTAAAGTCTGGGAGATGCACAGCCTCAGAAATAGCTCATCAACAAAGACATGAAAGTAAAGCCAGATGTAAAGATTGCAGATGTTGACAGTGTAGTGGATAATTTGACAGATCATCTGAAAAAAGAAAAATAGAAAGAAGAGGATAATTGAAAAAAAAAGAACATAAAAACAAGTTAACTCTGTCCATAAAACAGTCAGCATTATATGGCACATGTCATGGGGTCAAATGGCAAATGATCAAACAGATTCTATAAACGAGAGAGAGAGACGACTCCATCATCATTTTCTTCTTGAGCCGAAGATGGCACATATAAAGGAAATCATAGTTCTCCAAGAATTATAATTTACTGTTAGTATAAACTAGACTTTCCATATCAAGTGATGTGTTATAATGGAGATTTGTTAAGTCGTAGATCAACTGTCCATTGCAAGAGGGGAGATAAATAACATCTCCATCTTTGAACCGGAAGTTCCAGAAGAAGACTTGGTAAGTATTTTTTACACATCTATCTTCTACGATTCTAAAAATTGATAATTTAACGTCATTTTCAATAGCAAAAGAGTAATTCATTTATGTCATATTTCAGTTTATTTTCATTTCTAGATCACATTCCTAATTTCTTTTTTTAAGTCACAAAAATCGAGCCCTAGATATCATATTGGTCATATGATATGATGAATTCATACCTCTTCAATGATACCAGACTCTGTCTATGCCCAGATTTGCAATGTTTCTCTCCAAGGAAGATCTGCACTGCCTCAAAATGGTTCTGAACCATAGTGGACAAAGCTGGACATTGTTCAGATGTAACCTACCAAATAAATGACAAGAAGAAATAAACACAATCAAGGTGACTTCAAATGAAACTGAAAGAAGTGTCAATAAATAACAAGTTAGGGAACGTTCAACAGTCCACTTTATAATAACCATTTTTTTCCCCCGTTCGCCAGCTCTTACCTATGACGAAGTCCCTTGAGACTAGGAACTAAATTTTGCGTGATAATCAGTTTTTCCCTGGCAGCCACATGCACAGGGGACCCTCACCACACAGACAGATAACTCCGTCTTTGGAGGTACTCATATTTTTCCCGCTGGGAGCAGTGTGAATTGTACTCGTGGTTTAAAACAAAAAAATACCCCCACGGTTGACCCAGCCTTTGGCAGAAATGGGTACCAGTGAATTACCCTGGGAAAGTGAGGAACGTTGCCTCGTATCTGAGTTTCGATGCTTGAGGCGACACTATACAGAAATCTCCTAACATTTCTGGATAGCCGGCCGAGCACATATGGGTGTAAACTTGCGTGCTAAGACGCCGGTTAAGTCTCATACTTTACCTTTACCTTCCATCATAATTAAATATGGTTGGGATTAAAACTAAAATGTAATTTTTAGATAAATAAGAAGCGCTGTGCATCGTGATATGTGTAACTAATAACAATTCTTGACAAAATTTGTATGTGTCCAAATTTCACACAAAAACAAGATTATCATTGTAATTGGAAGACATATGAAACATGTAAGTACATTTCTATTAGAAACAAAATCACTAAATATATTTATTTACCACTATAGGACAATTCTTGAACATGTCATAGCCATCTTTGCCTAGTGCCAGATATTCTTTAGTTGCCAGCAGGTATTCCTGAAAGCAAAGATTTAATTTAATTATTCAGAAAATAAACATAAAAATGGTATTGATCAGTTAGACTAACAGAAAGACAAGACAAGTTACGTTTCAGCAAAAGGCTGCATCAGGTATAACTAACAAACTATACACATTAAACACAAAATTCTGAGTTAGAATACACAACAACTACACAGATCTAAAAAATGGCAGAAAAGACAGTGGCCAGGATTTTCTGCATAGAGGCGGGTTAAAATATTAATAGACAATATGGCAGGTTGGATTTAATTAAACCAATGGAACCAAACAAGGAAACATTGGAAAAATGAAAGGAGGTACAAAGAAAACAGGAAGAAGAATAAAAGAAAAAGAGAATAGAGGTGGCAAGGAAGAAGAGCAAGAGAGGTAATAACCTTTTTTCCCCTTTTGAAAACAGGTATGTTGATCTTGTTCAATTTATCTTAATATTTCTAAATTAATTAAATGACATAAACCAAAAATGTGTACCTTGTCTGGGTCAATATATTCATCTTGAATTTTGACCAATTCTTGTCCAATTCTCTTACCAGGCGGATGGGTTGGGTCAAAGCCAAATGAAATACCAGCCACTTGTGGGAATCTTCCTTCTTTAACTGGGTATTTGCTGACACCATTTTCCAGAGCTTCCAACACTTGAAGACCTATGAAATAACAATTTGCATATTTATGTTTCGCCTCATCATCTGTTGTTGTTTTTGTTCACATTTGTTACCATGGTCACACCCTGCATTTATCATCAGAAGATATTTATTTGGTGTTGCTTCCTTAGAAACCTTGGTAATTGAGTAGTAGAAACCATTTATTCACTTCTTAATTGTTTCTTTAACCTTTGGCTTTTCATGGACATTCCTATTAAGCAGCAGTCTTTTTTGGTAGAGTTGTCTCTAACCAAAGACTGAAGTTTTATGAAAGTTTTCCTTACTTAATTTTGCATCAAGTTTTCTTCCCTTAAATGGATTATGCACATGGTCTTTCATGCACCAGCAAGAATTTTTGGCTGGATTTTCTTCTTGACCTTTCCTAAAATTTTTGGCTGGATTTTCTTCTTGGCCTTTCCTAAATTTTTGACTGGATTTTCTTCTTGACGTATCCTAAAATTTTTGACTGGATTTTCTTCTTGACCTTTCCTAAAATTTTTGGCTGGATTTTCTTCTTGACCTTTCCTAAAATTTTTGGCTGGATTTTCTTCTTAACCTTTCTTAAAATTTTTGACTGGATTTTCTTCTTGACGTATCCTAAAATTTTTGGCTGGATTTTCTTCTTGACCTTTCCTAAAATTTTTGGCTGGATTTTCTTCTTGACCTTTCCTAAAATTTTTGACTTGATTTTCTTCTTGACCTTTCCTAAAATTTTTGACTGGATTTTCTTCTTGACCTTTCCTAAAATTTTTGGCTGGATTTTCTTCTTGACCTTTCCTAAAATTTTTGGCTGGATTTTCTTCTTGACCTTTCCTAAAATTTTTGGCTGGATTTTCTTCTTGACCTTTCCTAAAATTTTTTACTGGATTTTCTTCTTGACCTTTCTTCAAATATTTGGTTCAACACACTTGATTACCTATTATTTTCCATGACTTTCTGACAAGAATTGATAAATGTTGAAAGAGAACATTCTTTGTATTATAAAACACAATATATGACTGATCACACATTAATTTCTACCTTACACACAAAAATGCTGAAATCTAGTAGAGTTAAACAATTTGACATCTATCCAGTGCCGTCAGACATCGTAATGTTACCCACCATACTTCTCTACTCCAGGTAATCACAAGTTGTGATTTTTTTATAAACCACACTCTGCAGGACTCATTTCCTGGATCTTCGGGATTGTAAAACCAAGTTCACTACCTCTAGGCCACAGACACCTACTAAACATCCACAATCTCAGATGGACACCTATTAAACATCCACAATTTCAGATGGACACCTATTAAACATCCATAATTTCAGATGGACACCTATTAAACATCCACAACCTCAGATGGACACCTACTAAACATCCACAATCTCAGATGGACACCTACTAAACATCCACAATCTCAGATGGACACCTACTAAACATCCACAAGCACAGATGGACACCTACTAAACATCCACAATCTCAGATGGACACCTACTAAACATCCACAATCTCAGATGGACACCTACTAAACATCCACAATCTCAGATGGACACCTACTAAACATCCACAATCTCAGATGGACACCTACTAAACATCCACAATCTCAGATGGACACCTACTAAACATCCACAATCTCAGATAAACTCTAAAGTAAAAGTAAACTGTCAAAGGTATAATTTATTGTGAACAAACAGACATGGACTTACTTTCCACTGGAACAGCTAAGATGTTGATTGATCATCTTCTCTGACTCTGAATAAATCATTATTTTCTTTTTTTCTGTATTGTGTGTACAGTTCTGTATTGTGTGTACAGTCACAGTCAATCCTACAACAGGCAAACTTATTCAAGTTCCTTCACATGAATATTTAAAAAATTGCTATTTAAACCTCTTCCTAATTGGAATCCATTATAACTGATTCCCTTTACATCATTTCAACTGACCTGTGATTTTTATAACCACTACTGGATCCACCAGTGGAAGGATAGTCAGCAGGTCTCGGATGGTAAACTCCCCTTTGAGTGAATGCGATCAGACCGCAAAGTACCAGAGTTTAGCAAGGCGATGTCAGCTTTCGTTGCAGTTAAAATTATGTCAGTGATAAAATTTCCTGAAACATATGATAATTTAGACATTGTTACAATTACCTGTCCAATTTGTAAAACTGATAAAATTTCCTGAATATGAAGCATCATAATTTAGATATGGTCAGAATTACTTGTCAAAGATATATTTGTATTCCAAGAACAATAGAAGTGAGCAAGAGAGTTCATCAGTACTGTATAGAGCCAATTCTAACCCATAGAAGCGAATCATGGACAGTAGACAAACAAATGAAAAGATTATTAGAGGCCACAGAGATTGGATTTATTAGAAGAATGTTGAAAGTTTCCAGGACAGCTAAAAAAATTCAATGAGGACATTCTTAAAGAGGCCAACACAAAAAGGGAGCTTCTAATAACATCAGAAAGAAACAATCAACATTTTTCGGGCACATCATGGGAAGAGGAAAGTTGGAGTACTTGGTTACAACAAGCAAAATACTGAAAATACTGGCAAAGAGAGACCATGGATGACAAAGAGAGAAGATACTAGATAACTTAGTGTCATGGCATGGAAAACAGTCAACAACAAAATTGATACAAAGCACTGTGGATAGAAAATTGTGGAAGGAGATGATTACCTATTCCAACCAGTATGACACATGATGATGATGGTGAATCCAAGGACTAGAGCGAATATACTGATCTGGTCAGGCAGTTCTCTACAATACAACAGCCACGGTGAAGTAATTAAGGACAAAATATAGAAATAGTGAGATTGTAATATTTTAGACACATGCAACATAATCAATGCACAGTGCTCTGCTCTAACTTTAAAATGGCATTTTCTATCTATTCCTAGAAATTTTGCAGCATTTGTTGGGGGAAATGGCCTGGTCTACTACTTGCCTCTCATTCTTAAAATTGATATTTTATGGCAAGCAATTCCAATTTATTAAAGCATAGGTGGCCAAGTGGTTAGTGCACTTGCTACTGAACACGGGCTTTCAGATACAATTCCAAGATGTGAAAACACTTTTTATGATCAGCATGGATTTGAGGTTAACCCAGCCACTGAAATAAGTTTTTCTTCTGAGAGCAATGATTGGTGAATTTCTGTGAGGAATAACATGGTTCAGTTCCTCAACCAATCAGCTTCAAGGCTCCCCAAGTCAAACAGGTGCTGAAGATTTTTTTCTGTGAAAGCTAGCCTGGTGTAGTGCTGATCACATTACCCAGAAATGTGCAGATGATAAAAATATATGGACATTAATACAATATTCAGTATATACCACTGTCTACTGAAGAGATTTCTTCTGGTAAAGTAGGGTAGCATATTTTTTTTTTCTTTTGCCTTTGCCAGCTTTCACCTCTGGCAAAGTGCCTAGAGACTAGGAACTGAATTTTGTGTTAATCCATTATTCCCTGGCAGCAATGTACACAGGGGTCCCTTGCCGTATAGGCAAATAACTCCATCTTCGGAGGTACTCATATTTTTTTCTGTTGATGAGTAATTGATGTTTCAAGCCAGGCCTCGTTGCTGAGAACAAGAGTGGTTACTGCAGAGAGAAATTGTAACTAAAAATCACAACTGGTTCAGCCAGGATTTGAACTCACAACATCTCTGTCTCGAGGCAGGCATCTTGCCTCAAGACCAACCAGTCCCCTGGACAGCATATATGATAGATACATCATCCATAAAATGTGCCATTGGTCATTGAAAAATGTGGGCACTAACATCAAGTTCCCCATATACTTCATGATGTGAAGACAACCCGTTTTTTTTGGTTTTTTTTTTTACAAATTCCATTTTACGACATCACATACAAAATTTAATATTAGAATTTAACTGATTTTTGTATTTGTGATATTTCTAATGCTTACAAAACTAAACACTGGCAAAAAACACCTTCTGATATGAAATGTTCAATCTTCCAGTACAAATGTTAATAAAAATTAAAACAATAACCTCATTCTAATCAACTTTAATGTATAACAGATGAATCCTATGCAGACAACATTTCTAAAATAAGCAAATTATAAAACAACTAAAACATCGTGGACAAACAGCTGTGCTGATAGTAAAATCAAGCCTGGCACAAGTAAAAGAGGTTGCCTAAAAGGACAAATTGAGAACTATGACAAGAATCAACAGCATTAAAACTTTCTGTCATCATCATGTGCCATACCTGTTGGCATAGGCGATCATGTCCTTCCACAATTTTCAATCTACAGTGCATCGTATCAATTCTATTGTTGACTGTTTTCGATGCCATGACACCAAGCTATCTAGTATCTTCTCTCTTTGTCATCCACGATCTCTCTTTCCCTGTATTTTTTCACTTGTAACCAAGTATTCCAACTTTCCTCTTCTCATGATGTGCCCAAAAGATGTTGATTGTTTCTTTCTGATGTTTTTTTCTCTGTCACCTGCTGAAAATAAAAAATGTACCTTTAGGGCTACCCAGAGTGCAATGAGACTGACTTTGCTACCAATCAACCACAAACATTGAACAGAAGAGCAAGACCTGAAGCATACCTAAATTAGTTTCCTGAGTTCTTACTGATGCAAACCTTCCATCCATCTCAACATTCATGTGACCAAGATAAGTGTCCATCTTGTCATCCACACTAGCTGGTAATATAAAGTAAAAATTCATTGTTACAGAATGTAACTATCTGTTACAAAGTGTTTTTTTTTTTGGTTTATTTTTATTGTGCTTTCTGCAAAATGTAACTTTTCTTGGAACAACAAAACTCTTTATCTTCAACTTCTTTTACATTCGCTCACCAACTGCTTCTCTATATCACCCACTCTTAAATGGACATTAAATCAATGTTGATGTATTGTGTCATTGTTATTTACGGCAACCTGCAATATTTTGTGCATTGCTCTACATCCATTTTCAACAAAGAAAAGTATCCAAATGTCACTCCTTTTAGCAACAAGCAGATATGAAATATGTAGAAAATAACATCAGTCCACATAATGGGTGAATGCTAAGATGGAAGGCTTCTCGTGTGAGGCAGATGGTTTTGGTAAAAAAGTAAAAAGTAAAGAGCCCCTGTGACGTCAAGTGGCGTATAGGGAATCTGGTGTAAGTGACCATAAATTTTACAGACCTTCAGCACATGATTTTTGGGGTAATGTGGTCGGTATTACGCCTGTGCCGCTTCACTTTCCCAGAAAAAAATCAGGTACCCATTTAAGGCTGGGTGAACCCGGAAGCCATCGGTTGGGATCAAGCCCTACCTCTTGTCCTTTGTAGCCCATTTCACTAACCACTGAGCTATCACGGCTCCCAGATGGTTTTGGTACGTTTCAATTATTCTGTTCCATTTAATTGGATGATTGTCACAATGGAACTAAAGATGATTTAGCCAAGAAGAATGGCTAAAAGAGAGATGCAAAGAGATTGAAATGTAACAAAAAGGAGATGCCAAAGCTATATACAAACAAATTGAAGAATCAACAGGAAGAAATATGCAATCAAAAACTGGATGTTTAAAATCAAAGGATAGAGAACTGTTGATTGAATAAGAAAGCATAAGGGAACGATGGACAGAATACATTAAAGATCTTTATAAAGATGAACGATCAGAAAAAAACATTAAGGATAATGGAGAAGGACCAGAAATACTCAAAGTAGAGGTGGAAGACGCCTTGGTGAAAACAGGCAAAGCTCCTGGACCAGATAATATAACTAAAGAAGAGATTGAAGCCATGGGTGATTTTGGAATAGAAATAATAACAAAAATGTTGAATGATATCTACAACACCAGATATATACCAGACATCCAGCTCAAATCAATATTCATAGCCCTACCAAAGAAATCTGGTGCGATTGAATGCGATGATCATCGCACAATAAGCCTTATGAGTCACGTGACTAAATTTTTACTAAGAATCATCATGTGAAGAGTGCGAAACAAAATCAGTCCAGAAATTAGTGATGAACAGTGTAGTTTTGTTAGAGATAAAGGAACAAGCAATGCCATATACATCATTAGATCTTTTGTAGAGACAGCCATAGAGGTAAAAACAGATCTATACCTATGTTTCATAGATTATACCTAAGCATTTGACAAAGTAAAGCACCAAGAAATAATCAAAATTTTAGAAAGCATAAACGTAGACAGCAAAGATCTAAGAATAATAAAGAACATGTACTGGCAACAAACAGCGGCCATAAGAACTGGAAACCAATTGGGAATGTTTCAACAAATAAAACAGGGTGCTAGGCAAGGTTGTGTGTGGTCACCAAATTTATTAATATTTATAGTGAGATTATTTTAAGATCCATAAGGGGCATGCCTGGAATAACAATCGGAGGTCATAATATAAATAATCTAAGGTATGCTGATGATACAGTCTTAATCATTAAGAGTGAAAATCAGTTACAAGAAATGTTAGACATTATAGTGAAAGAAAGCAAAAATAAAGGACTCAGCCTTAATATCAGAAAGACAGAAGTAATGGTAACAACAACAAAAAATCACCTCAATGCAAAATAAACACAAGTGGAACAATATTTAAACAAACTGGTAAATGAATTTAAATATTTGGGAACTTTGTTAACCTCAGATGGAAGATGTACAACAGAGATGAGCTGCAAAATGGCTCAGGCAAAAGCAGCTTTCCAAAAAAATGAGGAAGATACTATGCAATCCATTTTTCTCAATGGAAACAAGAAAAAGAGTTCTTAAATGTTATATAGAGCCAGTCTTAACATATGGATGTGGACAATAGAACAACAGACAAGAAAATCACTGGAGTCTGCAGAAATGTGGTTTTACAGAAGAATGTTGAGAATACCATGGGCAGCTAAAAAGAGTAATGAAAACGTTGTGAAAGAGGCCAAAGCAAAAAGAGAGCTAATTTCCAATATTAGGAAGAAACAATCATCATTTTTTGGCCATGTAATGAGAAGAGAACAGCTGGAATATACTGTAACAACTGGGAAAATTGAGGGATGAAGAGATAGAGGAAAGCAAAGAGAGAAAATACCAGACAGCTTAAGAGAATTGCTTGACAGAAGGTCAACAACAGAAATGATAAATAACTGTCGTGATTGAAAGTTGTGGGGAGACATGATCACCTACGCCAGCAGGCCCGGTACTTGATGATGATGATGATAAGATTAAATATACTACTCTAATAAAATTAAAATGTGAAAACTTACACAATTTCTCATTTACTAGTTTCTTCATAACTTCATCTTCAGGTATACTTGAAGTCAGATCTACTCGTTCAATGGCCATATCCCATCCTTGATCACTTTTCTGGGTCAAGGTTAATTTACTCATGTTTCGGAAGTCTGTCCCACTTTTAATTACGTATTTCTCTTTTACCTATAGATAAATAAAAGTATCATCATCATTAGCCCTTAAGCACTCTTAAGAACAGGTACCTTGTTTGTTCAATTATGGTCCACTGTTATAGAAACTTCGTCCTTTTGACGTATTGAAATGTACTGTATTGCTGGGGAGCCTAATGATTTCCAGCTCATCAGGGTTTCTTTATAAACTACAGAAGGGGTAACAGAGATTTTCAGTAAGAGAAACATCTTATTTTTTTCTGCAACTGTTTCATGACATTCATAGAAAAATTACTGTATTCCAAATCTTTGCTTTCCAAATGAGCACTAACATAAAGAGAATCATCAACAAAGTACTAAAAGTGTCCATTATTTGTTGTGAGAGGAAAAACACATCAATTTCATTTATACATTGAAACAATTTAACTCTGTTCTCTTATCACAGTGAAAAGAAAAAAACCTGTATATGCCAAATTGTTCAAGTATTTTTTACCAACCAAAAAACTATTTCTAGTTGTGATTAATTTAGCCTACTTTAGCAAAAGCAAGTTTTACTCTACATTATATATTTACATATCTATATCATGATAAACATAATCACAAAACCTTCCCATTAAAAAAAGCAAAAGAAGATCATAATTAATCAATCTCTGCAGAATAATAATCACGAAACCTTCCCAATAATTAAGAGAAAGAAAGAAATTCCACATTAACAACTCTGACCTGAATAATCTCATAATCATGATCGTGTCCCCCAAGAAAGATGTCAATCCCTTCAACATTCTCCGCAAGCCGTTCATCATTGGGCACCCTCATATGTGTCAAGGCTATCACCAGCTGAGCTCCCTGAAACAGGACAAACATAATAAGAAACACACAAAGATTTCTGCTTCAAAACCTCATTAAATAAGGACACCGAGACTAACTCTCCCTGGACAATTCAAAGAAATTAAGAATAAAAAAAAGAACACTATCATACCTTTAACCTACTGCAGCTTGGTCCAACCCATGGGCCACTAGTTGCCCATTATCCACTTCAATGGTTACCACTAATACAATATAAACCAATACCATTATTTTTAAATTGTGGGTATTGGGAAAATAAGTCTACCCTTACCGTATGTTCTACAGTTCCTATGGAATAAAACCAATAGAAACAAGAAAAAGAGTTCTTAAATGTTCTGTAGAGCCAGTCTTAACATATGGATGTGAATCATGGACAACAGACAAAAAAATCACTGGAGTCTGCAGAAATGTGGTTTTACAGAAGAATATTGAGAATACCATGGACAGCTAAGAAGAGTAATGAAAATGTTCTGAAAGAGGCCAAAGCAAAAAGAGAGCTAATTTCCAATATTAGGGAAAAAAAATATTAGGAAGAAACAATCATCATTTTTTGGCCATGTAATGAGAAGAGAACAACTGGAATATAAAGGTAAACGGTAAAGTACGAGACTTGAACCGACGTCTCAGCACGCGAGTTTACACCGGTGGCTTGTGCCAGAACCCTCCAGATCCTACTCCACCTCTTCACAGAGTCTCCAGAAGCAGACTAACCCGTCTAGTCTGGCCAAGCGAGTCACAATCGAAGTGGCAAGACACAGCACTCAAATATAACATGCTGAAGTCAAATTTGTAGGGCCGAAAGGTGCAGGTATCAGTTATACTGCAAACTAAAACACAACATATCTACACCTACTTAGCATCCTTAGGACAGATGACAAAAAGGACAATCCATTCCTTTAGCCATTGAGTCAACAAAAGAAAGAAAATATCTTTATGTGGATGGAGACCGAATGCTGCCATCTGCTACTTTTGATACGATTTTATGTTGGGGCCTTATCATATGTGTATTTATCTATTTTGTCAATCTTTAATCTGTGGTAAAGATGATGTATGCTGCGTCTGTAAGCAGCTGGATGATGGTGACCTGCACTGTGCCTGCAGAATCTGTGATTGGCATTTTTTCAATGAGCTCCGATTGTTCTCTTTGATAGTTTGATATGAAATTGACTGCAAAGATGACATGAGGTATATCTAAAAACTTTTGTGAATGGTTCAATACCTCACCAGCAACATGGGCCTGGTAAATGCTATCCAGAGATAGGTTGAGAAGTGTCACCTAGCATGGAGTACACATCAGGGTAAACCTGCAGCAAGCAACTGAACATAGTCACTGTGAAAGGTAGTCACAGAGCAATAGAGCAACGAGTGAACATCAACTTGCTACAGACTGGTGAAAACAGTGACATATGAAATGTTGGTGCAACTGTACGGGAAGGAAACAATAAACACCAATATTCCACTGCATGCACATACACCTGGCCCATGTTGCACGTGATATATTGGACCATTCAATTAACATTTTTTGACACACTTTGCATATATCTAACTTGTATGTCTTAGCTAAGAGGGTAGTGGCAACATGTCATATAGGATTGTCAAATGTTTCAATGTTACACACCATCACTCCACAACATTTGGAAATGCCCAGAACCAATTTATACAGCACGATCAGTCATCTAGAAAGTCTGACTCCCCAATTTTTCTGTCCCTAAAGTCTCGGTGGCTGAGTGGTTAGTGTGCTCGCTTCCTGACCAGAAGGGTTCGAGTTCATCTCCCCAGCAGTGGCTGATTTTTTTATCAGACTGACAAGACTCTGGAGTTCACCCAGCCTCTAAAAACGGGTACCAGAGACTTTTCTGGGAAGTAAAAGTGGCCTTGTGATACCAACCACATCACCCAAAAATGTGCTGTGGTCATAGAAAAATCTCACTAACACTGCATTCTCCATATGCCTAGCAAGGTGTGGAGGAAACCTTTACTTTTTTATAGTCCACAAGACATCCCTACCATTCTCCATATGCCTAGCAAGGTGTGGAGGAAACCTTTACTTTTTTATAGTCCACAAGACATCCCTACCATTCTCCATATGCCTAGCAAGGTGTGGAGGAAACCTTTACTTTTTTATAGTCCACAAGACATCCCTAAAAAAAAGCGTTAGGAATACAAACTATAAATGGTTACAAAATATTTTCTTTCATCATCATCATCAAGTACCGGGCCTAGCGGCGTAGGTGATCATGTCTCTCCACAACTTTCGATCTCGGCAGCTATTTATCATTTCTGTTGTTGACCTTCTGCCAAGCCATTCTCTTAAGCTGTCTGTTATTCTTTCTCTTTGCTTCCCTCTATCTCTTCGTCCCTCAATTTTTCCAGTTGTTACAATATATTCAAGTTGTTCTCTTCTCATTACATGGCCAAAAAATGATGATTGTTTCTTCCTAATATTAGAAATTAGCTCTCTTTTTGCTTTGACCTCTCTCAGAACCTCTTCATTACTCTTCTTAACTGTCCATGATATTCTCAACATTCTTCTGTAAAACCACATTTCTACAGACTCCAGTGATTTTCTTGTCTGTTGTCCTATTGTCCATGGCTCACATCCATATGTTAAGACTGGCTCTACATAACATTTAAGAACTCTTTTTCTTGTTCCTATTGTAAAAAATGGATTGCATAGTATTTTCCTCATTTTTTGGAAAGCTGCTTTTGTCTGAGCCATTCTGCATCTCACCTCTTTTGTACATCTTCCATCTGAGGTTAACAAGGTTCCCAAATATTTAAATTCATTCACCTGTTTTAATATTGTTCTTTAATAAAGGTAAAATAATGAGCGTGTCTACCAACCATTTCTCGCAACTGTTTTGCCAAATCTCTTCCAACATCCACAAAGTCTAAGAAAGAGACATCTTCAGGGTCAAGCGTTGACAACGTGTCTATCCATTCCTTTTCCACTAGTCCCATAATACCAATCTGAAGGGAAAAAAAAGATCAATACAGCTTTCTAATTATGGAAAGCCCAGGTTAGTTCTATGACAAAAACCTCTAAGATACTAAGGTAATTAAAGTTATAGAAATACTGAGGTATGCATTTAGTCAAAAATCCCCCATCTTTGTGTTCATTTTCAAGAGTCAGCCTGAAACAGTTTAAATAAAACATTGTGCACATGCAACGAACAATCAAAGAGACTGTCTCAAGTACCAGTGATGGCCACACAAAAAGCAGTTTATATACTATAGAGTATTCACTATAGAGTTCTGTAACATCTTTAACCAATCATTTTACCATTAACTGCCTCATTAACTTCTGTAATTCTTTTCTTTCCTTCCTCATTTGCCTTTCAGCGTTGAGGGGTAATTAGTGAGTAATAAGTGATACTTTAACAGTTTTAAAATTTATTATTACCTGAAACACTGTGGAATTTGTATTCTTGTTTATTAGTCTCTAAGTTATTTATTCAATAGATGGCTTTATGGGGGCCTCGGTAGTCTAGCTGGGAAAACCACCCGTCTGGGCTACTGACGTTCGGATAACCAGTGTTCGATTCCTGCTGGAAGCAGTGTGAATTGTACTCGCGGTTGGGAAAAAATACCCCCATGGTCAGTCCAGCCATTGGCAGAAATGGGTACCAGGGTATTACTCTGGGAAGGTGAGGAATGTTGCCTCACATCGTGAGTTTCGATGCTTGGAGCGACACTATCCAGAAGTCTCTGAACACTTCTGGATAGGCGGCCGAGCACATATGGGTGAAAACTCGTGTGCTAAGACGCCGATTCAAGTCTCGTACTTTACCTTTACCTTTAGTTAATAGATCGTCCTCACTGAACATCAGACAGCTCCATAAGTTATCAGATCCCCTCCTCTGTACAGAGTGTTGTGACTAACGACCTCAGTTCTGTGTTGGTATACCTATCTTCTTTGATTCCCTGTACAGTCCTCTTGTCTGCCATCACTCCTTTTGAGCTGATGCTCTTGTGGTCTATTTTAGATTGTAAAGACACATTCATTGCTTGAATCATTTACATGCCCTCCATCACTGAGAGTATTTAGAATGTCAGCCAAATCCACTGCTCATGTACTCTCCACAACAGCCTGCTAGCAAGTCTGTTTAAATATTCATTTCCTCTAACACATGGAAATCCATGTTCTATTTATTACTTGCTTAATAGCAGAATTGATAAACAATTGCAGAAAAAGATATGTGGAGAAACATGATCACCTACACTAGCAGGCACAGAACTTTATGACAAATACTTTGCTGCTCTGTCTGGCTGATTTTAATTCACAATGTAAAGTAAACTGACAGTGCAGTAGTGTTTTGTTATCACAGGAATGGACTAAGATCAGCATCCTTACAATAGTATTAGCCTTCACCTCAGTGAATAGCCAGCACTTTATGTAAAGAAAAAAAAAACTTACTGAGACTAGATAATTAGGACAAGCAGACAACAGGAAAATTAACATTTCAGACCAGAGAAATGTGGTTGTACAGAAGAATGTTGAGTATACAATGAACAACCAAAAACAATAACAAGGATATTTTAATGGACACCAAAGCAAAAAGAAAACTCATTGCCAACATTTAAAAAGAAACAATCATTATTTCTGGTCATGTAATGAAAAAGGAACAACTGGAATGTATTCTGACAACTAAAAAAAAGATCTTGGGAAGAAGAGGTAGTGCGAAACACAGAAAATATTCCAGACAGATTTTTTCTTTTGCCAGCTTTAACCTCTGACGAATCCTTAGAGACTAGAAACTGAATTTTGCATGTTAATCCATTTTTCCCTGGCAGCCATGTGCACAGGGGTCCCTCACCTTTGAACAGGCAGATAACTCCGTCTTCGGAGGTACTCATATTTTTTTTCATTGATCAATAATTGACGTTTCAAGCCGGGTCTCACTTCTGAGACCAGGAGTAGTTGCCGCAGAGAGAAATCATAGATAAAATTTCCAACTGGTGCGCCCAGGATTTGAACCCACAACCTCTCTGTCTCTCAAGGCCGGCGTCTTGCCTCGAGACCAACCAGTTTCCCACCAGACAATTTAACACTTAATTACAATACCTATCCAAGATTCATGTCTGTTTCATATGTTTGTAAAAATTACAACCACTTAATTGTTATATTCGGAGTTTGGTAAATAGGATTTTCATTGAACTTTTGCTACCCAGCTGTGTGTTTACACATGGAGAGGCATGGGAATTGGACGAGGTAATAATTTCCTGGCTTAGGCTTGGGGTAATAATTTCCTGGCTTAGGTTTGAGGTAATAATTTCCTGGCTTAGGTTTGAGGTAATAATTTCCTGGCTTTGGTTTGAGGTAATAATTTCCTGGCTTAGGTTTGAGGTAATAATTTCCTGGCTTAGGTTTGAGGTAATAATTTCCTGGCTTAGGCTTGAGGTAATAATTTCCTGGCTTAGGTTTGAGGTAATAATTTCCTGGCTTAGGTTTGAGGTAATAATTTCCTGGCTTAGGTTTGAAGTAATAATTTCTTGGCTTAGGCTTGAGGTAATAATTTCCTGGCTTAGGTTTGAAGTAATAATTTCCTGGCTTAGGTTTGAGGTAATAATTTCCTGGCTTAGGTTTGAGGTAATAATTTCCTGGCTTAGGTTTGAGGTCATAATTTCCTGGCTTAGGTTTAATCTATGATCTGAAACCAGAGAGATATTACTTTTTTCCCATGTCAGCCATCAGTCTGTCAGTCCAGCCTGTATGTTCAGCTTCCTCTTAACATCATTCGCTGCCTATCTCATGTTACAGAAGTTTGTTTTATGTCTTGCAGACAGTTGAAGAGATTTCCCCCATCAAAAGGAAAAAAATAGAAATTTCTGGAAAGTTTACCAAATTTATTTTTTTTTTAAAAACAACCCCATTTTAACAATAGTGTCGCACTTTTTACGAAGTGCCCATTGGTGTTTGATCCAACATCAAAGAAAACAAATCGAACGCTCAGGGGTCACTGGAAGTAATAATTAGAAAGGTATAGGGAAAGAGGATATGTTTGCCCCATGGCAAAATGTTGAATTCCAAAAAAATTGTATTTCAAAATCATCATTTTATTGTCTATCTATCTATCTATCTATTGACCTTTCGAGCCGTAACCGGCCCATAGGGCGTAGACCAAGATACACCTTCTCCTATATGAATTTTTGTTCTAGCAGTTTTCTTTTAAAGATATTTTATCAAATCTCGCCATCTGTCTCTGTTCTGTGCAAGCAGTTCTATCTCATTGAGGGAGCCGATTCCTGCTGCTCTTGCCTCTCTCATCAATGTTCTTCTCAGTGTCTCCCTGGGTCTTCCTCTTTTTCTTTTACCTGTTGTTTCCCATATGAGGGCTTGCTTTGCTATTCGATTATTATCTCTTCTCATCACATGTCCAACGTATGACCATCGTCTTTTCTTTATTACTGAAGATATTAGTGGTTGATTGGCGATTTCTCTAATTTCCTCGTTTGTTTTGAATTCGTTCCATTCTATACCAAGTATTTTCCTTAGACATTTATTTTCGAATGCGTTCAACTTTGTTTCTATATCTCTTGTTGTTTTCCAGCTTTCACACGCATACGTAAGGGTTGATAGTACATTTGATTTGAATAGCCTAAGTTTTGTGTTTGTGCTAATGAGTTTTGATTTCCACAACTTTTCAAGGCTTCTGAAAGACATTGCTGCTTTAGCCAGTCTGATTCTAATTTCTTTGCTCGTATCCCCTTCTCGATCAATGTGACTTCCAAGATAGATGAAGTGATCGATCTCTTCTACTGGTTTGTTTTCCATGTATATTTTGTCACTTGTTGGAATTAAACTTTTCATGACTTTAGTCTTTTCATGATTGACCTCAAGCCCAATTTTGCTGGCTATTGATGATAGTTCATTTGTGTTTTCCTGCATCGTTTTTATCTGATTGCTGATGAGAACTATGTCATCAGCAAAGTCCAGGTCCTCCAAATGGTCTCCTTGTATCCATTCGATGCCTTTATTACCAGTGCAGCATTTCTTCATTATGAAGTCCATAACAATTCCAAATAACAAGGGCGATAAAATACATCCTTGTTTAACCCCAGTTTCTATTGGGAAACATTCGCTCAGTCCTTCCTCTGTTCGAACTGCACATGTGTAACCATCATACATGTCTTTGATAATATTTATGATTTTTGATGGTAAGCCATATTGCTTCAGAATTTTCCACAAAGAATCTCTATGAATACTATCAAATGCTTTTTTGAAGTCGATGATTTGTAAAGAGGAAGGACTCATTTTATTGAGGGTATCATAATCTAGGGTTAAGAAAATGCTTTAGTAAGAAGACAACAACAGAAATTATGAAAGACTGCAGGGATAGAAAGTTGTGGAGAGACATGATCACCTATGTCAGCAAGCACAGTACTTGATGATGAGATATAATTAGAGAACCCCATACAAAAGAAAATAATACATAAATTCTTGGAGATGGAACTGGACCAAGGAGTCTCTCTCTCTCTGCGATCAGGACTCAATCAGAGTAGGATTCCAGACTGTCACATGAAGTCAGCTGTCAGGTTAAGTGTGTTGATCGCCCCCAAAGACAGAACATGACAATTAGAGTCTGCCAGATCCACTCTGATTGAACACCCGTTAAAACATTGCACTGTGTTCTGCGCCAGTGGCCCAGTGCATCCGATTTCAGCCAGCATTTTATTCAGGTTTGCTTTCCTTAGCCTTTGATTGTCCCCAATCTTCCTGCAAGGCAGCAGATTGTCTTTTCTGTAGGGGGTTGTGCCCTTAGATGGTCGGCCCTCCCAGGTTTACGAGCACAATCTGCCCGAGTCACTAGAGGTGACTAACACAGACATGCACACACAAAGACCAAGGAGTGACAGATCACATGAAACAAGATAGCAGACAAGTCAAATTTAATACATAAAAAAACAAACATACTTTGACTCCAGCATGGTCAATGATTACATGTGTCTTCCCTTGTGCCAGAGGCTCATTGTTAACCATGTCATTGACATTGCTCAGTAGCCATGGAAAATTGCACTGCTCCGCTACATCCTCCAAATGATCAACTCCAAAGTCTGTTCAAGAAGAGATGAGAGAAAAACAGGTTTCTTCAACATTTAAAAAGAACTGGTAGGGAAAGGAAGGTGAAAAACAAATAGTGCAGCAAAGACATTATCAATAAATAGCCCGCATTCCACTCACTAGGAAGCTATTGAAAGACTTCATAAAATGTCTCTATTGATCTCCACTTACAGTCCTTCTTTGGGATTGTCCAATCTTTGATGTTATATTTCCACCTCTTTCTGTCTACTTCTCCTTCTTCCTCTTTACAAAGTTGCCTGCAGAATGATCTGTGCCAGCCCAGATGACTGAGATACATGGTCAAACCATTTCATTTTGATTTCTTCACAATAGTCAAAAGATCATCATGTATTCCAATTGCTTGCTATGTTCTTTTACAAACATTTTCACTCATGATATGATCCAAGTAAAAGGTGCCCAAAATTCTTTGATAACATTTTATCATCAGTTCAGATTTCAAGTCCTTATCACTGACAATTGATCCTAAGTATTTAGATTTATCAACCGTTAAAACTGACTTTTAATTATAGATTTAACTTCTTCATAGCTAACCAGATGGTTCGCATGTGGGAGTTTCACTCTCCCTTCGGCTAGTTTATCTGCATGCCCATTTCTTTGTATATGGCAATGTGGTGGTATGCACTGGATCACACTATTGTGTGGAAATTATGGCACAGTTGCACTAGGGTTCTCAGGTTATCCAGCTCACTCTTCTTCTTCTTAACGTTCACCCGTTAAGTGGGCGTGGATGCGTTCTGTCACTAGTTTACGGCAAAAACACAATATCTGCACCTTTTGGCCTGACAAATCCATCTTCAGCACGTGCAGTTTTGCTTAACAATTTTTCCCCATTCACAAACACTTTTGGCCTACACCTTTGGGTTTTAAATTGCCAGAATTCTTCAATGCAGGCGAGTGCACACAACACCTCTGTTTTTCGTCATTATCTGAGAGGGCTAGACATCAGATCTCACTACCCAGAGAGGGCTAGACATCGGATCTCACTACCCAGAGTCCAGGGAAGCAAAGGTAGAGCACAAAGAAACCACAAGTTTGATTTTGAAAAATTGCCACCACATGTGTTGGGGATTGAACTTGGACGGTGTGTTACCTGTGAACCAAATAGTCCTATATCTATGTCACTAGTCTTGGGGTTTTTCGGTGCATATTGTTTGCATGCTTGTTTGTATATACATATATCCTTCTAACTCGCCAAAATAATGTTTATTTATTTGTATACATATCCTTCTAACACATAAAAATCATATGTAGTTATTGTCCATACAAATATCCTTCATAAAACTTACCAAAATCATGATTGCCATAAACAGCTGCTGCTACATTTAGATCATTCAGGACTGGTATCATCTGCTCTCCTTTCAAGAAAATGCTCACTGTCAGATAATAACATATTATCATTTAGCAATTTTTTATTTAAATAATTAAAAATCAACAAAAATGTGACAGAGAAAAGAATACCAAGTAGTGAAGGAACTGAAAGCAATCAGGACTCCTATCTGACTACTACCATCAGGATTAGTGAACCAAAGAGTATAAAGATCCTTCTTCACACCCCCCCCCTCTTTGTGACCTTGAAATAGACTAACTAATCCAGCAAAAGATCACAAAAAAAAAGGAAGGTAAACCCAGTACCCAAAAAAGCTGTGCTGAAGTTAGATGTATTTGGCCAAAACACATACATCACATCTTACTGTAAACCATCATGCAATGAAACTTACATTCAATAATGTCCTTTTACGGGTAAACAAGGGAGAGAAATGATGTAATAGTGTAGGGAGTGCCCTACCCATAAAGCTATGTCTATGGAAAAGATGGGGGATGCACCTCTGAATCTACCCAGTTTTGCAGAGATGGTAGATTATGCATCAATTGCCAACTCACAGTATAGTTTAGACCACATGTGTTCAGGCAAGAACAAAGAAACACGCTTGCAGTTAAAAGCCATTGAAGCGCGGCAACTGTTTGGCCTTCCCAGGTTTTAGAGCCTGAAGATTAGTCTGCAGGAATTTATAGAAGATAGCTCGAACTGACCAATTAGAGTTACATTCAACTGAGCAAGAACCAATCGGATGATAGGAGTAAAATAGTGCTGTAAGTAAAAAGTAAAGAGCCCTGGCCCGCCAAGTGCTGTATAAGGAATATGGTGTTAGTGACCATAAATTTTACAGACCTTCAGCACATAATTTTTGGGTAATGTGGTCAGTATTACGCCCGTGCCGCTTTACTTTCCCAGAAAAAAATCCAGTACCCATTTAAGGCTGGGTGAACCGGAAGACGTCGGTTGGGATCGAACCCTAACTCATGTCCTTTGTAGTCCAGTTCACTGACCACTGAGCTATTGCGGCTCCCTAAAATAGTGCCATACCAGATGGTAATTTGGAAAGGTGGATGATAGATTAGAAAGACACTCTAGGACGAGGGGCTCAAGGGAGCAGTTGAGCCTCACAAGACTACTTGTACGATGAGACCTGAGGAGGGCAGTCGACCTCTAAATACTAAATAGATTTAGATTTTAAAATAGAACCTGGCCATTATTGTCCATCAGGACTGTCACCCAGTTAATGAATTTAGAACAGTACAATAGTAGACAGCGACTAAGCAGACTGAATCGTTCCTGCACTGAAAATAAAGTTGATTTTCTTCAACAACAAGAACTTGTTCTACTTTGCCCACGTGGTTGACATCAATGTTGCCACTGTTCTGTCAGCTTCATTTTCCTGAGTTGACCACATGCTTGCTGCCCTGAAAGATTGAAGGTGTCTGTCCGTGCCTGTCGGCGTATCTGCTGAGGCAAACCTGTCAATGATACAGCTGGTGTACTGGAGATGCTGTCTGTCTTGAAGTCTCCTCCTATGATTTGTGTTTGTGATAAAACAATGTTTGTGGTCCGTCACTGCTACAACAATTGTTAGGTGAACTCCAACAAACAGCAACATCAACAAATATAGGAAAGTATCATGAAATTATACATGCTAAATAAGGTCTATAAAAATTATGGTCACTAACACCATATTCCCTATATGCCACTTGGCGTGACAGGGTTCTTTATTTTACTTAAAACTCCAAGTTGACACATAGATACTTGGCCCTTCCCAGCTTATGATACAAATTATGCATGTGATCGATGATTGCACTAGTCTTGACCAATCTTCTCAGTTTCTTCATCCCACTTGTATCCAGGTTAACACCCAATTCTCAGAATCTCATAACTACACCCTTATTGTTAACCATGTCACTCTCCAAAGAACAACCATAGAGACTTTTATATCTTTCCTGTCAAGCTTTACAGTGTCCCCAAAGCAAACCTCCAAACCAATTGCAGTTGACACTATAGTGTCCAGAAAGTGTTTCTAATAGTCCCCAGCCTGCAAACCTAACCCCTTCATGACACATGTCTCTATATAACCTGAAGAGCATAGAAAACAAACAAAACAAACACAACCCATTTTTGACAGTGGGGAGAAGAAAAAGAATCCTTAGGAAGACAGTCTTGACTTATTGAAGTTGAGTCCTGGACAACTGTACAACAAATAAGAAAATAGTTGGAGACTACAGGAATGTGGTTTTTACGGGATTAAGGTTAGAATCCATGAACAGCCAAAAAAATAGCAAGGACATTCTAAATGAGGCCAAAGCAAAAACAAAGTCTATTACCAGTATCTCACCAATGCAACAATCATTATTTTTAACATGGTAATCTACCCATCTATCTATTGTCCTTTCGAGCCAAAGACAGCACATAGGTACAAATTATAAAATCGTTATGTCTATCAAGTATCAGACCTTGCACAGGACCCACATTGTATCTCGTCACACGACTCTGTTTTGGGCGAGTCACTCAATCTCAGAGTGGAAGCTGATGTCTGCTTTAGTTGCCTGTTGCCTTAGTGTTCTTTTTAGTGTTTCTCTAAGTCATCCTCTTATTCATTTATTCTTTAGTTCCCAAACATGGTAACAGGAGGGAACAATTAAAATATATTGTGACAACTGGAAACAAAATGAAAGAAGAAAATACAGAAGGAAACAAAGAGAGACAGTTTTAAGAAAATGGCTTAGTAGACAGGGATCAACAGAAATGATAAACAGCTGTAGAGATAGAAAGTTGTGGAGTGATATGATTATCTTCTCCAGCAGGCACCGTACTTGATAATCAGAATTTGACAGCAGGGAAAAAAAGAAGAAAAATTATATATATATATATATATATATATTTATATATATTATATATATATATATATATATATATATTATATATATATATATATATATATATATATATATATATATATATATATATATATATATATATATATATATATATATATATATATATATATATATATATATATATATATATATATATATATATATATATATATATATATATATATATATATATATATATATATATATATATATGACCTTTGGCATCTTGACAGATGGTTGTTAGCAAGCAATCATGATAAGTCAGTGGTTTGGTGAAAATATTAGTGTCTTATGCTAAATGCTGCTTTGCCAAACAGCTTCTCTTGTGGCTGAATCTGCCAGAAACATTTGTTGGGGAATACAATTATTTGCTATTCTTCTTACATGACCCAGTCCCCTAAGTCTACGGCTCCTAAATGTTGCCATGATGGATGGGAGTTTGACCCGTTGACATTAGTATTGGTTACTTTGTTCTGCCATTTGATGGTCATAATCTTTCGAAGGCCATGCACATGAAAGCTGCTTAACCTTTACTTCTGCCCTGCATAGGTAGTCCAAGTTTCAGATCCATATAGAAGTGTACTAAGCACACAACTTTGGTAAATTTAAATCTTATATATTATAAATGTGACAAAATTAATGTTTAACAAAGGGAAGAAATTATAGTTGCCCAAGTTCTCTAGATCAAAGAGGAAGACCAAAATATTCAATATTCTTGGAGAAGACAAATGGAAGAAGAGATGAAGACATTGGGGAAGACACGGAATTATCTATAAAAAATGGCAAGAAACAGAAGGGCTTGGAAAGTGTTTGTTGAAGACCTATGCTCCACAGGGAGTTGAAAGGTAGAAGAGAGAGAGAAGTTCTCTACAATGCAACAGTTTTGATGACAATGTGTTTTATTTATATTTTACTGTGACTAAATGTTTTCTGTTTTTGGTTGCTGGTGGCTCGCCCCCTTTCCCATGGTGAGGGGAGAAAAGAATAGAGTCACTCTTATCTGCCATGCACGTCGTAAGAGGGGACTAAGGAGTCAAGTAGGACATGCATGGAGCAACTTTTTCAACAGAATTTACCAATGCACTGTGGGGAATGGTGTGACAAGTTGTGAAGTGGATATGGGGAAATGAAACTGGATCCATGGATAGAATAGAATAATTTTCTGAACGGAAACAAAAGAGTAAAAAATATATCTTCCAGCTTACTCAGGGATGGATTCAAGGCATCACCACTGAACAATACAAGGGGCTCTAGATGATGTTGAGATTTTATGTAGGTCTTCATACGAGCAGCCCCACCACAGGGTTCATCCTTCTGAGCTTCAATGTTGTAGACATCATTGAAATGCAGGATGGTCAGCGACATTTCTCGTAGTTGGAATAAGAAGCTTTGGAGTCAGTAAAGTGATCTCATTCTGAAAACTGGAACATAAACAATCATTGAGTGAAAGAATATTTAAGTCACTGTAAATATTAAGATTAATTAAGAAAAGACGATGGACATATGTTGGATATGTGATGAGAAGAGATAATAACTGAATAGCAAAGCAAACCCTCATGTGGGAAAACAACAGGTAGGAGAAAAAGAGGCCAACCCAGAAAGACACTGATCAGAGAGGCAAAGGCAGCAGGAATCGGCTCCCTCAATGAGGTTGAGATGTTTGCACAGAACAGAAACAAGTGGCGAGATTTAATAAATGTTTTTTGCAAGGATTGAGACTGCTAGAAAGAAAATTTAGAAAAAGAGAAAGAGTATCTGGGTTTATGCCCTATAGTCCGGTCACGGCTTGAAAGGTCAATAGATAGATGGATAGAAATATAAAGAGTAAATTTTTTTTATATATTATGTTCTTTCTACATCTGCATTCGACTTCACCCAATGACTATAACTTGTAGCGCCTTCTCAATTTCTGCTTTAAAGACTGTGTCATCTGCATATCATCATCATCATCAATGAGTGCCATATCCGCTCTCTGTCTCTTGCTTAGATAGTGCAGGTTGTCATAGGGTGACTTGTCCATCTTTTGATGTTACTCATCCATGTTAATCTTGGTCTGCCTCTTTTATCTTTAATTTTCCCTTCCAAGATTACTTTTAGTAGGCTGATGTGTCTTTTAACATGCCCCAAAAATTGTATTTCTCTTGTTTAAATTGTGTTTAATAGTTCTTTCATTTTTAGTTGTTTTAAAACTTCATTTTTTTTTTCCTTCCATCCAATTCTTTCTATTCTTCTATAAACCACATTTTAAAGCTTCACTTTTCTGTTCAGCATTCTTGTCTAATGTCCATGTTTCTGAACCTTACAGGTAAGTTGAGAAGATATAACATTTTACTATTCCTAGTTTTAGCTCTGGTGTTATTTGTTTTTTGTTTGTACTACTAGCAGAAAATCCTAAAGATCTACAACAATTACTTAATGAAATAAACATGATAAGCAAAAAATATGGACTATATGAATGTCAAAAAGACTAAAACTATGATCATAAACAAAGGAAATGCTCAAAACCCACAAATGGATATCAAAATTGAAGGAATAGACCTGGAGACAGTTCAGAACTACAATTACCTTGGACATACTATAACCAGTGATGGAAAATGTACAACTGAAATAAACAAAAGAATAGGAATGGCAACAAGTAATTTTAATGCCATAAAGAACATACTAACATCAAAACAAATAACACCAGAGCTAAAACTCATCATCATTGAGTGCCGTCTCCGCAACGAAGGTTGGCTACCATGGAGCGCCATTTTGCTCTATCTCTTGCTTTGATGGTGCAGGTTGTCATCAGTTGATTTGTCCATCTTTTGATGTTACTCGTCCATGTTAATCTTGGTCTGCCTCTGCCTCTTTTACCTTGTATTTTCCCCTCCAGGATCACTTTCAGTAGGCTGTTGTGTCTTTTAACATGGCCTAAGAATCGCATTTGTCTTGTTCTAATTGTGTTCAGAAGTTCTCTTTTCATTTTTAGTTGTTTTAAGACTTTGTCATTTGTTTTCTTTTCCTTCCATCCAATTCTACCTATTCTTCTATATATCCACATTTCAAAGGCTTCAATTCTCTGTTCTGTTTTCTTGTCTAATGTCCATGTTCCAGAGCTAAAACTAAGATTAGCAAAATGTTACATCTTCTCAATATTCCTATATGGTGCAGAAACATGGACATTAGACAAGAAAACAGAACAGAGAATTGAAGCCTTTGAAATGTGGATATATAGAAGAATAGGTAGAATTGGATGGAAGGAAAAGAAAACAAACGATGAAGTCTTAAAACAACTAAAAATGAAAAGAGAACTACTAAACACAATTCAAACAAGACAAATGCGATTTTGGGCCATGCTAAAAGACAACAGCCTACTAAAAGTAATCCTGGAGGGGAAAATACAAGGTAAAACAGGCAGAGGCAGACCAAGACTAACATGAACGGAACGAGTAACATCAAAAGATGGACAAATCAGCCTATGACAACCTGCACCATCAAAGCAAGACAGAGCAGAAAGGCGCTCCATGGTAGCCAACCTTCATTGTGGAGATGGCACTCGATGATGTTGATGATTTGATTTCAGAATATCACACATCCCTCTATATATACTCAATACTCTATAACTCTTAATCGTAATATATTATCTGATACTTGCCCATGATATCCCTTGGCAATTTCAGCTTTGAGGGGTGTGCATAGATCATATACACAGCACCACAAAATTATTTTTTTCCTAAACTAAAAGAACAAAAGCATACTGCATAGTAATAGAAAGATTGTTGACAAGGTTCTGACTGGGAAGCGACGAATTTTACTACCCGTCCTAACTACACTCACCACTGCTATAATACTACAACAATGCACACAAAATTAATTTATATGGAAGCTAATTACGCTTTTTCGAGTAGAAACAATTCCAGGACTGCAAGACTTAAGTTCAGGAGGTACTCATCAAATTGTTGACCTACAACACGGAAATCATCTCAGAGTGCGCTCCCTTGTAGACCAGCTCCCCTAAATCTTCCTTTCTTCCGGTGTTGTGTTAACTGAGAGGTAAATATTATATTGCTGCCCATATTTCAGATTTCATCCGTCGTCATCGACTTTTTAATTTTAAAAGTATTTTAATTTAAAACAATTATGCACATTACGTTATTTAATCCATTTGTTGTTACTGTTTAGTTAGCTGTTAGATATAGATTTAAACTTTATTTTAGTCTTGCTCTTTATTATTATACTCTATGATAAAATGTATGGCTCGGTACCACTCGTTAGACGACTGTATCTCATAATTTAAGTTAAGGTAATAATAGAATAATGAAGCCCTAATTCCAGAAATTGCCCAAAGTGAAACAATGTATTATGTACTTATTTTAGTTTACTTATAATCGATATTTTGTTGTCCAAAACGAGAATTTGATGATATATTTATTTCATTTTTTACGAAATTAATTACAAACGAAACTGACCATTTTACTATGATTTAATTTATAACTACTTGACTTTTAGTTTTACTATTAACTATTCGACTTATAATACTTATTTTTTTAAGTAATCTAGTCACTAAGTCTTGTCAAAAACTAAGTATTAACGTTAAACTGACTTACGGGTTACAAATTAATCACTACTGGGTAAATTTGTAAATTGACACTGACACAATTTTTTCAATTTTTTTTAATTTAAACTTTTATTTTATGATGGTGATGAATGATGATATTGACAAATGAAATGTGTCTGATGATGACAAGCAAAAAAATATGGATTAGACTGTATGAATAAGACTATATCAAAAAGACTAAAACTATGATCATAAACAAAGATAATACTCGAACCTTACGAATGAATAAATTATTATTATAAATACAGTTATGAGTTATAACTGTTATACACCTGAGACAGTTCAGAGCTACATTACTTATACTACCTCCTGCCTTCACCACAGAAATTTACAACTGAAATAAGAAAAAAGAGTAGGAATGGCAAAGAGTCATTTTAATGCCGTGAAAAATATATGGATAGCAAAATGTTTATAATGTATTTTTGATTTTCAACATTCCCGACCGTATAGTGCAGAAGACCAGAAGTGAATTTAATTAATAATTTTTTCTATCAAAGTTTGATTCAAAGTCTAACATTAGACAAGAAACAGAACACAACATTGAAACCTTTTGTAATGTGGATTTATAGAATAGGAAGAATTGGATGGAAAGAAAATAAAATAAATGAAGTCTTAAAAATACCCCTTAAAGTGAAAAAGAGACCACAATTCAGACAAAATAAATGTGATTTTTAATTTTTGGGGCATGTTTAAACACACAGTACACAGCATCCTATTAATACTAATAGTAATCTTGGAAGTGAAAAATATACTGTAAAGGAGGTAGAGGCAGACCAAGATAACATGAAGTAACATCACATCAAAAGATGGACATGTCTACCTGCACTTTCAAAGCTAGAGACAAGGTGGAATGGCCATCCATGATAGCCAACCTTAGATTAAGTTAGATGCAGAGACCAGCACTCAATGGTGATATGATAATTTTAAACAAAGCATAACTAACTAGATTGTATCCCCTGGATTCATAATGATTAATAATCATGATTTTGAAAAAATCAACTAACATACTATACTTCTTATTATTTTCTATCTATGGTGCATAATTTCAATTCCGATTGTGATTGTTGACATACCAAGCTATCTTCTAGTATCTTTTCTCTTTATCTACTAATTCGTAATGAGAACTTAGTTTTGGTGACACTGTTTGTCTGCTACTCTGCATTTAGGATTTTTTCCTGTTCTTTTTTTTATATTATCCCAATAATATTGTATTATAATGACTGTTGATGTTGTTGGAGTTTGTGATTATTTATTTTTTAATATTGTACATGATGTGCTGTATTATTTGAGCTCACGTAAAACTAACATATCTTTTCTTGGTAAATTATAATGCCTCTTTTTATTTCTAGCCATGGCTCCCAAAAGAAACAACATAATTCCCAATGGCCACTTCCACAAAGATTGGCAGCGTAGAGTCAAAACATGGTTTGATCAGCCAATGAGAAAGACTAGGAGAAGAAATGTCCGCGCAAAGAAAGCAGCAGCAATTGCACCGAGGCCAGTGGCTGGACTTCTGAGGCCTATTGTCAGGTGTCCCACATTCAAATACAACACCAAACGTAGGCTTGGCCGGGGCTTCACCTTGGAGGAGTTAAAGGTTTGTGGTCTCTGAGTGATGTTGTGATATATTGTCAATTTTGCTCCTACTCTGTATATCTGCATGGGATTTAGGTATATTTCACAAGATGCTTCGCTAGTCACTTTGGAAGACTAGGTACATGCCACAGTGTTGAATCTTCTTTATCTCATCTTCTACTACGCCATGCTTGTTTTATGTCCGTAACCTGAGGCGTTAACCAGTTTTGGTTTGCTTGTTATTTTTGGCACCTAGTCTGTTTACAGTTTAGATTGCTGAATTGTGCAAGGAGTAAGGAGGTGTAACTAATAATTACTGTGTAAATGGCACTTCAAAATGCATAGCTTTTTTAAAAAAAAAATAATTGACATACAGACATGAATGAGGGTCGCCAGTTTTTTTTTTTTTTGGGGGGGGGTATTTTTATCACAAAGTATCTAGTAGTGGTTAATATATAGAAGGGTGGGAGGGGCCCTCAGGAAGAAACCAAGGTCAGAGGGGCGCACCATGGTAGATAAGGGTTTGAGAGAGAAGCTTCATACAACTGCTATCAGTCGTGGCTGTTGTTCTTCATGGGTGTCACTCATGTTTTATTTCATTGCTGTTATCATCTTTAACTAGTTCAAACACCTATCTATCTATCTATTGACCTTTCGAGCCGTAACCGGCCCATAGGGCGTAGACCAAGATACACCTTCTCCTATATGAATTTTTGTTCTAGCAGTTTTCTTTTAAAGATATTTTATCAAATCTCGCCATCTGTCTCTGTTCTGTGCAAGCAGTTCTATCTCATTGAGGGAGCCGATTCCTGCTGCTCTTGCCTCTCTCATCAATGTTCTTCTCAGTGTCTCCCTGGGTCTTCCTCTTTTTCTTTTACCTGTTGTTTCCCATATGAGGGCTTGCTTTGCTATTCGATTATTATCTCTTCTCATCACATGTCCAACGTATGACCATCGTCTTTTCTTTATTACTGAAGATATTAGTGGTTGATTGGCGATTTCTCTAATTTCCTCATTTGTTTTGAATTCGTTCCATTCTATACCAAGTATTTTCCTTAGACATTTATTTTCGAATGCGTTCAACTTTGTTTCTATATCTCTTGTTGTTTTCCAGCTTTCACACGCATACGTAAGGGTTGATAGTACATTTGATTTGAATAGCCTAAGTTTTGTGTTTGTGCTAATGAGTTTTGATTTCCACAACTTTTCAAGGCTTCTGAAAGACATTGCTGCTTTAGCCAGTCTGATTCTAATTTCTTTGCTCGTATCCCCTTCTCGATCAATGTGACTTCCAAGATAGATGAAGTGATCGATCTCTTCTACTGGTTTGTTTTCCATGTATATTTTGTCACTTGTTGGAATTAAACTTTTCATGACTTTAGTCTTTTCATGATTGACCTCAAGCCCAATTTTGCTGGCTATTGATGATAGTTCATTTGTGTTTTCCTGCATCGTTTTTATCTGATTGCTGATGAGAACTATGTCATCAGCAAAGTCCAGGTCCTCCAAATGGTCTCCTTGTATCCATTCGATGCCTTTATTACCAGTGCAGCATTTCTTCATTATGAAGTCCATAACAATTCCAAATAACAAGGGCGATAAAATACATCCTTGTTTAACCCCAGTTTCTATTGGGAAACATTCGCTCAGTCCTTCCTCTGTTCGAACTGCACATGTGTAACCATCATACATGTCTTTGATAATATTTATGATTTTTGATGGTAAGCCATATTGCTTCAGAATTTTCCACAAAGAATCTCTATGAATACTATCAAATGCTTTTTTGAAGTCGATGAAGTTAAGTACAAAAGGTTTTTGCTTTTCAATGTGTTCCTCCAATATAAGTCGTAGAGTGAAAATGTGGTCAAGACAGCTTCTCCCTTTTCTAAACCCAGCCTGTTCTTCACGCATTACTGTATCTATTGAATCCTTTATTCTATTTAGGATGATTTTACAGAATAATTTTGAGGCAACTGACAAAAGTGTCACGCCTCTCCAATTGTTACAATCTCTAAGATTGCCCTTTTTTGGGATCTTGACAATGATTCCTTTTTTCCATTTATGAGGCGTCTTCTCTGTTTTCCGAATGATGTTGAACATTTTTTGGAGATGTAATAAATTATGGCTATCAATTGCCTTGAGGATCTCAGCTGTTAACTTATCCTCTCCAGCAGCCTTGTTATTGGTCATTAGCTTTAAGGTGGTTTCTATTTCACTCAAGGTGAAGTCATCTAAATTTACATCTAATTCTGCTGCTGGTGTTTCAGCTTCAAAATCTATTAAACTGTGAGGTAGTGGACGGTTAAGAATTTCTTTGAAGTGTTCCGCCCAACGGGCTTTTATGTCTGCGCTTGTTGTTAGCATTAATCCAGATTTGTCTAGAATTGGTGTTCCACTGGATGTATAGGTGTTTGTCAGCATCTTTTGTACAGTATAAAGAGTTCTGCTGTCTCCTGTAATTGCAGCTGTCTCTGCTTTCTCTGCCAAGTTGTCTATATAAGCTCTTGTATCTCTTCTTGCCGAACTTTTCACTTTGTTGTCTAATTCTTTGTATGTTGCTTTTGCCAGAACCTTTCCAAGATCTGTCTTTGTCTAATTCTTTGTATGTTGCTTTTGCCAGAACCTTTCCAAGATCTGTCATGCCAGCTTCAAACACCTATGGTGATACTTAATTTTCAGGACCACCTTGTTGGTCATAGTATATGAATTACTCATCTCTAATGTATACTTAATTTAATAATACCATGGCGTTCTTCAATCCTTGTTCAAATGAATTTCTAGTTTACTAAACACAGCAGTCCCTGTTTGGTCAAATCATATCTCATTTGTTGATGTGTCTTTAATGATAATTTTTATTCTGTATCCAACTAATCTCTCATGTATTCATATCTTCTCTCTAGCTAAGCTGTCTTCTTACTATTTTGACTGTTCAACTGCTGAATTATTACTATTCACCTTGCTGCATGCTTAAGAGTAAGGGCTTTGGTGAATGGAATCTGGTAACTTCCGGGAGCTATGAAAAGCCAAATTCGATCTTTTTCTACATCACCCCCATTTTTGGAAATTGGTTAAAGGGAAATTATTAAATGGCAGGAACTGTCCCCTTTATAAGCCATTGTGCCATCATATTCGGCCAACTCTCAATTTTCCAGGCATGGAAAATAGTACCTGCCTACTTAAGAGCCTCTTAATTTTTTTGCAGTTTCCTGTATTGTGACTACAGACTGTTTACATTCTTATCTTTGTTTCAACTAGCATTGCTCTAGGTTGTTTCCCTTTAGTATCGCAGACCAACACATTCTTATTGCACATTGCTTGACCCTAGATTACGATAGGGTAGTAACAATTATTGCATCAAAATACAAATTCTCCAACCCTGCCATGGTTATTTCTCCCTTTCCCCTTCCATGTACCTTCCAAATTACTATTTGCTATAACCCCTGTGTGTTGAGTTTTTTTCTATTGATGGTTTTTTTTAGGGGGAGGTGGTGCCTTTTCTAGTGTAAACACACACATACACAGTTGCAGGGTGACTAGTTGGTCTCAAGGCATCATGCCAGCTTCAAGACAGAGAGGTTGTGGGTTCAAATCCCGGCTACATCAGTTGGGATTTTTATTTATGATGTGTACCTCCAAAGTCTGAGTTATCTGCCTGTGCGGTTAAGGGGCCCCTGTGCACGCGGCTGCCAGTAAAAAGTAAATAACATGCAAAATTCAGTTCCCAGTCTCTGGGGACTTCGTCAGAGGTCAAGGCTGTCAAACGAAAAAAAATTCACAACTGTGTATCAACAGTTCAAAGATAATACTTTTTTTTAAGAGCTTATGTTACAAGAGGTAGTAATTTTTACTGCGGTATAGTATAAAGGAGAGTGTGTGTATCGTGAGAGTTAATGCATTTTTTTTGTTGGTTTTCTTCCTGCGTTGAAATGGCCTGTCAGGATATAGTGTCTAATGCAAAATGAACATGAGAGTTGAATGTTCGTGTGATTAATTGCTTCTCTGTGTTCTTTTCTCTTCCAGGCTGCTGGTTTTAACAAGAAGAGTGCACGTACTATTGGTATCTCTGTTGATTTCCGGAGACGAAACCTCTCCATGGAGTCCCTTCAACTGAATGTTCAACGTCTGAAGGAGTACAAGACCAAACTGGTGATCTTCCCAGTTAAGGAAGGCAAACCAAGAAAGGGAGATTCTTCTGTGAGTTTTGTTCATCTAACATGTCCTTAATCTTGTGCTCCTAGTTATCCAACGGTTGTATTTTTGTCTGTAAATGTAATAGAAAATAGGTGACCTCATGCAGGCATCGCAAATAACTTGTTAGTGAACTATGTATATGAGAACTCTGTACTACTGGTGTTGTTTTTTTTTTAAAGGCTAAGAATGTATATACAATCTAATGACATTTAGTGGCCTGTATCATACATGCTGAATATATCCAATATTTAATATGCGTTTTTAGCTAGTTGTACAGGGAATTAGATTTCACCAATGAATAGACAAGATTTTACAAGACAGATTATTAGTGTTGTACTTGTGTACTATCATTGGAAACATTCTAAAGATAAGATAATTTTTTTTGTCTTCTTTGGTCAGCTGACTATTGTTGGTGATTTACATTGATTATCCTATGAAAAGATTACATTTCTATATTAATTACATTAGATCTGACTCTCTAGTGACATGTGATTCTTCTTCTTTTCTCTTTTCACTGACACCTAAGAGGTGTCGTGGTTTATATCAATTGTCGTTCTTGTGCTGCTCGAATTGTCTGAATTAGTGATTTTCCTTTGTTGTTACATGTCACTGTATCTATCCATCTTCTTCTGGGTCTTCCTCTTGGTCTTTTTCCATGCATTTTCGAGAAGAACGCCCTTGATGGTGATTGGTAAGGATTCATTCTGACATGTGATTAAAGATAACTAAATTTAAATTGCTAGTTTTTTTTTTAATGGTTTATACACAAAACATTGAGGATGATGCGAATGTGGTCAAATCTTATTTGACCAAAATCGGCATGATGCAGCTAATCTTATGGTCAGAGAAAAAGAGTTAATGTCCATGTATGGTGAAAAGTAGTTGTGAGCGCAGATATCGTGCGGAAATGTTGCCCTGTGATTTATCAGACCTAAGGGCCTTTGGGGTTATTTCCAATGGATATTGTAACAGACAAAAGAGTTCTATGATGTAAGAGTTTTTTATGGAATGTGGATGTCTAATGATGAATTAGTTGTTCCAGTTGTATACAGTTTTATTTCTATAAGTTCGTGTTTAAAGTTTACGATTAATACTTCCAGTTTATTTTATTGAATAAACTTCTATAATGGCATGTTTGAATGAATGTATTTCCCTTTTTTCATCTACAGCCTGAAGAACTGAAACTTGCCAAACAACTGACTGGGCGTGTTGTTTTGCCCATACATCAGGTATTCAAGCCAGAGAAGGCAAGAGTACCAACTGAAGATGAGCGCAGTCACAATACTTTTGTTGCTTTGAGGCAAGCCAGAATCAATGCCAAACTTGTTGGTTTAAGAGAGAAGAAGAAGAAGGACTCAGAGGAGAAAGACAAATAAATGATCTTGTAATAAACTTTAGTGAGGCCAGTTTTTGTCAAAAGTGTTATTTATTTTATTTTCAAAAGTTTATTTGCCTTACCCTATTACAGTACTTGTCTGGTATTTGCAATGTTTGTTCTCTCTTCAACTCCGACTTTGTGATCGCAGACTAAGATTGTCATCACAAATTAAGTGAATGATTAAATGTTCAAGTTGAAAAATATTGGGTCTCAAAAGGTCTGGACCAAGCATAAACGACAAGCGTGATCATGAGGTGGACTCAGTTGCAGCCCTGTTTGACATCATTGGTGGCAGGGCCAGCCACTTTGTCATAACTCATGCCTATCATATCTGCATGAGATATTAACAGATGTATTTTCCATTGTTCTCTGAGCTGCGGATTTGTTTGCTGTTACCCTTTAGTATCCATATTGAATTTCTAGGATTTAAGTTCCAGTTGAACTCAGTTTACTGAGAAGTACATTCACATGCTAGGGAGCCACGATAGCTCAGTGGTTAGTGTACTGAACTGCAAAGGACAAGAGGTCAGGTTCGATCCCGACTGACAACTTCCAGGTTCGCCCAGCCTTAAGTGGGTACCGGATTTCTTTCTGCAAAAGTAAAGCGGTGCGGTTTACTAACACTCACTTAACAATTGTGAATAAGCCTTTAATTAATGCATGAATGTTTTAAACGACTTGGCATAGTGCTGACGGTATACTACATATAAGTCCTAAGTATTTCCGTCCATGATTGTCAGCATCCAATTTTATGGTCGATGTCACTGTATATGACCGCAGTAAAACAGCTCAGGACATAAACATGAAGACCATATGATAAATTGTAAAACAGTTCTCCTTTACAAGTGACTGCGGAACATTGATGTAAACACAGGTTCACACATACATTAGGTATACGTTTGTAGTTTGTTTTTTGACTTCAGTTTGTTATTCCTAAATGACAACAGAATTTGTGGTGTAAAATTGAATTGTGTTTTATTTGCTCGTATAACTGATCTGTTTCATTGTTTACGTTCGCCTGTTTTATATTTTTAGTATAGTCCTGTGGAGCTGAATTTTGCACACATCAATTTTTTTCACATTGACAGCCGTGTGTCCCTCGCCATAGGTATTCTATTTCAGAGGTACTGTAATTTTTATTATCAAGAGTTTTGAGTCTTCGATTTCCAACTACCATTTGTTCTTTGACGTGCACACTTGAACTGTTTTATCTTACTACCATGAGGTCAGTGGAGGTTACAACCACAGATTTGATTTTTTTTTTTTTTTACCTGCTGCCTATGGTGGGAATTGAACCTGTTCACAGTGTGATGTCTTCTTCTTTACCACCCGACCCTTCAACAGTTGAATTTCTGTATTGTATTGCTAGATATATTTCTTGTCATTTGGAATTTTGTTTCCGTGGCAAGGCGGAATGTGTTTTATCTCGCTCAATATCTCCCAGGCAGTATCAAGCTAGGCTTGAGTTCATTTGTGCAGTACTAGTTTTTAATTTCTGTGATAAGAGATCAATTTGGCTATGGTCATTGTTTCTCTACGGCTGCCATCTGATCTGAAAGTCAATTGAGAATATTTCAATAATTAAGACAAAGTTGTGTCTAATCATGTCAGATTTATTTTATTAAATATGTATGGTGAGGTTGTTATGAGGGACATGCCTGGAATAACAATTGGAAATAATTAATCTAAGGTATCCTGATGATACAGCCCTAATCGCTAAGAGTATAAATGAGAACAAGAAATCTGAGGCATTATAGTGAAGGAAAGCAGAAATAAAGGACAGCCTCAATAGCAAAAAGACAGAAGTTATGGTAGCAACAGTGAAACAATATTAAAATAGGTAAATGAATTTAAATATCTGGAAACAATGTTAACCTCAGATAGTAGAGGTGATCTGCAAGATGGCTCAGACTAAAGCAGCTTTCCAAAAAATGAGGAAGGTACTATGCAATCCGTTTTTGACAATAGATATTTAAATTAATAAATGTTATGCAGGGCCGTACTTAATATATGGAGAGCAGACAAGATAATCACTGGAGGCTGTAGATATGTGGTTTTACAGAAGAATGTTGAGAATACAATGGACAAAAAACGAAAACGTTCTGAAAGAGGCCATAGCAAAGAGAGCTAATTTCCAATATTAGGAAGAAACTATTTTTTTTTTGCCATGTAATGAGAAGAGAACAGCTGGAATATATTGTATCAACTGGGACAGTTTAGAAACGAAGGGATATATGGAAGCAAAGAGAATGGTTTGTCAGTAGGTCAACAACAGAAACGGTAAATGACTGTTGAGATCGAAAGTTGTGGAGAGACATGACCACCTACGCCAGCAGGCATTGTACTTGATAATAATTTTATAGTATGATCTTGGGGATTTCTGCTATAGTTCTTTGTCCCAAGATTTCAGCTTTCTTTTGTAACATTCTGTGGTAAAAATTGTGGATTTAATGTCGCTTTTTAGTCTTTCCTTCCTCGTTTGTCTGTCAGCTTTGAGGGAACACTACTACACGTATAGTTATGGTACTTCGTGATGTGGAAGCCGAGATAGCTCAGTGGTTAGTGAACTGGACTACAAAGGACAAGGGTTGGGTTCAATCCCAGCCGACGGCTTCTGGGTTCACCCAGCCTTAATTGGGTATCTGATTTTTTTCTGGGAAACTAAAGCAGCACGGGTGTAATACCGACCACATTACCCCAAATATCATGCGCTGAAGGTCTGTAAAATATAGGGTCACTAATACCATATTTCCCTATACGCCACTTGGCGTGACGGGGGTACTTTACTTTTTTACTTCATGATGTACACAAACGTACTATTAACCCTTACGTGTGCGCGCAATAGCTGGAAAACAACTAAATACATAGAAACAAAGTTGAACACATTTGAAAAGGTCTAGGTGCTTGCATAAACAGATGGTGAGATTATATATTTGCAAGGATTGAGACTGCTAGAACGAAAATGTTGAAGCAGGGAAAGAATATTTGAGTATGTCTTATGAGCCGTCCGGGGTTGGTGGACCCACACAGCCCATGATTTTCGTCGGGGTTTTCTCCCTTAGCCTTTTCTTCTTCTGATGATAGCTGCAAGGTAGGCAGCATTTGTTTGTTTTCCAGGATGTTCTTCCCCGTATGGTCTAAATAAATTGAGGTAATTGAACATTTCATTATAATTTTTGTGCTGTTGCTGACAATTTAATTTTCGTTTAATCATCGCTTCACATGTTGCGCACCACTTTTATTGTACAGACGTCTTGCGCCAACGTAATAAAAGCAGTCATTCCTTGACATTTGATAACCAAGACATTACTTTTAACACAGCTGTCACTGAATGTATGCTAACAATAGGCTCTAAAAATCTTTGTTTGGCATACATCCACTTCAGGAAGTATTTTTCTTAATTATCATTGAGTGCTATCTCCGCAACGAAGGTTGGCTACCATGGAGCGCCATTCCACTCTGTCTCTTGCTTTGATGGTGCAGATTGTTATAGGTTGACTTGTCTATATTTTAATGTTAGTCTTGCTCTTACTCTTTTACCTTGTATTTTCCCTTCCAATATTACTTTTAGTAGGCTGTTGTGTCTTTTAACATGCTCCAAAAATTTCATTTGTCTTGTTATGATTGTGTTTAGTAGTTCTCTTTTCATTTTTAGTTGTTTTAAAACTTCATCGTTTTCTTTCCATTCAATTCTTCTGTAAATTTAGAAGCATTTTAAAGCTTTTTAAATGTCATTAATGAATACGTCTCTTCTTTCCTTCCTATTTCCTTTTAGGATTGATATAGTTTGTGGCAGGGGCTTGTGAAGAACACAACAAAAGTTCGTTTAGTCGTATATGAGAGTTCAGTACCCTACAAACACTCTTCTCTCAATGAGTTGACCATGCCTTGGATTTACAAAAGAACATTGTTGACAGTGTAAAAGTGACGGAAAGCAGACGACTAATTAATGTAGACGTAATTTTAGCAAAGCAATACTCACGCATGTATACTGAGTGATTCGATGAGCATGATTAAAACAAGTGGAGGCGGGCTCTGTACGCATGCAATGGGTAGAGGCGTTGTAGAAATCCAAAATACGTAAGGTCGCCTTTGTCTATGTCCCTGGACATGCGGGAGTACGGGGAAATGAAAGTGCGGACAGGTTGGCCAGCTGCGCTGTCGTTGAGGACGGGCAACCAATAGATCGGGCGGACATCATCAATGCCCTCCGAGAAGTGGAAAGAGCACAGGACTTCGACAAACACAGATCCACGTCACTTCTTCGGATGATGGAAATGGGAGTTAAACACAGCCAGAAATGAGAAACATAGTGGCCGTGTAAGAAGACTTAGAACTGGAGTCGCTGGACACTGAGGGATTTGCTGAGGAGGGGATCTGAGCACCTATGGACATGTTCGGAGTGCAATTATGATGACCCGCAAATAACTCATTACTCTGTATTTAGAATTAACTTTGTCTGAGAGCTCAATAAATAAAGAAATATGCAAGAAACTCTTGGAACTTTAACCGATTTATGATCCAATAATTAATTTCCTTCCTCATTTGGCTTTCAGCTTCGAGGGGAGATGAACATTTGTGATCTTTTTCCCTGCTGCCGTTGTTTCTTAGTGTTTCTAATGTCTGTGTTAGTCACATCTCATATTTTTGTGTGTGCATGTCAGTGTTAGTCACCTCTAGTGACTCGGGCAGATGGTGCTCGTAAACCTGGGAGGGCCGACCATCTAAGGGCAGAATCCCCCTACAGAAACGATCATCTGCTGCCTTGCAGAAAGATTGGGGACAATCAAAGGCTAAGGAAAGCATATATGAATAAAATGCTGGCTGAAATCGGATGCACTGGCGCAGAACACAGTGCAACGTTTTAACAAGTAATCAATCAGACTGGATCTAACAGATTCTAATACACTGGACAATATGACTACACAACATGTTCTACAGGATTGCCCCAAATACAGACCTGAGAAGAGCAATGTGGTCCACGCCCACCTCCCTGGAAGAAAAATTATATGGGGCAATCGATTCGCTTAAACAGACAGCTGACTTCATGAGAGAATTTGGAATCCTACTCTGATTGAGTCTTGATCGCAGACAGAGAGAGAGAGAGAGAGAATTACAGTGCAGCTAGCCGACCCGTCCGCTCTTTCATTCCCCCCGTTCTCCAGCATGTCCAGTGACGTAGACATATACCCTGTAACCATGAAACTCATGTTTTTACCATATCGCCTGCTACTATTTCTACAGATATGTTGGTACTTTATTTCTCGGCGCATGTATTATAACTTCTATTTCTCTTTCAATGATGTTAACTGTATTGCCTCTGTTATCTTGTTGGATTCTGTTTATTTGCCACGTTGTGGAAATAGCAAACGAATTGTCGTAGAAATAAGTGGTTTTGATGGTCGCTTCCGGCGACCTCGGACGACAACAAAAACACCCAATAATTACGCCAATGTTAGTCAACTATTACATAACCACATTACTTACACACATAACAGGTAGATTTTCCGTTAATTTTTAAAAATATTGTAATTTATAAAGTGCATTTCTTTTTAAACCCTTGCCAAACATTCTTCTTTCTTCCTTCCTCACGTTCAGTCGTTCAGCGTCAAGAAGGGGATTATTATTATATATAATAATTTAATTATTTAAATTTATTTGCAATCAAACCTTTTGCTCTTCTGTTCGCCTCTGCTGCAGTTGTTATCAGATTTATTTTATGTTTCCTAGTGTTTCTAGCCTTCCGTCAATTCATATTTTTCGTGGTCGGCCGTTGGGCGTGGTGTTCTCGCAGCGTTTATGGAAATTTCGTTGTTTTGTGTTTTGATCCTGCCTTTCTACTTTCTGCCTACTACTCAAACTACTGCCTTGGCTTGTCACCGTCACGTGGCCAATTCATTTTATCTGTTGTTTCTTTATATATTCTGTGGCTGAATTTTTACTTGTAACCTTTACTTACTGCATGGTTGGGGTCTCTCATTCCTAGCTGAAGCTTTTTTCTCAGTTCTTCATTTCTAATGTTATCACTCACACTGGAACTGTTTCCTACCATTTGTCTAACACATTTCATCTCCATAGAGCTTATTTTTCTTGTCTTATTGTTCTTGCATCTAGATTCCTGGACCGGTAGCACAACGTTGGAATGGAGATTGTATTGTAGAGTCCCCGTTTTGCCTCTAGGCATGTTGTTCTAATAACAGTTTTGTTTTCACATTGAAATAGGTAGAAAAAAAAAATGAAAGTTAATTAAGGTAAAGTCCATTCTCCAGTTCAGTGAGTTGTTCAATTATTGTTCATAAACATCATTGCTTTCGATTTGTGTGAAAACTACCTGTTAAATCGCAGTGATTTTTAAAAAATGCAGCCTTAGAATATCCATGACGCAAAAATATTGCTATTCTTTATTCCACATATACAACAGATCTTGCACATCAGCTAATTTCTTTAATCTTTTAGGACCATTGCAAATAAGTTGATTCAAATTTTAGATTTTGCAGCAAACATATTAATTTCCAGTTCAGTTCTTTTCAGAGGCATATTTACATAATACTTTTATGGATCGAGTAATTGTGTGTGTTGCCCATTAAAAATTTATGCAGGAAATGACATTGCAGATATAGACAATACTGCAGGTGAATGAAAGATAGATAACTGTATACACCTTTAACATGAATGTCTGCATCCCATTATAATGTTACTTGTTTACCAATTTTAACTGAAAGTCATATTGGTGCATGGAAAAATCAAGAATTTGCATTTCTTCAACTTTTTTCAATGTGAAAACAAAACTATTTTTAGAACATGACTGAGCACCATAGATCTGCTAAACTTTACATCCATTTCCATGAGGTTGATTTTAATATAGCCCACAGAAGAAAGCTAGCAAACTACCTCACCATCTAAGAGCAAAAAATAATTATATAACGTCATTAATATTTTACGGCTATGAAAAAAATCACTGCTATCTAACAGGTAGTTTTCACGCAAATTGAAAGCAAACATGTCCATGAGTTTATGAACGCACTACGGTTAATTAACAGTTGAGTTACCTCAGATTAGTAGTTGTTCAATTACAGTTCAGTGTTAGTATTAATATTTAAATTAAGTGTTAATTATTAAGTAATAAAATAATTATTTATGACAAATTTATGCAGCATATATAATTTATATATAATTAAATTAAAAAAATATATATATATAATTTAATTGCAGATGATAAAATGAATACTAAGAAGGATAAAGTCCTAGTTTAAGCACATAAATTATTTTTAATAATTTTTGCAGAAGAGTAACATCATTAGTATCATTGCACTTTATTCAGTGGTTCACTAATCTTTCATTATTGTAAAGAAAAGAGATAAAACACTTAGGCTAAGTTCTAACCCTGACATAATTTTTAGTATCTGAAAATCACTGTAGTTTTGTTGCAACACCAACTAAGGGGAGATCACTTGTTTCTCAGAAAAAAATTATGTGCTTAAACTAGGAAATTACCATAAGATAGTAGCCTCAGTCAGTCTTAGTTGTCTATGGATTTTGCAGCACCCCTAGGAAATGTTATTTTTTCCTTCACCATGTATTCTCATTTTCTATGAATCTGTCTGCTTCTTGCTAGAATTTGAACTTTAGAGTGTGTTTCCAAAGATTGTTTTCTGCAGTTACCTCCTCCCAGGCTATAGGGTTTATATTCAGTGTTTTCTTGTCACATTTACATACGTCTATACATCGGAGTTTTGGGCACCCTCTTGATTTTTTGCCATCTGCTAGTTGTCCTTAAAGTATGTCTTTTGGTGTGTGGCCATCTTTTATACAGTGTAAGTGGCCAAGCCAGTATAACCTACTTTTTTTTCAGCAGTGTGTAGATGTTCGGAAGAAAGACTGTTGTATTGAATGTCCTCATGAAACAATTTAACCAGTGTCAACACAGTATGAGGGCAGCCTAATTTAGTTAGTATTGTGAAGAAATCATTCCTGGTAACTAGGTGAAAGGCCCATGTAAGGCGGATAAAGACAATGAAGAAAGGAAACACACTCAACAGGAAATGTAGGGAATAGAACTCAGTCATGGTTAATGCCTGTATACTGAGTGATTCAATGAGCATTATAAGAAAAGTGCAGGCGGACTCTTACATATACATTGAGTAGAGTCATTGCAGAAATAAAAAAATACGTAAGTTCACCTTTGTCTACATCCCAGGACAAATGGGGGGGGGGGGGGGGGGTGAAAAACAGACAGGTTGGCTAGCTTGATATTGTTGAGGACAGTCAACCAATGGATCGGGCGGACATCATCAATGTTCTCCGGGAAGTGGGAAGGACACAGGATTTTGACAACCTTGAGTCCATGTCACTTCTTTGGATGAAAGAGATGGGAGTTGAGGTGGGCAGAACCAGAAACAAGAAACTTAGTGGGCGTGTAAGAAGACTAATCAACCAACACAGAACTGGAGTCATCAGTTGCTAGACACTGCGAGACTTGCTGAGGAGGGGATCTGACCACCTATGGACATGTTATTATGATGACCCGCAAATAACTCAATGAAGAAAGGCTTTTTGTGCTCTCTAGATTTCATTGAAGCAGATGTAAAGAAAATATCATGTCTGCAGTTGATCTTCCGGATATAAAGCTACATTTCGATTCAGGATATACACGTTTAGCAAGCTTCTGTTACCTTGAGAAGATTTTTACTAATTTTGCTGTGTGTGGACAATATACTGAGTGTATGTACAGGAGACCATTTGGAGGACCTCGACTTTGCTGATGACATAGTTCTCATCAGCAGTCAGATAAAAACGATGCAGAAAAACACAAATGAACTCATCAATAGCCAGAAAAATTGGGCTTGAGATCAATCATGAAAAGACTAAAGTCATGAAAAGCTTAATTCCAACAGACGACAAAATATACATGGAAAACAAACCAGTGGAAGAGATTGATCACTTTATCTATCTTTGAAGTCACATTGATCGAGAAGGGGATACAAGCAAAGAAATTAGAATCAGAATAGCTAAAGCAGCAATGTCTTTCAGAAGCCTTGAAAAGTTGTGGAAATCAAAACTCATCAGTACAAACACAAAACTTAGACTATTCAAATCAAATGTACTATCAACCCTTACGTTTGCGTGTGAAAGCTGGAAAACAACAAGAGATATAGAAACAAAGTTGAACGCATTCAAAAATAAATGCCTAAGGAAAATACTTGGTATAGCGTGGAACGAATTCAAAACAAACGAGGAAATTAGAGAAATCGCCAATCAACCACTAATATCTTCATTAATAAAGAAAACACGATGGTCATATGTTGGACATGTGATGAGAAGAGATAATAACCGAATAGCAAAGCAAGCCCTCATGTGGGAAACAACAGGTAAGAGGAAAAGAGGAAGACCCAGAGAAAGACACTGAGAAGAACATTGATGAGAGAGGCAAGAGCAGCAGGAACCGGCTCCCTCAATGAGATAGAGCTGCTTGCACAGAACAGAGACAAATGGTGAGATTTAATAAAATATCTTTAAAAGAATTGAAAAACTGCTAGAACAAAAATTCAGATAAGAGGAGTATCTTGGTCTAAGCCTTATGGACCGGCTACGGCTCGAAAGGTCAATAGATATGTACAGTCACGTTACACTTAACAATATGGTAATTGAGTGTCCTTAACTCGTGTGTAGTACATAGTTAGTGTACATGTATACTGTGATTATGTGACATGTCACAAGTGTTCCGTAGTTAATAAATTAAATAAAAGTAACAAAAGAATGTGTAAATGAAAATACTGTTCAATATACATGGGGGCCTCGGTAGCCTAGTTGGGAAAACCACCCGACTAGACTACCGACGTTCGGACAACCCGTGTTCGATTCCCGCTGGGAGCAGTGTGAATTGTACTCGTGGTTGAAAAAAAAAAAAAAAAATACCCCCACGGTCGACCCAGCCGTTGGCAGAAATGGGTACCAGGGTATATTATCCTGGGAAGGTGAGGAATGTCGCTTCGCATCTGAGTTTCGATGCTTGAGGCTACACTATACAGAAATATCCGAACATTTCTGGATAGGCGGCCGAGCACATATGGGTATATACTCGCGTGCTAAGACGCTGGTTCAAGTCTCGTACTTTACCTTTACCTTTACTGTTCAATTCAATGCACAACAGCCCACATGATGTAAACATTGTTTTGTATTTCCTTATTCATGTAAATTTAATATGAGCATTTATGTTTCTTGTAGAACCAAGTGTTGGACTGTGATCAATGTCTTCCATCAGCAGTCAACAGTGGTTTTGTGAAAAGGAAAGATAGAGTGCTTGATTTCATCTGTGTATTTGCCTGTAGCTGTCCTGTCTATTTGAATCATATTTCAGTATTTACTCTACAAATAGTGAACATTTATCAAATATTACTATCCCAGTAGTATTGTTTTTATCTTCAAACAATTTATAATAGTGAAACTCAACTTTACAATAACTCATTAGATGACCTTCAGAAATTAAGTATTTTGCTAATAAATTATAATGCTGAAAAAGAAGAATACAGAAATAGCATATTTATGCAAGTATTTTATATGTCTCTACTTTGTCCATTGCAAAAATAGCTGTACGTTGTTAATAAAATTAAATTAGCAGTATAGAAGCAAAGAAGTTTACAAGTTTTATGAATTATGGTATATGAAAATGAGATATCTTGCAGTGATACTGAAAGTAGTGCGGCCAATCTGTTTGCCATTTCAAAGGGGTGGAAAAATGATGTTTTCGGAACAGTACCTATTGTACACCAACATTGGTATAAGTATGGGCATATCTGGTGTTGGTGATCTTTTGCAGCAATATATTCAGCACAGGAAATGTGGATCATTTTCTAAAATTCCTTGGGATTTTGCAAGAACAAGCAAGATGGCAACAACTGGCCTTGTTATCGCTCCTTTCATCCATTACTGGTACCAGCGTCTAGATATATGGTGTCCGGGTCGTTGCTGGAGGATGCTGTCTAAAAAGGTAAATGTAAATTCTTTTGTGCACAAGACAAAGCAACTACGGTAGTATGGTAAAAAGAAATAAAGAAAGAAATATAGTTTCTGTCTATCAATTGACCCTTCAAACTGAAGACGGCACATAGAGCAGAAATTCACGACTTGACTCTCTTGTTTCCAGCGATGTTTGATATCAAGTGTCAGACCTTGCACAATATGCAGTTTGGACAGCTTAAATTAAACCACCACCCAGTAAAACACTTTAGCTAAGACCAAGGTGTTTGTACTTTGGGATGTAATGAAGCACACCACAGGTAGGTATCATAATTAAAGCTTAACTTTCTCCAACACTTTCGACTTGAAAAGGCACGTACCTAGTTCCCACCTTCAGTCTTTACATGCTTGGTTGGTCTGTTTCCAGAGGCACTGTAGAGAGGTGGAGTAGAATCTTGATCAGTTGTTGCCACTGATCATGGCGCTAGCAGTCAGCTATGAGTTGCAAACCATTTTCAGCTACGATGCTGTTGGGCTTTCGTATTTGCTTACTCTTCTGAGATCATTTTGCGTTCCAGAAACATGTAAAAAAAAGAGCATGAAATTCAGACTGCAGACCTACACCGACAGATTTCCTTACATACTTTCATTCAGATTAATTAAGAGATCTGTCTCTACATGTTGTTTAGAAAGAAAGTAGATATTGATACAGGAGAAAAGAAAAACAGAATATATAAAATGGTTTGGTTAAAGCTTTACATAGTTAATGGACAGCACACATTTGAACGATGTTGTGGCTCATTAAGCCTTCAACAGGAACAATAAACACCACCTACACAGATATGTCATCATCATCGTGTGCCTTCTCCGCAACGAAGGTTGGCTACCATGAATCGCCATTCTACTCTGTTTCTTGCTTTGATGGTGCAGGCTGTCATAGATTGACTTGACCATCTTTTGATGTTACTCGTCCATGTTATTTACAGATATTTACTGTTAGTTTACAGATATGTAAGTCAGTAAAATTAACACTACATAGCTAACAGATAATACAATATCAAAACAAAAAAAAATATATTAAATAAAATATATTAGATATTGATAGAGCTCACCCTCAGGAAACAACACATCTAAACATGATCTGCAAAGTTCAATAGTAAAGTCCAAGTTAACACATCAGTTGAAAATATGTCCAATTCTAAGGTTTACATTTTGTGTGTGGGTGAGGAAATTAGTTTTACAGGGAATTAAGTTGTTAAGTGTTTCAGATCCACTCCAACAGTAATTATTAATAGATTGAAGTTAAACAATGCATTGTTTAGTCGATGGATCATCCCCAGTGCACATCAGACACAAACAGAACTTAGTATTTATATTTACTTTATCTTCTTCTCTCCAGGTGATGATGGACCTATTTATCAGCTCTCCTGTATGTGTTTTTTTGTTCCTTGCAACTACTGCCATACTTGACCACCAAAGCTGGAATTTAGTTCAAGAAGAATTCAAGAGGACAGGGAAGGCCATGTGTATAACGGATGCCATGGTGTGGGCCCCAGCTCAGACTTTCAACTTTTATTTTCTCCCTACACGATATCGGATATTGTTTGACAACTTTATATCACTTGCTGTTGACACTTACTTCTCCCATCTACGATTTGGTGAAAATTCATTTTATCACTTAAAACATTCCACAGAAGGCAAGGAGCTCTCTGAACCTAAGAATACAGTTGTGAAGCAGCCTATCTTTGTCCTTGATTAACAATGGCTACACCAGTTTATTTAAGTCTAATCAGCAACCTTTGAGTTGCCTATGAGCACATCTTCAATAAACCTTTTCTTCTTCCTCTTCTTAATCCTCTGAACTCGGTTGGAGCATAGGGCACTTACAAGAGATCTCCTTCCCCTCCCCCACAATCCGGTCTGGAGCAAACATGGACAATTCTCACCAGGACCTACCAGCCTCTTTTTATTTCATCATGTATGGTTTGTTGTCATGTCCCCAATGGTCTGCCTCTTCTTCATTTGCTAGGTGGGTGTCCATGTTAATGCTAAGTGTACATGCCTGGCTCGTTCCATTCGTAGAACGTGGCCTAGCCATTTCTTACATCTTTTCACTTAATAAACTTTTTGTTTGGTTTAAATTTATTCGGATTTTATTTTTCTGTGAGACCAAGCTAAAATATCTTCAATAAACCTTTTCTTTGGTTTAAATCTATTTGGCTTTTATTTTTCTGTGAGACCAAGCTAAAATATCTTCAATAAATCTTTTGTTTGGTTTAAATCTATTTGGCTTTTATTTTTCTGTGAGACCAAGCTAAAATATCTTCAATAAATCTTTTGTTTGGTTTAAATCTATTTGGCTTTTATTTTTCTGTGAGACCAAGCTAAAATATCTTCAATAAATCTTTTGTTTGGTTTAAATCTATTTGGCTTTTATTTTTCTGTGAGGCCAAGCTAAGACAGTAGCTAGAGGACTTGTCTACTAAAGACAAGAGGTCAGGTGTGATTCCTCCAACCAACCATCTTCTATATTCACCTAGTGTTAGATTTATAAGGTAGATTTTATTTTGGGAAAGAACGGCATTACTATCATTACCAAAACATATACCAATTATTTTTGTGTTAAATGTGGGCATTAATAGTGTTCCCTATACTCAACACACAAGGCATGATACATTCTTTCTTTTTTCTATTTAGAGAAGTGGTCTTGGTTAACTATATGTCACTACCTGCTGTCATTCTATGTCTGGTCCCAGGTAGGTTGAAAAAAACACTTTAGAATTCTAAGTGTTAGAAATTCTAGTTCAGAAGCATAATAGTTTTATTAAATTTTATGCTTTTGTGACTTTCTATATCTGGAATGTGTAGTAAATAACAATAGAGACTGCCAGAAAGAGATCAAAAGAAGATTAGCAATAGCAACGCAAAAATTAAATGCCATGGAAAACATGTGGCTCAATACCAGCAAGGCAGTCAATCTACTAAGGACATGTATCTTCCTGATAGCAACATGTGGTTGTGAATCATAGTCAATATCACAATACAACAAGGAAGAAAATCGATTCATTCGAAACAAAAATGCTACAGAAAAATCCTTAAGATACCTTGGATAATTAAAAAGAGCAATGAGAACATATTAAAAGATGTAAACATTAGAAAGAACTGATTTATAAACACCTTTCTACAAAGGGAGATTAAAATACTATGGCCGCTTCAAAAGCCACAGCGAGCTGGAAAGAAGAACAATGGAAGTCCTGGTTCCTGGGTAACGCTTCAGGGGCAGACCAAGAAGAAGGTGGTTTCAAGACATCAAGGAGACCTTGAACATGACAACAGAAGAAGTGGCAGAACTGCCTAGAGATAGATTCTTTCAGACGGACTGTGGGAAATGCAACCTGATAATTAATGTTTTTGTGATATGAAGTGATGCTTTCTGATCATTAATCAGCATTCAGGTCATTAACCTGCAATACTTGGAAAAAATATGATGTCTTGTAGACTGGGTATGTTGCTGCAAATCATGCTCTCTGATAACTGTTGATTATCAAGCTACTCTTTATTCCCAAAGAGAACTATATATTCTAAGTTTATTTCAACAGATTACTACAGGCTCTGCTCTTTCTTTCTAGAAAAATATTTACTGGAAACTCTTTCATAAAATCTTACACAACAAGGAAAGTGGCAGCAATCTAAGTGTTAAATTAATTATAAAATGTGTGTTTTGCTACCATTACAAAAAAATAAAAGTAAGGAACCCCTATCACACCAAGTGGCGTATAGGGAATATGGTGTTAGTGACCATAATTTTTACAGACCTTTGGCACATGATTTTTGGGGTAATGTGGTCGGTATTACGCTTGTACCACTTTACTTTTCCAGAAAAAATCTGGTACCCATTTAGGGCTGGGTGAACCCGGAAGCTGTTGATCAAGATCGAACCCAACTGCTTGTCCTTTGTAGTCCAGTTCACTAACCACTGAGTATCGTGGCTCACTTTTGCCACCATTACTTCTAAATTATGTGTTTTGCTACCATTACTTCTTTGCATCCCCCAATGACTCTTCGTAATTCGTCCTTAAGGGACGGTTATGTGGGTGCACAAATGTTGTGTTGCTATTTGCAGTAAAACTGTGATATTTTTACATTTCGGTCCAATACATCCTTCTACAACGTGACCTTTTTGAGTAGTGGTTGCTGTCCTTCATGATCTTTACTCACTTAGCCAAACTAGACTAGTTTGTTAGTTGCTAAAGGCATCGAGAAGAGGTGGAGTAGGGTCTGGATATTTCTGACACAAGCCATCAACTATGAGTTTGCTGGCAGCTTTCAGCTTTGTTGCTCTATCATGCGCCTGTGCTCCCTTTGCCACCATTAAAACTTCAACAATTAACTGAAACATATTATAGACCATTCCGGCTGATATAAGCCCTGCCTACATGTTATTGGTTGATGATTCAACACATTCCCTACCGTCATTCTAAAGGGAACTGAATTACTTAAAATAAAAATAATTCTACTTGTTTTATCCTCTAACCCTTCTCCCTTTCAGCATCAAGAGTAATGGAGTGTACAAGTCAATGCTCTGTGGCTTGTCTCATGCATCTTACTTGTTACATTCTTCTTCTACCTTTCAGCTCCCTGTGCAGCATAGGTCTTCAATAAACACTTTCCAAGTTGTTCTGTTTCTTGCCACTCTTTTAAGATCATTCCATGTCTTCCCCATCATTTTCATCTCTGCTTCTATCTGTCTTCTCCAAGAATTCCTTGGTCTTCCTCTTTGTCTTTTCCCCTGGGGATTCTAAAAAAAAGGCCTGTTGTGTAATAGTTGGCTTCCGAAGTGTGTGTCCTATCCAGCGCCATCGTTTTCGCTGTATCTCTTTATCCACTGGTATTTGACTGGTACATTTCCATAATTCTATATTAGTGATTTTGTCCTGCCATTTCCATCCTTTTATTCTGTGTAAGCATCCATTAGTGAAACTCTGTATCTTCATGATTGTGAATTTTGTTGTTCTCCATGTTTCACAGCCATATAATAGGACTGACTTAGCATTGGAGTTGAAAATTTTTATTTTTGTATTTAACCTAATTACTTGTTACATAGACGTGCCTTTTCCTGCTGTTACTGAGTTTCATTACTTCAAGAAGGTTGCATTGCACGTTAAAATTCAAAATGTTAAAAATACTTTTGATTCTAAATTCATGTGAATCTTACTGTCAGCATTTCTGTGTCATCTTGAAACTGAAAATATTAATTGCGAAACTCTTATTTCATAGATTTGATTGAAGGACATGATAGCTTTGAAATTTATGAATGTGTGTGTTTTTATTTATTAAAATATTTGTTGATAAATTCTTACACTGCAACATTCCTTCAAGCCTTTGTCAAATATCAGATAATAGCAATATTTACTAATTAACTCTTTCTGTGCGGAAGCTTTTTTTATTGAAGCTATGGACGAAATTTCAAAGGCAAAATTGTTCATGCTTTTAAAAATAAATCTATATATTTATATCTATCGAACATATTACATATGAATTTTTAGATAATTGAACAAGTTATTAGATTTCACCAATACCAAGATGATAGAAGACATGTAAAAAGAATATGGTTTAATGACGATTTAAACGAATCAAATTCAGAGTGTCGCTCTATGCGGCTAAACGTAAGCGACTGAAATCGGCATGGTGTGTCGAAACATGCAGAAAGAGTTGATCAAAATGTAATTTATGTAAAAAAAAAAATTTTTTTATTTTTTATGTCAGTAAATATACAAATGACATCTATATAGTTTATAAATTGTTTATTGAATTTGTTTTAAATGTTTACTAAACTGTTTTCTTCTTTTAAAGAGGTATCTTTTGTTTGAATCTTTGTCTTCCTGTCCTTGACCTCAGATCGATGAAGCGGTCAGCAATGATTAAATGTTATAATATATTGCAGAGCTGTGACATAGTTTCTTATTGTTTGTCCTTCACACACACTTCAAGTCTGACCCACACTGTAGATCATTATCTCTGTAGTTCTTTGTCAGGTTATCTTTTTTTCTGCCTCTCTTTTTTCCTTTCATTAGGTGTTTATGGCGTGACACTTCTTGTAATGTTTTCATGATCATCATCTATTTTGTTCTTTCTGGATCTCTATCTATTTTGCTCTTTCTGAATCTCTATCTATTTTGTTCTTTCTGAATCTCTATTTTGTTCTTTCTGAATCTCTATCTATTTTATTCTTTCTGGATCTCTATCTATTTTGTTCTCTCTGGATCTCTATCTATTTTGTTCTTTCTGAATCTCGATCTGTTTTGTTCTTTCTGGATCTCTATTAATTTTGTTCTTTCTGGATCTCTATCTATTTTGTTGTTATTGTTGGTAAGAATGGATCTGTGATAATCAAAACTACTTTACTCAGAGCTTTATCAAAGCGATTGTTTGGTTCACTATATGTGCAGCTAACATGAAGTAAAACACTACATTTTGAACTATTCAGATTTATGTGTTAACTTAATCACCCACGAGTTATCTTCTGCCTGTTTACATTCATCTAGTCCAAGGTATCAAGACAGATTGGTTTTTTTTTTTTTTTAATTTAGTTCTTCACATATTTGTGTGTATTTAATTTCAAAATGTAACAGTCTTTCTCTAACAATTAAATAAATACAAAGAAAAGTAATAGACACGAAAGTCACACTTTGTCTTCAGCTGTATGGGCATTCTTCATGGACAATTTATAGGATAATTAATACAAGTAGTGGTGTAGCAAGGAAAATCTTCAGTGTTTGAAGTTAACAAATCTCAGGGTACAAACAATCCAAATTGTATACAACTAATCAAAGAGAGTTTTTCACCCAATGGTGTATATCATTGTAGCTAATAATTGCAAGACCAGATTATGATTATTATCACTCCCTGTTGATTTCCTTTGCTGCTTGGTCAGATCAGTCTTTCATTTGTCAACATTTTTATATTTGTTTGCATTAAATTGTTAAAGAAATATACTGTTTGTCAAAATCATTACATGGTCTTTTTGAAATTTGTTTCTTTGAGTTGATAAAGGTAAAGTACAAGACTTGAATCACCGTCTTAGCATGTTAGTTTTCACCCATATATGCTCGGCTGTCTATCCAGAAGTGTTCTGAGACTTCTGGATTGTGTCGCTTCAAGCATCGAAACTCACGATGCGAGGCAGCATTCCTCACCTTCCTTAGAGTGCTGCTACCCTGGTACCCATTTCTGGCATTGGCTGGGTTGACTGTGGGAGTATTTTTTTTCCCAACCATGAGAACAACTCACACTGCTTCCAACAGGAATCGAACCCGAGCTGTCCAAACGTCAGTAGCCCAGTCATGTGGTTTTCCCAACTAGGCTACCCAAAAAGGCCCCAAAAGTTTCTAGAGGCACCGCATGAGTTGTTTTTCGCTCACTAGTTTTCACCTCTAGGTGAAGTCCCTAGAGCCTAGGCACTGAATTTGCTGTGTTAATCCATTTTTCCCTGACAGCTGTGTACATAGGAGTCCCTCGCCACACAGGCAGGTAACTCTGACTTCGAAGCTGCTCATTTTTTCAGTCAATGAGTAATAGATTTTGAGACCAGGGGTGGTTGCCGCAGAGAGAAATCATAAATAAAATACCCAAATGTTGCAACCAGGATTTGAACTCGTATCCTCTCTGTCTCAAGACCAACTAGTCCCCCTTTCTGCGAAGCAACACAAAGCTGTGTATGATGTTATATCACGTGAGAGTTGAAAAGTGTTGGTTATTCTGTTTTGCAGTATGTCAGAAGACCAATATATGATGACCAATATGTCACAAGTCGAGCACTGATTGTATCTGAGGTCTGCACTAACAAAACGATGAGAATATAATATTTGCAAATAAAGCATTGTTGTAGTAAGAATATGAAGCTGTTGGGTTTCAGTGATGACGAAGAGTGCACTATTCACCCTAAAATGCTAACAGTAAAGACGACGGAACACAATCAGACTTTGTACATAGCTTACATAAACCTAATAAAATAGCATTGAGTAAACAGAACAACTATTGAAGATACTTACAACATACAAAGTAAGCCAACACCTAACCATCCTATGTAAAAGTCTCTACATCAACAGCAGCTTACTAAGACCACTTTCAGTTAGAATAGGAGCGTGGACTATCTCCCCTATTTTTTTACCCACATTTACTACAAAAGTGGTCAACCTATCTGAGACAGAGATTAAGAACTTCTATTTACAGATGATCATTACTAACACATGTAAAAATAGAAGACCTACAAGAACACTTAAACAGACGTAACAGCACATGCAACCAATACAATCTTCTTCTTCTTTCCTTCCTCATTTGCCTTTTAGCGTCGAGGGGAGATATAATTTGCGGTCTTTTGCTCTTCTGTTCGCCTCTGCTGCTGTTATGTTTCCTAATGCTTCTAATATTCCATCTACCCATCTTTTTCGTGGTCGACCCTTGGGTCTGGTGTTCTCACAACGTTTGTTGAAGGCTCGTTGTGTTGTGTTTTGTTCTTTCTGCCTTGTCACGTGGCCAAACCATTTTATCTGTTGTTTCCTTATATATTCTATGGCTGGGGCTATTCCTAGCTTTTTTCTCAGTTCTTCATTTCTGATCTTATCTCTCAGACTGTTTCCTGTCATACGTCTAACACATTTCATCTCTAATACCAATACAATACAACATGACAATCAACACCAACAAGACAGGAGTTATGAACATAAAAAAAGAGATCACATCAACATACCGATAGGCGGCACCAACTAAAACAAGTGGAAGAATTTAATTATCTAGTCTAGGAAGTTTAGTGACAAATGACAATTTTTACAAGCAGCAGAAGTAAACTCAAGATGTAACAAAGCTTGTCACGTCATAGAATAAATGACACACTGCTGTCCACCGGGCACTCTACAACACAATCTTCATCCCAATGTTGTACTACCAGTGCCAGGCCCGGACGCTAGACTCGGGAACAAAAAGAAAAGCAACCACTACCTGCGATGAAATGTGTTGGACGAATGACATGAAACAGCCTTGAGAGATGAGATCAGAAATAAAGGACTGATGGGAAAAACGGAATAACTGCCATTAAATACATACAGAAACAAAGCTAAAATGGTTTGGCCACGTGGTAAGACAGAAAGACCAAAAACACAACAAACCTTTAATAAACGTTACGAGAACACCAGGCTCAATGGTCGACCACGAAAAACGATAGATTGGTGAGAAATTAAAAACATTAGGAAACATAACAGCAGGAGAGGCCAAGAGAGTAGCACAAGACCGCAAATTGTACCGGCCGCTCGAGACGCTGAAAGGCAAATGAGTAAGGAAAGAAGAAGTATAATTTTCTTTGGATAGAAGTAGTACTTTTACATCTTTAACTGGCATCTTCTTCTACTCTTGGGTGCAGACTGACATGGCAGCAAGTGGTTGGTACACATTTTTAACCACAATTTCTGTTCCATATTTCACCGCCAAGTCGTCCTTGTTCTTCCTTTCACCGTCCATCTGGAGTTCACTACATAGCAGGAGGCAAGGCGCACAACAACCACAGGAGCTGGAGGCTATCATCGAGTGGTAGCTGATGGCTTGCTCCAGGATCGGTAAACCAGAGCCATCCAGACCCTTCCCCACCTCTTCGCGGTGCCTCTAGAAACAAACTAAGCATTCTAGTCTGGCCAAGCGAGTAGGGATCAAAAAGGAAAGGCAGCCCGGTACCAAAAATTACTTTGATGAAGTCGGAGATGTATGGACCAAATGTGCATTTAATATCAGATCTACTGCAAACCTCAACACAACACATTAAGTCTCTCCTTTTCCTTGTCCCTTTCAAAGCGGATGACGAAGAGGTCAATCAATTCCTTTCGTAGTCATCATTGGGTGAATGCCAGAGAGAAAGAATCATTCTTTGGGACTGTGTAAAGTCAAGCCATTCTCTGATGTTATTTTCCCATAACTTTCTCTTCCTTTTCCGTCTCGCTCCTTTAACAGTTCCCTGCAAGATGGTCTTTGCTAGGGGTGACGATCGCGATATGAGACAATTCTAATCAACACATACAAATGAAGATTCTCACCACCAAGGTGAGAATGCAACTGAATTTAACGTCACGTAATTTAATTTTTAAAAATAAAAGACTCAGCCTTAATAGTAAAAAGACAGAAGTAATGGTAGCAACAAAGAAAAAGACATCACAGCAATGCACGATAAAGACAAGTAGAACAATATTAAAACAGGTAAATGAATTTAAATATCTGGGAACATTGTTAACCTCAGATGGTAGGTGTACAACAGAGGTGAGATGCAGAATTGCTCAGGCAAAAGCAGCTTTCCAAAATATGAGGAATATACTGTGGAATCCATTTTTTGACAATAGAAACAAGAAAAAGAGTTCTTTAATATTATGTAGAGCCAGTCTTAACACATGGATGTGAATCATGGACAATAGGACAACAGACAAGAAAAGCACTGGAGGCTGTAGAAATGTAGTTTTACAGAAGAATGTTAAGAATATCATGGACAGCTAAGAAAAGTAATGAATACGTTCTGAAAGAGGCCAAAGCAAAAAGAGAGCTAATTTCCAATATTATGGAAATAATCATTTTTTTTTTGACCATGTAATGAGAAGGGAACAGCTGGGATATATTGTAACAACTGGGAAAATTGAGGGACGAAGAGTTAAGATGGAAGCAAAGAGAAAAGATACTAGACTGCTTAAGATAATGGCCTGGCAAAAGGTCAACAACAGAAATGATAAATAACTGTCGAGATCGATGGTTGTGGAGAGACATGATCACATACGACAGCAGGCATGGTACTTGATGATGAATTGATTGACTTTCTCCAATTACAAATATTTCGAAATATTAAAGACTTGCCCTTCTTCTGGTGCATTCGTCCGAAGCTCGCTCTTTATTACCATCGGCCTTTAAAATGACCATAAGTTGATGAAGATACGGATGATGGTTTTAGCAAGGTAGTTTTGGGTACGTGATCATCTTTCTTCTTCGATCTCCCCTTGCTTGGTTGGACTAGTTACCACAGTCATAACGGGAAGGTGTAGGGAGATCTTGATCAGTTCTGGTTTTCTAAACCTTTCGCAAACACCGCTCATCATTACAGCCCAGGTGTTGTTGCATCCAGATTTATCAGATCCACATTTGTTGTCAACAAGACTAAAACTATGATCATAAACAACGAAGATACTCAAAACCCACAAGTGGATATCAACATTGAAGTAATAGACCTGGAGGCAGTTCAGAACTACAACTACCTTGGACATACTATAACCAGTGATGGAAAATGTACAACTGAAATAAACAAAAGAATAGGAATGGTAAAAAATAATTTTAATGTCATGAAAAACCTACTAACATCAAAACAAATAACACCAGGACTAAAAGTAATAATAGCAAAATGTTATGTCTTCTCAACATTCCTATATGGCGCAGAAACATGGACATTAGACAAGAAAACAGAACAGAGAATTTAAGCCTTTGAAATGTGGATTTATAGAAGAATATGTAGAACTGGATGGAAGGAAAAGAAAACAAACGATGAAGTCTTAAAACAACTAAAAATGAAAAGAGAACTACTAAACACAATTCAAACAAGACAAATGCGATTTTTGGGCCATGTTAAAAAACACAACAGCCTACTAAAAGTAATCTTGGAGGGAAAATACAAGGTAAAAGAGGCAGACCAAGACTAACATGGACGAGTCACATCAAAAGATGGACAAATCAGCCTATGACAATCTGCGCCATAAAAGCAAGAGACAGAGCAGAATGGCGCTCCATGGTAGCCAACCTTTTTTGCGGAGATGGCACTCGATGACGATGATGACATATGTTGGGAGAACCTGCACATTTTGTCCCGTCATGTACCAAATAACTTGTACTGACATATGCTAGCAGATGCCGTGCTGCTATATGACTTTTGTGATGTGATTTTATTTATGTTTTAAAAATCGCTTATTTATTGATTCTTGAATTTAATGGTGCAATCTATCTATCTTTCGTTCGTCCAAAGTATTGTCTACATCTGCAATGTCGTTTCCTGTATAAATTTTACAGTCTTTTGTAATTCTTGCAGTGGCCCATATAGTTTTGTCTGTAGTGTTGTATCTATGGGCCAATGGATTTTCCTCAGTCTACTATATTCAGTGCAGTCTTGAAGTATGTGTTCAGTAGTCTGGGGTGCCTGTCCACATGTACAAGTAGATGAGGTGCCGATCTTGAATTTTGTATACATGTGACTATGGAGTCGATTGTGCCTTGTTCTGAGGCGTATAATGATAACTTGTTCATATCTATTCATATTATGAAAGGCATCCTGATTTGGGACTTGTGGTCCTCTGATTGATTTGATTATCTGTTTCTTATGATGGTATGCAACCGGTGTATCTAGTTGTGTGCCTGTTGAACCTTCCTTTGCCAACCGATCTGCTTTCTCATTTCATGGTATTCCACAGTGAGATAGGATCCACTGCATGACAACCCTGTGGTGCTTGCAGAGCTCAGTCAATAAGATCTGCAGATGTGGTAATTTTCTGGATTGTAGTGCCTGGAGTACTGATCTTGCATCTGTCAAAAACACTACAGGCTGCGGGCTAAGATTACTGTTCAGCAGTTTTTCTATTGCCAACTTTATTGCTATTTCTGCATCATAATTGTGACAATATTTCCCTGTTGCTATTTTATTCATATCCCTAGTGTTATTTGGGTACTCTATATATGCACCTGCTCCCCCATTCTTTACTGCATTATGTGCTGATCCATCTGTGTACACACGAATCCATAGGTCTTGTGGGCATTCTTCATCCAGGAAACTGAGAGTTATTGTTTTTTCACTGTAGACTATTCTGCTCCTCTTTGTCAACTATTCCTTTCACTTCTGTCCATATTTGTGTTGATAAACCTGATTCCTCTGTCCAGGGAGTCTGTTCTGGTATGGGCAGTAGGGGGTTAACAACTCTTGGCACGTCTAGTGTTTGTCTACTAATACGCTTGTACGTTTGGCTTGGTGGATAAAACTGCTTCTTTTAAGTCGTCCCAATGCAAGATTTTGGAATCGGTCCTTCATTGGATGTCTCGGCATGCAAGCAACATTTTTCTGCCTGTATCAGCACCTTTGTGTCCCTCCGTTCTCTCAGTGCTGGTATCTTCCACAATTTCTCAATCTCCAATATTGGTGTTGATTTCATTGCTCCTGTGATGACCCTAAGTGCCTGGTTTTGTACTTTATCCAGTTCTTGCAATGTGGTGTTTGATGCTGAGCACCATGCGGATGATCTATATTCTAAATGTGGGCGTATACTCTGTTGGTAAACTTTACTGAGTATTTTCCCACTCGCACCCCATGTATTTCCACACATCTTTCTTAGATTAGCCAATTTCCTCCTTGCTTTTTGGGTTGCCTTATTTATGTGCTGTTTCCAAGACAGTTTGTTATCAAATGTAACTCCGAGATACGTAGCTTGTATGTCTTCTTTCACAGGCTCATTGTTTATGTAGATGGTTCCTGCTTTTTGTTTTGTGGAGAGAGTGAAAAGTGTAGTACTACATTTGTCTGTATTGATGCTGATACACTATCTATTTGTCCATGAATTCAGCCATTCATAGCTCTTTGTAGCAATTTGGAGGCCACTGTTGCATACTCCTCTGTGCACCACATTACCAAGTCATCTGCATACATTGCCACTTTGATGCCATGTGGTAGTTCAGTAACTAGGTCATTGATATAGATCAGAAAAAGTGTTGGCGATAGTACTCCTCCCTGTGGTACGCCGTGGTGCAGTAAGACCTTCTTACTCTTAAGAAAATACAAGGTAAAAGAGGCAGAGGCAGACCAAGACTAACATGGACGAGTAACATCAAAAGATGGACAAATCAGCCTATGACAACCTGCACCATAAAAGCAAGAGACAGAGCAGAATGGCACTCCACGGTAGCCAACCATTTTTTGCTGATATGGCATTCGATGACGATGATGACATATGTTGGGAGAACCTGCACATTTTGTCCCGTCCTGTACCAAATATGCTGTACTGACATATGCTAGCAGATGCCGTGCTGCTACATGACATTTGTTATGTGATTTTATTTATGTTTTAAAAATCGCTTATTTATTAATCCTTGAATTTAATTGTGCAATAAAACCAAAATGTTAGTTTTATTTAGTCGGCGGCATTCTCACTGCACATGGGACACTCCCCATATGTGCTCTGATCTTCCCCTATATGTCTCTGTGTTTGGAGACTGACGACTCCAGTTCTGTGTCGATTTGTTATTCTACTGTGTCTCCATTTCTTAGCGCTCTTTTCATGCACCTCCAGTTGTGACTTGATGGTCATACAGTCTTGGCATAGTTGTAGATTCATGATCATTACAATTGCTTGCTTGCGTTCGCTCGATGACTAAATGAATACACCTCTTCGTCATCCGCCCTTAAAGGGGCGTTAACTGACGTGAGTACATTGTGTTGTGGTTTGCAGTAAAACAGTGAAACTACAGAGATAGAAAATGAACTGGATGCATTTGAAAATAAATAGTAAAAAAAAAAAAAGTAAAGTACCCCCGTCACGCCAAGTGGCGTATAGGGAAATATGGTGTTAGTGACCCTATATTTTACAGACCTTCAGGACATGATTTTTGAGGTAATGTGGTCAGTATTACGCCCGTGCTGCTTTACTTTCCCAGAAAAAATCCGGTACCCATTTAAGGCTGGGTGAACCCGGAAGCCGTCGGTTGGGATCGAACCCTACCCCTTGTGCGTGGTAGTCCAGTTCACTAACCGCTGAGCTATCGCGGCTCCCTGTGGTTTGCAGTAAAACAGTGAAAATACAGAGATAGAAAATAAACTGGATGCATTTCAAAATAAATAGTAAAAAAAAAAAAGTAAAGTACCCCCGTCACGCCAAGTGGCGAATAGGGAAAAATGGTGTTAGTGACTATATTTTACAGACCTTCAGCACATGATTTCTGGGGTAATGTGGTCGGTATTACGCCCGTGCCGCTTTACTTTCCCAGAAAAAAATCCGGTACCCATTTTAAGACTGGGTGAACCCGGAAGCCGTCGGTTGGGATCGAACCCTACCACTTGTCCTTATTTGAAAATAAATGCCTCAGGAAAATACTTCGCATACAATGGAATGAGTTCAAGATTAGTGCAGAAATATGAGAAATGACAAAGCATCCAACAATATCATTTATAATAAAGAGAACGAGGTGGCCATATGTTGGCTGCGTGATGAGAAGAGACAATAAGATAATCTCAAAGCAAGTCCTCGAGTGGGAACCAGAGGGTAAAATAAAAAGAGGTCGACCTAGAGAAACACTAAAAGGGACACTAAGTCAAGAGGGAGCAACAGCATGCATCAGTTCCTTCGCCGAGATTGAGCGACTCGCCCAGAGCAGAGTCGAGTGGCAAGATACAATGCGGGTCCTGTGCAAGGTCTGACAGTTGATAACAAGATCGTCGGATTCGAGTCTACAATTTCTGTCATATGTTCCGTCTTCGGTTCGAAAGGACAATAGATAGATTCTTTGTTCAAAGCGATACCAACGGAAAAAGACATAAATCATTATGAGTCTGCAGGCACTCGTTTCCAGTCCACTCTGCCCTGACTTCTCAGTCACTCTGTAGACACATCTATTGAATATTGTCCTCAGCACTCATCATTTTCATTTGAGCAGGCTAAGCATTTGATCTATGTGCTGAAACCAAAAATAAAATTATCCTGTCCCTTTTTTTAAAGCAAAATACCGCAAATTAAATCTCACCTCGACGCTGAAAGGCAAATGATGCCATTCATCATCATCATCATGTGCCATACCGGTTGGCGTAGGTGATCATGTCCCTCCACAATCTTCTATCTACAGCGCATCGTATCAGTTCTGTTGTTGACTGTTTTCCATGCCATGACACCAAGCTATCCAGTATTTTCTCTCTTTGTCGTCCGCAATCTCTCTTTCCTTTTATTTTGCCAGTTGTAACCAAGTATTCCAACTTTTCTCTTCTCATGATGTGCCAAAAATGTTGATTGTTTCTTTCTGATGTTTTTTAAGAGCTCCCTTTTTGTGTTGGCCTCTTTGAGAATTTTCTCATTGGTCTTTTTAGCTGTCCAGGGAACTTTCAACATTCTTCTGAGAAATCCCATCTCTGTGGCCTGTAATCGTCTTTTCATTTGTTTGTCTACTGTCCATGATTCGCTTCCATAGGTCAGAATTGGTTATATATAGCACGGATGAACTCTCTTTCTCACTTTTATTGACATAGATTTGTTGCATAAGATATTTTTTTTATTTTCTGAAATGCTTTTTTTGGCCTGAGCTATGTAAATGATGTAAAGAAGAAAAACAATCTATTTTTAACTGCTGAGACTGTAGTGCAACAGAGAGTATGACGTTTAGTCCTTTAGCCAATCAGATCGTGATCTCCAAATCGCAAACAACAAGTCTGGTCAGTAAGACACAAATTAAATTTGTTAAATTACATGACCATTTCTTTAGCCAAGTTTAGTATTGGCGGTATTTTTTTTTGACTAACAGGTAACATATTTAAAAGTTGAACATTGTTTCACAATTATCTGATTGAAAAATTAACTTGTAATAAAATACAGTAGTGCATCATATGCCACAGAAAATTGTGGCGGGCGAGCACGGTCATTCAATTGACTTAAAAAAATAGAAAAGTTAAGTCTGTCTGATGTCTCAGAATGTCTGCCCTTCGGTCACTCTAGTCTACTCACGCTCTGTCAGAGTCTGTAGTGTTGAATACAGTTCAGTTATATTATAGTTACTATAATTTACTATAACTCTGTACTATATATATTGGGTTTATTTCAGTTCTATGGGTCGATGGAATATTGAATATTAAAAGCACTAGGAAACAACAGCAGCAGAGGCGAACCGAACAGAAGAGGGTAATTTCCTAGTTTGATCAGATATATTATTTCAGTTTGGAAGAGTGATGTCCCCTAAAATATGTCTGCCAAAATACAGTGGTTCTACGCATTCTTGGCGTTGGGGTCATTACGCTGGCCAATCATTTCGGAGTATCTGTTGATTGGGCGTTGGGTCCAGGGGTTAGGTTTAGCTTTAGTGTTAAATATTTATAAATATATTATAACGCGTGACAAAAACGACGCCACTCGGCCTAATTATGATCTTCTGATCGAAGGGAATTGTGCGGTTGATTACTTTACCAATCGCCGTAATTTACTGCCAAATGTTGGAAGATTGTCAAACTTTGGCTATTAATTAAAATGCACATACACACACATAAATACAAAAAATATCTAGAAATAGCTTTACGAAACACAATGCAACGTCTGTATTACCTCAAATTACCTGTCAGCGATTAGCAATCTGGTGCGGAGCTTGAGAATAACAACGAGTGTGATGAAAGTCCTCAAAAGGACCATAGTGAAAACTCTAGGCAATCTAAAATAGTTAATTGTGAATGTTTGGCTGTCCTAAAAAGGACAGTTGTGAAGTGGGCAGGTTTGGAGCAATCTTATGTTGTCCTGAAAAGGACAGTAGTTTGCAGGGATGTGATGATTTTACACAGGATAACTCTCTGCAATTCCTGTAATTAGCGTCCCTAGGACGTTTCCTTGTCTGATTTCATTTCTGAAGGCGAACTCGTGTAGAAACGATGGGAACAATGTACGCCTAGTGCCGAACTGTCTCTTCAATTTCCTTTTGGCCCGCATCCACATATTTTCAATATTCTGTGTGTGAATTTCGGGATCATCTGGGTCGACAAAATTCTCTTGATGGATGACTGAACAATGGGTATAAATACCATTTGCAATTCGACTGATATTGGCATATGCAGACCAGCCGTCAGAAATAATGTGGCTTCCAGGTAAAATATGGGCAACTATCTCTGTTGTTAAAGTAGCCTCGGAGCGATCTGGTACTTCTACTAGAAAGCATTTTCCTGAAATCCTTTCTATTCCACCGAACACCCAGTGACCCTCATTCCATTGTCCCCTGTGATATTTTCGGTGAAAATATTTGGACTCGTCAATTTCCACAACGATTGGTTGGCCTAGAATGTCCATACCACCAATTTGACTGAAGTGTCTGACCATGTATTTCTCACATTCCTCGCGTAAAAAATTACACCAATCCACTACAGTATTTTTATTGACGCCTGCCTCATGCTGGATCAAGCTCTGTGGAAAATCGCTGCTCCAACAGTAGATCATAATTAAAATTTGTTTTAGTGATAGATGGCTCTTTGTAAAAAATGATCCATCACGAACGGACTTTCCAAAACTGCACCCCTGACATGACCACTGATAGCCATCTACTCCTCTGCTGTAGGCTACTAAACGCGCAGGCATATGACAAATGTTGCATAGACACGTATTTATTATTAGTCTACGCTTAGCTAACCACTGAATACACAATTTATTAGTGGCAATCTCGGGAATCAGAGTTAGTAAATTCCATCTATCCTCTGCAATGATGTCATGAAAAGTCATGATCTGCCCAACATTCACAACTTCAGTTGGGGCTCTAGGTCGCCCGGTCATTTTGCAAATACAGTAGTACCAAATTCAAGTAAGTGAACTCAGAACTGCTTAGCTGGTTTTTAAATATTAGACAAACTAGCCTATATATATAGGCGGATAATTAGTAAGAAGAAGCATAAGAAAGGATAGGGGTTCAGCCAATTATTAATTAACATCTCGATTTGGACGCAGACGCTGACCCGAACGCCACGCTGACCCAAACGCCAGTGTGAGTGACACATGCCAGCGTAATGACCCCAACGCCAAGAATGCGTAGAACCACTGTATTTTGGCAGACATATTTTAGGGGACATCACTCTTCCAAACTGAAATAATATATCTGATCAAACTAGGAAATTACCCAGAAGAGCAAAAGACCGCAAATTATTTTATATCTCCCCTCGACGCTGAAAGGCAGATGAGGAAGGAAAGAAGAAGAAGATTTCAATTCTGAGTTTTAGGTTTTCTCTTATTATCCGCCTCAATACCAGGAAAAATAACACTCGCCAGCTACCAGAGAAAAAAAATGAGGGCAGTTACTCATCTGCAATAACGGTAACGTGTTCTTTAGAGATGCATCTCTGTGTCATGTGTCTACTTCACCTCCTACATGCTTAATGTATATGTTTCTTGAAGAAAAATGGACAAAGAATTTGAATATGTAAACATTATCTTGTGTATGTGGTGATTTATTAAGTAAATAGAAAAAAGTGTGGCTTTTAGATTTTTTTGTTCAAGGAAAATTGAGAAACCTTAGATGTTGTTATTCTTATGCCTGCAGCTCTGCTGCTTCTTAAAAAAAAAAAGTCACAACATAGACAAAATACATTTAACAATCTATCTATCTATTGTCCTTTTGAGCTGAAGACGGCACATAGGGCAGAACCACAACCTCAAAAACAGAAACCGTGCATGCCAAAGTGGCACATATTGCAGAGATCACTGCTCTAAAATCTATGTTTACATTTAACAGTATATGAACTTTATTTACCGTTTTATTTTTTTTTACAATAAATTGCTAAAAATTCCTTCACTTATACAAGAAGGCACAAAATACATGTGTTTCTCGGCCACGCCCCCTTCCACTTCTACCACCTTGTGATTGAAATTCACAAAGACTTTGTCTAACATGATCTGATGAAGGAATTATTCTAGTGCTAGAACTAGTAACTGGGTATCTGCCCTGACAGTAGTTCTATGTGTAGAGGTGCTGGGTTGTATGTCAACAGAGCAGCTGAGACTACAGGCACTGTTGTTACTCTAGAACTCGACAAAACAGTAGCATACTTAATGAAATCACTGTCAATATCATTGTCTGAAACGTTAAATTCTTCTGAAGACATATACACATCATCAGAGTAATCCAAATTTATCTTCTTACTATCTGAACTGCAAAAAGTTTCTTTATTCCTGATTATTTATTAGCATTGATCAGCAGAAAATAACGATCGCTTTCCACCTGATGCCATTTTTTTGTGAAAATGCTGTATTAGGCCCTCCAAATCACTGTTTAGTAGTTTAGTACATTTTCCCAAATACAGCTAAAAAAAACTCCAAGAATAAAACAGATAAAAGGGATATAATTAAAAAAAAGTCACGACAATAAGTATTGATTCATTCATTCATTGAGTGCCACCTCCGCATCGAAGGTTGGCTACCATGGAGCGCCATTCTGCTCTGTCTCTTGCTTTGACGGTGCAGGTTGTCATAGGCTGACCTGTCCTTCTTTTGATGTTACTCATCCATGTTAGTCTTGGTCTACCTCTGCCTCTATTACCTTGTATTTTCCCTTCCAGGATTACTTTTAGTAAGCTGTTGTGTCTTTTAAAATGTCCCCAAAATGTCCAAAGTATTGGTTACATCCCTTAAATGAACAATAAGGGTTTAGATAAGTGACGAGATATCTAGTCCTTGGTATAAGTCTAAAGGAAAATATGTACAAATTATCTTGTTGATGGGAGGGAAGGGGTTATATATTATATTAAAATTAAAGGTTGAATTTTTTAAGTGCTTAAATTTATCTTCATTGATGAGAGAGGCAAGAGCAACAGGATTTGGCTCCCTAAATGAGATAGAGCTGCTTGCACAGAACAGAGACAAATGGCGAGATTTGATAAAAAATCTTTAAAAGAAAACTGCTAGAACAAAAATTCAGATATGAGAAGGTGTATCTTGGTCTACGCCCTATGGGCCGACAACGGCTCGAAAGGTCAATAGATAGATAGATAGAAATTTATCTTATCATATCTTCAAAGTCAAACTGCTTGCATTTTTAAAACCGTTTGTAGCAACACTAAAATAATTTGTTGTTAAAATATTCTTACTATGTATGTTCACGATAATATAATTTTATATTATTATATCTTTAGCATCTTGACAGAAAGTTGGTAGCAAGCAAACTTGATTTGTCAGTAGTCTTGGTGTTTCATAGTATCACAGTGTGTCTTATGCTGGATGTTGTTTGACTGAAGAGCAGCTTCTCTTGTGGTTGAAATTATTATTATCTATCTTTCGTTTAGGATTAGCGGGGTAAAGTTATTCCCTACCGAAGGAGAAGTAAGATATCTACTTCCTTTTGCTAGGACACCTTTGGGAAAGATGGAGCTGCAGTTTAGCCCCCCCCCCCCCCCAATCAGGTCTACGTGAAGCCATTGGAGCAGGTGGTGTTGTGGGAACAGCCAAGTAGTGCCGGTTATGGTCCCCACTCCAAAATGGCAGGTAGAGGATCTCATGTATAGAGACAGTGTCTGCGATCTCCAATGAGTACAGTCACTGCCAAGAAGAAAAGGAATGGCAAACTACCTTCTTATATTGCCAAGTCAAATTATTTTAAAATACAATTTAATATCTATTCTCAAAGAGGCCAACACAAAAAGGCAGCTTCTAAAAAACATTAGAAAGAAAGAATCAACATTTTTCGGGCACATCTTCAGAAGACAGTTGGAACACTTGGTTACAACTGGCAAAATACAGGAAAGAGAGATCGCAAACAAAAAAGAGAGAGGATACTAGATTGCTTGGTGTCATGGCATGGAAAACGGTCAACATCAGAATTAATATAATGCACTGTAGATAGAAGATTGTGGAAGGGCATGATCACCTATGCCAACCAGTATGGCACTTGATGTTGATGATCTTTCATTTGTCTGAATTATTGTCTATATCTGAAGTGTTGTTTCTTGTATACATTTTACTGTCGTTTGTAATTACTGCAATGGCCCATATAGTTTTGTCTGTAGTATCTATGGGCCATGGATTTTCCTCAGTCTACTATATTGAGTACAGTCTTGAAGTATGTGTTCAGCAGTCTGGGGCACTTGTTAACATGTAGATGTAATTGTGGTAAAGTAAAAAAGTAAAGTGCCCCATCACGCCAAGTGGTGTACAGAGAATATGGTGTTAGTGGCCATAATTTGTATAGACCTTCGGCACATGATTTTTGGGGCAATGTGGTCGGTATTACCTCTGTGCTGCTTTACTTTCCCAGAAAAAATCCGGTACCCATTTAAGGCTGGGTTCACCAGGAAGCCATCGGTTGGGATCGAACCCTACCTCTTGTCCTTTGTAATCCAGTTCACTAACCACTGAACTATCGCGGCTTCATGTAATTGAGGTGCCGATCTTGAATTTTGTATACATGTGAATGTGGAATCGATTGTGCCCTGTTCTGAGGCGTTTAATGATAACTTGTTCCCATCTACTTATATTATGAAAGTCATCCTGATATGGGGCTTGTGGTCTTCTGATTGATTTGATTATCTGCTTCTTCTGATGGTATGTAACTGGCGCATCTGGTTGTGTGCCCATTGCGCCTTCCTTTGCTAGCTGATCTGCTCCCTTCGGCCTCACTCATTGTCATTTGATGTTGTAGCATTTCTTTGATCTCCTCACTCCATCCTACTCTGGGTCTGTCTCTTGCTCTTCTCCCTTCTCCTCATTTAATATATGCTTTGTATGATGGTAAGGAATCACACAACATTCTTTCTAGATGAGCAAACCATTTTATTTGTTGTTTCTGTATGTAGCTTAGAATTGCCTCAATGCCACTCTTTCTCTTACAGTGTCATTTCTGATTCTGTCATTTCTGGTTATTCCAAGCACTTTCTTAAAGACCCATAAAGGCTGAAAATGAAGTGTTTAGTGTCCATATTTGGTAACATTTTTAGCACGAAAACTTCGATTTCTCAGAGAAAATCTTAGAAATTTTTTTTTTTTTCCGTTTGCCAGCTTTTACCTCTGACAAAGTCCCTAGAGACTAGGAACTGAATTCTGCGTGTTAATCTATTTTTCCCTGGCAGCCGTTTGCACAGGGGTCCCTCGCCGCACAGGCAGATAACTCCGTCTTCGGAAATACTCATATTTTTGACGTCCATGAGTAATTGACATTTCAAGCTGGGTCTCGCTGCTGAGACCAGGGGTGGTTGCCGCAGAGAGAACATATAAATAAAAATCCCAACTGGTGCAGCCGGGATTTGAACCCACAACCTTTCTGTCTCGAGGCTGGCATCATGCCTGAAGACCAACCAGTCCAAGAAATTCATTTGAGCTGAATGAACCTGGAAGCTGATGAATTTGTAGAACCTGAGATGGTTGTGTTCAGTAAAAGAGTTACCTAATCACTGTTGTAGCATTGTTTCCAACCCTGTGTTAGCTCAGTTGTAAATTAGCCTGCTCAAGAACACTATAATATTTTTCTTACTTTAAACGCTTGATGTAAGAAATTCTGTTGAAATATATGCAGACTTTGGTGATGTTAACATGCCCACTGAGAGATGGATAGCATTGCTGTAGATGAAACTTTTCTGACCGGGGCAGAATGCCTAACCTCAAGAATAGATGAACAGACACTAGCCTTTTCACCTGCACCTGTAGCAGCATCAACCATATTAAAAGAAAGGTGAATATTAATACACCCACTGTTTATGTATTTGTATTTTGTAAAACTTTAGATTATGATAACACAGTAAAAATCACTGCGTTAAATTACAAATTCTTCAAAATTTGCTTTTGTAGTGTTCAAACCCCCCCCCCCCCCCCCCCCCCCCCCCCCCCCCCCCCCCCCCCCCCCCCATTACCACTTTTGGTGACTCCTGAGTGTTTATTTTGTTTCTATTGATGTAGGATTTTTTTTTTCCCCCATTTTGTGAGATACGATTCTATGACATGAAAAAAATTAGCAGAATTTTAACAAATTGATCTTCACCATTTCCTATATTGAATTGTTGATACTTTTGACCATTTCCTATATTGAATTGTTGATAAATTTGACCATTTCCTATATTGAATTGTTGATAAATTTGACCATTTCATATATTGAATTGTTGATAAATTTGACAGGCAACTGAATCTCCTGTTACTCTTCTCCATTTATAATACTAATGTTCACTGGCCTGTTTTGCCTCCAATCCTATTTTCTAATTTGGCCCTCAGAATTGGTTATACTTTTTGATTTACAGTTGCGTAAACAATAGTATTTGTTAGATAGATAGATGTCATGTCTGTTTTGATGTTTATATCTAAAAGTAAGGACATGAAGAATGTAAAGATTTAATGTTTATGTTTGGTGTTTAAGACTGGAAGTCACAATTCCCAACACATATGCACTTATTATTTTTTGCTGAGAGCACAATTAAACTTGAAATACTGACAAGAATGACAAGAACAGAGAGTATTACACAACATGCTCTTTTCTGGAATCCCCAAGGAAAAAGATAAAAAGGAAGATCAAAATATTCTTGGAGAAGACAGATGGAAGCAGAGATGAAGATGATGGGGAAGACATGGAATGATCTTAAAAGAATGGCAAGAAACAGAACAGCTTAAAAAGTGTTTGTTGAAGACCTGTGCTCCACAGGGAGCTGAAAGGTAGAAGAGAAGAGAGACTGACAAGAACAGTATAAACTGGAACAGATTGGCAAAAGCTAAAACAGCCTGGGGATCACATTTGAAATTGACCGATGCACACATTTTTTTCTGCACACAGTCTTTTGTCTATTTTCATGCATGCATGCACATGTAACTTCAACAGCAACATGAACAACGCAATCATTGCCATTGTTGTTATTTTGGTCCACACTAAAAAGGTCCAGCACAAAATCTGAAGACAAATTGATCAGCTGAAGGATCTTGAAGGAACAAAAGCTGGGACATACAACCAAACAGCATATTGTTCAGGTCTGACAGAACCTTTTGTATAGGGAGCTATTCAAGGGGTGACATGCTAAGGCATACAGCTAGAGAAATGGCTGTACTGACAGCATCAAGGAATTGAAGATATCTCAAATTCACTAGCTCACATATAGCAATGAATGACAGAGAAAACCTGTGCTGTATAGTTCTCTCTGTTTTTGGCTCCCCATTGACTTACCTAGTCAAGGCAATACAAGACAAATCCTGATGTTTGACATCATATATTCCTATGTCAACGGCATATAGTAAACATAGCTAAGGTGGTCAAATGTTGACAATAAGTAAAGTACCCCCGTCACGCCAAGTGGCTTATATGGAATATGGTGTTAGTGACCATAAATTTTACAGACCTTCGGCACATGATTTTTGGGGTAATGTGGTCGGTATTACGCCTGTGCCACTTTACTTTCCCAGAAAAAAAAATCCGGTACCCGTTAAAAGCTGGGTGAACTGGAAGCTGTTGTTTGGGATCAAACCCTACCTCTTGTCTTTTGTAGTCCAGTTCACTAACCACTGAGCTATCGTGGCTCCCTAAATGCTGACAATACATATATATATATATATATATACAATTAAGATTGTTGTCTTCTCTGTTTGAAGTGAATGTGTTTTGAGCACTCATTACAAGAACTAAATATTTTTTCAGCCGCAGTGCAAAGCCAAGAGCACCATTGGACTTTGGTGAATCACTTTTCTTAAGTAATAGATCTGTCACGCCGGGAGAGGAAGACCAGGATGAGTATGACTAATTCATCTGTTTATATGCAAATAAAACATGTCACAGTTTTAGTTGAATCTATTGTTATCAATTTCTAGTATAAATTCATTACTTTAGGAAATAGTTCAGAATTAAATAAAAATACTAAAGTAGTATTTTTATCTAACAAACTGCTGTGGAAACTCATTAACATCTGTGGATTTCTGGCAAAATATGTGAACATTACAAAAGCCTTTTATTCAGATTCTGTTTGTTGTGTGAGAATAGAAACTAGCAACACTGACCAGCTCTTAGTAGAAATAGAATGCATTATGTCACCACTTTTATTCAAAAATTGCTATTGATTAGGTCATGTGAAAATTCATAGGAGACAGATAGTTGGGCATTAAACGGATTTATTATACATTTTTGGAAGATCTAGACTTTTTAGACAACTTAACACTCATTGATGCTCAAGAAAATATAGAACTGCTCCACAATATTTTTAATCAAATAGGCCTCCAGAGCAACACGGTCACCAAAAATTATTAGCATCTTTCTTTTTTGTAGTTCACACAGAGACAGGACTGAGTTAATGGTTCTTGATTAATACCAGAGTAAAACAAGGGTGTATATTATCTCCATTTTTATTTAGAATTTAGAATTTATGGACTTCATTAAGCAGAAGTGCTGCACAGGTCAGGTCATCGTCAATACCTAGACCGGCCAAAAAATATGACGATCATCATTTTCAGGAGGACGTGAACTTCCAGTGTAAGGTGGATTGGCAGCAGGAACCATTGAAGGCTATGCATGAAAAGTGTTCTTTGTTACAGTTTCCTCATATTCCAAGTCCAGCTTGTTGCAGGAGCTACTGAGTTAAGTGCTCTGTGCACACCATGAGCTGTGTGTCTCATCCGTTTTGATCATGTTTCGATATTCCAATTGTTTACGATGAATGATAATATCGTATGACAGGGAACAGTTGGCTGTGTTCTTCTTCTGGGCGGTTTCGCCTTGTCTTTTGGCGTGTGCTGAGACTGCTACGATGGAGACTACAGTTACCTTTCTTTGTTTGGGAGATGAGATATTAATTCGGATGATTACGTTGGCACGGGTGGTTGAGCAATTATGGATTTTAATTCGTCTGCAGCGGAGCCTTCCATAACCAAATAAGAAGGCTGCACAGGTGACGAAGGCATTGAATGGACACTTGAATCTCAGTTGGAGGACCTTGATTTTACGAATGACATAGTTTTTATCAATAGCATTGTGAACATAATGCATGAAAAAACAATTGCCATGTCATCAATGGCTAGGAAAATTGGTCTTGAAATCAACCAAGAAAAGACAATGAAAAATCAAATTCGTCCAGAAGAAAAAAATATGCCTTGAAGGAAAAGCAGTGAAAGAAGTATATCTCTTAGTATATCTTGGAAATTAGGATCAGAAAAGAAAATACAGGAATGACTTTAAAAAATCATGATAAAATAAGGAAATAAAAATGATTAAGTACAAAAACAAAGCTCAGGATTTTCAGATCAGATGTATTATCCACCCATACTTATGTATGCAAGAGCTAGGGAAAACAACTGAAGAAATAGAAAATAAATTGGATGCATTTGAAAACAAATGCCTGAGGAAAACACTTTATATACCATGGAATGAGTTCAAGACTAGGACAGAAAGAAGAGAAATGATAAAGCATCCAAAAATATAAACTAGTCAAGAGAATAAGGTGGTCATATGTTAGCCATGTGATGAGAAGAGACAACAAAAGAATCTCAAAGCAGGCCCTGAAGTGGGAACCAGAGGGTAAAAGAAAAAGAGGCTGACCTAGAGAAACACTAAAAAGAACATTAAAGCAAGAGGCAGCAACAGCAGACAACTCTCTTGTCGAGATTGAACAACTCGCCCAGAACAGAGCCTTGTGGCGAGACCAAATTCAGGTCCTGTGCAAGGTCTGACAGTTGAAAGATTGTCAGACACAAGAGTCTAGAATTTCTGTCCTATGTGTCAGTCTTTGGCTTGATAGGACAATAGATGGATAGATAGATAAGATTGATAGATGGGTGGATAGATAGATAAGATTGATAGATAGGTGGATGGATGGATGGATAGATGGATAAGATTGATAAATGGGTGGATAGATGGATAAGATTGATAGATGGGTGGATAGATAGATAAGATTGATAGATGGGTGGATAGATGGATAAGATAGATGGATAAGATTGATAGATGGGTGGATAGATAGATAGATAAGATTGATAGATGGGTGGATAGATAGATAAGATTGATAGATAGGTGGATGGATAGATGGATAAGATTGATAAATGGGAGGATAGATGGATAAGATTGATAGATGGGTGGATAGATGGATAAGATTGATAGATGGGTGGATAGATAGATAAGATTGATAGATGGGTGGATAGATAGATAAGATTGATAGATGGGTGGATAGATAGATAAGATTGATAGATGGGTGGATAGATGGATAAGATTGATAGATGGATAAGATTGATAGATGGGTGGATAGATAGATAAGATTGATAGATGGGTGGATAGATAGATAAGATTGATAGATGGGTGGATAGATAGATAAGATTGATAGATGGGTGGATAGATAGATAAGATTGATAGATGGGTGGATAGATGGATAAGATATAAGATCAGATGGATGTGTACTGGTTAAAAAAAAAATCAAAGTTGGCCATTTCCCCAGTTATTTTAGATAAGCATTGATGATCTTTTCCAGGTCTGATGATGAAAGGTCCTCACTTGGTCTTTTACCAAGCAACTACTTGTTAGGTGAGTTGCACTGTTGTTCATCTTCCTAATGTTTTCTTATCTTACAAACACATACAATCTTCAGCTAACTATGAGATCCATGCAGACAGATCAGCTTACTTTAGCACAATTTTAACAAGATGAATAAGTGGTACTTGAAGGAATAACGTACACAAGATTACCAGATCTGTGAGACATACTGCAAAAAAAAAAAAAAAGTTTGTTGTCAGAGGTGTGTTGCATCACAGAGGTTACCATCCTGCTTTAGTATGCCAGGTAATTAGAAAACTTACATTCTGGCTAAAGGTAATCATCAAGTACTGGACCTGCTGGCATAGGTGATCATATCTCCCCACAACTTTCGATCACAACAGTTATTTATCATTTCTGTTGTTGACCTTCTGCCAAGCCATTCTCTTAACCAGTCTGGTATCTTTTCTCTTTGCTTCGCTCTATCTCTTCGTCCCACAATTTTCCCAGTTCTTACAATATATTCTAGCTGTTCTCTTCTCATTCATCATCATGTACCATACCAGTTGGCGTAGGCGATCATGTCCTTCCACAATCTTCTATCTACAGTGCATCGTATCAGTTCTGTTGTTGACTGTTTTTCATGTGATGACACCAAGCTATCCAGTATTTTCTCTCTTTGTCGTCCGTGATCTCTCTTTCATTTTATTTTGCCAGTTGTAACCAAGTATTCCAACTTATATCTTCTCATGATGTGCCCGAAAAATGTTGATTGTTTCTTTCTGATGTTTTTTAGGAGCTGCCTTTTTCTCTTTCCTCTTCTCATTACATGGCCAAAAAATGATGATTGTTTCTTCCTAATATTGGAAATAGCTCTCTTTTTGCTTTGGCCTCTTTCAGAACGTTTTCATTACTCTTCTTAGCCGTCCATGGTATTCTCAACACTCTTCTGTAAAACCACATTTCTACAGACTCCAGTGATTTTCTTGTCTGTTGTCCTATTGTCCATGATTCACATCCATATGTTAATACTGGCTCTACATAACATTTAAGAACTCTTTTTCTTGTTTCTATTGTCAAAAATGGATTACATAGTATCTTCCTCATTTTTGGAAAGCCGCTTTTGCCTGTTTTTCTTGTTTCTATTGTCAAAAATGGATTACATAGTATCTTCCTCATTTTTTGGAAAGCCGCTTTTGCCTGTTTTTCTTGTTTCTATTGTCAAAAATGGATTACATAGTATCTTCCTCATTTTTTGGAAAGCCGCTTTTGCCTGTTTTTCTTGTTTCTATTGTCAAAAATGGATTACATAGTATCTTCCTCATTTTTTGGAAAGCCGCTTTTGCCTGTTTTTCTTGTTTCTATTGTCAAAAATGGATTACATAGTATCTTCCTCATTTTTTGGAAAGCTGCTTTTGCCTGTTTTTCTTGTTTCTATTGTCAAAAATGGATTACATAGTATCTTCCTCATTTTTTGGAAAGCCGCTTTTGCCTGTTTTTCTTGTTTCTATTGTCAAAAATGGATTACATAGTATCTTCCTCATTTTTTGGAAAGCCGCTTTTGCCTGTTTTTCTTGTTTCTATTGTCAAAAATGGATTACATAGTATCTTCCTCATTTTTTGGAAAGCCGCTTTTGCCTGTTTTTCTTGTTTCTATTGTCAAAAATGGATTACATAGTATCTTCCTCATTTTTTGGAAAGCCGCTTTTGCCTGTTTTTCTTGTTTCTATTGTCAAAAATGGATTACATAGTATCTTCCTCATTTTTTGGAAAGCCGCTTTTGCCTGTTTTTACCAAAGGTAGTAGCAGCATTGAATAGCCAACAAAGGCAAGGTGACCGATAGCATCAGAGCTGGAAGCTGTCATCGACTATAGCTGGTGGCTTGTACCAAGATAGGTCAACCTATATCAGCTATAGCTGGTGGCTTGTACCAAGATAGGTCAACCTATATCAGCTATAGCTGATGGCTTGTACCAAGATAGGTCAACCTATATCAGCTATAACTAATGGCTTGTACCAAGATAGGTCAACCTATATCAGCTATAGCTGATGGCTTGTACCAAGATAGGTCAACCTCTATCAGCTATAGCTGATGGCTTGCACCAAGATAGGTCAACCTATATCAGCTATAGCTGATGGCTTGCACCAAGATAGGTCAACCTATATCAGCTATAGCTGATGGCTTGTACCAAGATAGGTCAACCTATATCAGCTATAGCTGATGGCTTGCACCAAGATAGGTCAACCTATATCAGCTATAGCTGATGGCTTGCACCAAGATAGGTCAACCTATATCAGCTATAGCTGATGGCTTGCACCAAGATAGGTCAACCTATATCAGCTATAGCTGATGGCTTGCACCAAGATAGGTCAACCTATATCAGCTATAGCTGATGGCTTGCACCAAGATAGGTCAACCTATATCAGCTATAGCTGATGGCTTGCACCAAGATAGGTCAACCAGAGCCTACTCCACCTTTATGATGTGGTGCCTCTAGAAACAGACTAACCAGTCTAGTCTGGCCAAGTGAGTAGGGCTTGAAAAGGGAAGGCAACCTGGTACTCAAAAATACTGTGGTGAAGTTTGATATGTTGGGTTGAAAGGTACAAATATCACAGTTGAAATGCAAACCACAACACAACGTATCTACGCCCACTTAACATCCTTCTAAAGACAGATAATGAAGAGGACAATCAGTTCCTTTAGTTGTCTTTGGGTGAACGATAGAAAGAGAAATAAAGAACACCAAAGTTTCTATCTATGTGTCTATTGACCTTTCGAGCCAAGGCCAGCCCATAGGGTACAGACCCAGATACTCTCTCTCTTTTAAAAAATGTTTCTAGCGGTTTCAATCCTTGCATCTCTGTTCTGTGCAAGCACCTTGATCACATTGAGTCATCCGATTCCTGCTGCTTTTGCCTCTCTGATCAATGTTCTTCTCAGTGTTTCTCTGGGTGGGACTGTTTTCCTCTTACCTGTTGTTTCCCACATGAGGGTATGCTTTGCTATTCGGTTATTATTTCTTCTCATCACATGTTCAACATATGTCCACCGTCTTTTCTTGATTACTGATGATATTAATGGTTGATTCTTGATTTCTCTAACACCAAAGTTTACCACTCATAAATTAACAAGAGGATCAGTATGATGAAAAGGATCAGAAGTGTCACACGCAGGACAATTAACACCATCATAGGAAAGAACTGACCATCATCATCTTTTAAGAACAGTGCACAAAACTTTGAAACACGTACACATAAAGTTCAAAGACAAACACATAGACATGCATCACACACACATACTGCAGTCATTATAATTTGATGATTCTCGGTTACCAAATGGAGCTACACCAAACACAGAATTCTGTGGCTCCCTACAGGAGTTAATAAAAATATAATATATTTCATCATGAAAGAGAACTTTGCTTTAAATGAGATAAACCGAGAAGATATCTGGTATATCAAAACAGAAAAATCTAGTATATCAAAACAGAGAAGATATCTGGTATATCAAAACAGTGAAGATATCTAGTATATCAAAACAGAAAAGATATGTAGCATATGAGTAGATCTATCTGTTTGTCTGTCTATCTGTTCAACTGCCTTATCCATTCATCCACCCATATCTTTTATCCTTCTCAGCTGAAGATGAGCATAGGGCAGAAATTCTAGAATATCACTTCTTTTCTATTAAGCATCAGAATGTCTTTGCACAGGACCCGCAATGTATTTCACTGCATGTCTTTGCTTTGGTCAAGTCTCTTAACCTCAGCAAGGGAGCTGATGTCCACTGTTGTTCTTCTCACATCAGTATTCTTTTTTAATGCTTCTCTAGGTTGCCCTCTTGTTCTTTTGCTTTCTGTTTCCCACTTGAGGGCTTGCTTTGCTTTGGATCCCAGTATGATAGAGATTAAGAAACAGCAGTCCTGTAGACCATTGTAAAGTCATTAGTTTTGTCACAGATTTAAGTCTCTAAGTTGCAGGATTTAGTTATGGGATGGGGAGCTGTGTGGCCTAGAGGTAAGACTTCTGCCTCTAACAAAAAAGTTCTGGGTTGTGATCCCCACCCCGGGCAATGAAAAATATTTTTAAAAAATAAAAATCAATCCGTGGCTTTACTCTCCCCTGGTCTCTGGGTTGTGAGATGCAATGGCTAATCCTCTTGGAAAATTGTGAAAAACAGGTGCATTCTGTCCTCATTAAAGAACCCTTGGCAGTTAGGAATTGAAAAGAATAGGCCACAAATAGTTGCTGTCTGGGCAAAATTAATAGGAAACCCACAAGGCTGGAGATGCTAGAAAGGAGTGTGATATGTGGGAAGACACAGAATAACAACAAATCAACACAGAAATGGAGTCATGTCTCCATACACTGAGAGACATACTGTGGAGGAGATCTGAGCACTTTATGGGTGTGTCCGATGTGCTAGGAGGATGATCTGTTGACTAAACTAAACTAAACTAAACCCACAATGCAAGAGTTGGTGGAAATATAAGACAATTACAACTGTAGTATGCAACAACTACTGTGTGCTTTATTTTATTTCTAAACTGTGACTGATAAATATCAGTGTTGTGTGCATAAACTTATTCAAGTGCTGAAGTATCTTAGTAACTGATTGCTACATTCACAAACAAATAATAATTTTATGCCATGATATTGTCTGTAAACATTTGTACTTGACTTATAAAATTATGAAAGATAAAACTAATTATTTAAAGAATTGACCCACTTTGTTATAAATTCCATGGTTAAATGCTGTGCAGTTGAAACACTTTATAGTGTTTGCAGCATGTGTTATATTGAATCCTTTATATACATTCATTAGTTTTCACTTTTGTTCTATTAATATTTTTTTCAAATGTAGACAATGACCTTCTCTGCCAAGGGAATATCTGTGAGTAATATTTTGTTATAGTTTTTCATTCATGGCGTTACATATATAAATAATTATATTCAACGTATATATTATGGGGCTGAATTATGTAAATGTTTTTAGATGCCCTGAAAACTTGTTTGCAATAGCTTTATTATTTTATTAGTAGAGTCGCTCTACAGTATCCTTGCAACATAATGGAGCTGGTATGATAACAAAGAATAATTTATATTGTACAAACACAACTGCTCATCAACAAACACAACTGCTCATCAAGCAGCTCGTTATATGTATTTTTAGATAGTAACTGTCTTTTTTCTATTGCTTTTCTTTCTTTTTTACCACTTTTGGTGGCTTGTGAGATATAAAGTTCTTGTTCTTTTGGCAGCCTCACTCATTGACCCTTGATATTGCTGTAGAGTTTCCCTGATGTTTATCATTCCAATATAGTCTAGGTCTTCCTCAGGTTCTGTATCCTTCTTCTCATTTTGTGTGTTTGTATTGTCTGGTGTATCAACACTACTTTCCTGGTGGGCAAACAATTTTATTTGTTGTCTTTGTATTTAATTCAAAACTGATTCTTTGCCAACTTTTTCTCTTACAACCTCATTTTTTATTTTGTCTTTTGGTCACTTCCTACAGCTTTTCTCAAACATCTTATTTTTGCCATGACTAACTTTCTTTTCTGACTAGTTGTGAGTGTCCATGTTTTGCTTTGGTGGCATAGAGTGGGAATAAATACACTTTATATAAAATGTTTCTTTGTGCTGGCCTTGTGGCGTGGGATAGGGGCCAGTATCACAGTGCTTGGTTTGCTTTAATACACAGAGCATTCATTTCTTTATCCATTTTGCCATCTTGTTGTTCCTAGGCAATTTAATTCTCATACCTGTTTTATACCTATGTTCTCCATTGATATATTTACACTTTTATTTTGTGATATATTAATTTTATTAATGTAGTAAATCTGCTCATTCAGATTTGACATTATCTGTAAATCAGATTTATCTTTGGCTCCTTCCAGTTTCAGAAATACAAATAGAAGAAAACACTTGGAAATTGTTACCCAAGTGAGCCCACAGCCCTTAGAATGCTGAAATTCTTGACATGAAACCATGTCTATGATCAGCTTGCCTCTTGTGATGCTCTGTACAGTCGCTGATTGCTGTAGAAATACTTTTATCAAATTTTAAATAATTTGTAACTGTCTTCTGTTATATCCTATTTGAAATATACATATTTTTTCTTTCTGGCATTAACAAATTTTGTATAAGGAGCATGATTTTAATTAATATGCTAATTTCCTTAATTAATGAATAGAAAAACAAGCTGTAGCTGAAAATTAATAATGAAGATAATTCACCTACTGTTGGTACTTATCTGCAGTAGGTACTGAAATTAATAAGTCAGTGTTTAATTCACATTCTCCATAATTTGTACATGTTAAAGAGATAGTACTTAATGTGAAATAATTTCCTGACTTTAGGTTTTCCTGGAAATATCCCATCAGTCAATACTCCAGCAGTCTCTCAGTCCTCAGTAAACAACAGCCAGAAGAATCAGCTACTGGACTCTGCTTCTCTAAAAGAACAAACTTCAGACTCTCATGAGTGTTTAACAACAGTGAAGAAATGTCCTCAGGGTAGGCTTTTTAATTGTTTTTTTATATGAGTATTTCTGGGGCCTAGACACAGAACAATGATGGAGCTAATAGTAAAGAAATGTCCTTAGAGTAGGCTTTTTAAATTATTTTATATGAGTATTTCTGGGGCCTAGACACTGAACAATGATGGAGCTAACAGTGAAGAAATGTCCTCAGGGTAGGCTTTTTAATTGTCTTTTTATATGAGTATTTCTGGGGCCTAGACACAGAACAATGATGGAGCTAACAGTGAAGAAATGTCCTCAGGGTAGGCTTTTTAATTGTTTTTTTATATGAGTATTTCTGGGGCCTAGACACAGAACAATGATGGAGCTAACAGTGAAGAAATGTCCTCAGGGTAGGCTTTTTAATTGTTTTTTTTATATGAGTATTTCTGGGGCCTAGACACAGAACAATGATGGAGCTAATAGTGAAGAAATGTCCTCAGGGTAGGCTTTTTAATTGTTTTTTTATATGAGTATTTCTGGGGCCTAGACACAGAACAATGATGGAGCTAATAGTGAAGAAATGTCCTCAGGGTAGGCTTTTTAATTGTTTTTTTATATGAGTATTTCTGGGGCCTAGACACAGAACAATGATGGAGCTAACAGTGAAGAAATGTCCTCAGGGTAGGCTTTTTAATTGTTTTTTTATATGAGTATTTCTGGGGCCTAGACACTGAACAATGATGGAGCTATCAGTGAAGAAATGTCCTTAGAGTATGCTTTTTAATTGTTTTTTTATATGAGTATTTCTGGGGCCTAGACACTGAACAATGATGGAGCTAACAGTGAAGAAATGTCCTTAGAGTAGGCTTTTTAAATGATTTTATATGAGTATTTCTGGGGCCTAGACACTCAACAATGATGGAGCTAACAGTGAAGAAATGTCCTCAGGGTAGGCTTTTTAAATTATTTTATATGAGTATTTCTGGGGCCTAGACACTCAACAATGATGGAGCTAACAGTGAAGAAATGTCCTTAGAGTAGGCTTTTTAAATGATTTTATATGAGTATTTCTGGGGCCTAGACACTCAACAATGATGGAGCTAACAGTGAAGAAATGTCCTTAGAGTAGGCTTTTTAAATGATTTTATATGAGTATTTCTGGGGCCTAGACACTCAACAATGATGGAGCTAACAGTGAAGAAATGTCCTCAGGGTAGGCTTTTAAAATTATTTTATATGAGTATTTCTGGGGCCTAGACACTCAACAATGATGGAGCTAACAGTGAAGAAATGTCCTTAGAGTAGGCTTTTTAAATGATTTTATATGAGTATTTCTGGGGCCTAGACACTCAACAATGATGGAGCTAACAGTGAAGAAATGTCCTCAGGGTAGGCTTTTAAAATTATTTTATATGAGTATTTCTGGGGCCTAGACACAGAACAATGATGGAGCTAACAGTGAAGAAATGTCCTCAGAATAGGCTTTTAAAATTGTTATTTTATATGAGTATTTCTGGGGCCTAGACACTCAACAATGATGGAGCTAACAGTGAAGAAATGTCCTCAGAATAGGCTTTTAAAATTGTTGCTTTTAAAAAAGTTGGCTGCGTGGTAGTGTGCCAAGCGTTCGGCTTCTCGTGGCAAGGCGCGGTGCCACTGAGTACGGGTTCGATCCCACTTCGGACCATATATTGTTCTTCGTTTTTTTCTATTGTTGTTTGTCTGTCAATTTTTCCGAGTGCTAACACATACTTCTTTGTTCTATTATTCCCTATTATCGCCTCGGAAGTTCCCCATATAATAATATTTATGTATTATTATTTGTACCCCTTTTAAAATTGTTATTTTATATGAGTATTTCTGGGGCCTAGACACTCAACAATGATGGAGCTATCAGTGAAGAAATGTCCTCAGGGTAGGCTTTTTAAATTATTTTATATGAGTATTTCTGGGGCCTAGACACAGAACAATGATGGAGCTAACAGTGAAGAAATGTCCTCAGAATAGGCTTTTAAAATTGTTATTTTATATGAGTATTTCTGGGGCCTAGACACTCAACAATGATGGAGCTAACAGTGAAGAAATGTCCTATGGGTAGGCTTTTTAAATTATTTTATATGAGTATTTCTTGGACCAAGAGGCTGAACAATGATGAAGCTAAAAGTTGTCAGCAACTCATAGCTGACTGCTTGCTTTTTCAGGACTAGCACAACAGCTGCTCAAGATACTACTCCTCCTCCCCATATTAACCGATCAACCAGTCTGGCCAAGTTAAGAGAAATTGAGAGGAGAGGCAACCAGGTTCCCTAAGATTGCTTGAGTAAACTCGTGGGAAGACTGATCACCAGAAGACTCGTGTGGTATCTGGAGAAAAAGCAATGAATAATACAACAGCATTTAATGTTAGCATGATCAGATTTTACTGTGTTGTGTCTTATATCTTAACTTGTTAATTTATGAATGGTGTATGTTATTAATCTATTGAACAATACTGGTTACATTAGTAATATATTTAGTGATATATTATCCAAACCTGTAAATTTTGTAACTAAAACTTTTTTATGCAGCAGATACTATGAAGGAGCAAGGCAGATACGTTCCGCAGGCCTTATTTCAAAGTGTTGAAGAGGTAAATGAGTCCAGGCTGGAACTGGAAGACTCTCCCTCTGCATGTGCAGACTTCAAGAAGAAGCACACAGAGAGTTTCAATGTTGATGAGCGCCACCAAAATACTGATTCTGGTGTGGGTCAAACTGTCTGTACAGGCAGTCAGAGGTCCAATTTGAGCGAGGGAGCATCAAGTGGGCTTGATGTCCAGGCCTCAAGTTCAACAAGGGAAGAGAAAGTTGTTGATGGGAATCTTCTTCGGGCACAGACTGAGCAAGAAGATGCAGATCATACCATTCATCAGGTATTGTACTCTCTCTCGCTCGCTCCCCCCTCTCTGTCCTTTCCGTCTCTTTCTCTCACACACACAAAAAACACACCTCTCCTTTATCTACATTCTTTCTCTTTCTTTCTTTTCACCATTTCCCATTTCAGTTTCCAGAATAGTTGTTACAGCTTAAATAACGAAATATGTTGCATCCACACGAATTATAAAGCGAACGAGCTGAAGACATTCAGTAATTCATATCTTACTCCTGAAACTATTGAATCAGCTTAGCCAAGCAAGCAGGGATCAATGAGAAAAGGAAAATCTTATACTCAAAGAATGTAGTGCTGAAGTGGGTGGCATTAGGTTGAAGGTTCAAATATTGCAGCTTGTTAAAATCATGGAAGAATGGGCCCTTTCATGTTGGAACATCAGTTGTCTGTGGATGAGAGGGGAGGTAATTGTTAAGTTGCTTGAGGGGAAAAAACCCTGTCTTGCCCCAGTGTGTACAGGGAAAATCATGTTAGTGCTTATATTTTGTTACCAATAACACATCTTAGGAAATGTAAGTATTCACCCTAGATTACGATACCTATCTGTGTGAGACATGTTTTTACGATATGTTCGTAAAACTTGCCAACATATGTTTTTAACAATACATTTGTAAAACTTGCCAACATCCTTTGTAATTTGGAGAATTAATATTTTCATTGAACGTTTGCTACAAATCATTGCGTTTACCTATATAGTGCTTTGGGAATCAGATGTGGTAATCCTTTTGCCTGATTCATGGCCCAGAATGCAAATGCATAGCACTATGGCTCTTACACAGCGCTTTGTTTATTAACATGTCAGCCATCACTGCAGTCTGTTTGTTCATTTTAATCTTTGTGGTTGTTAGTTGCCTATCCCATGTTTCTATCTATCTATTGACCTTTCGAGCCGTAACCGGCCCATAGGGCGTAGACCTAGATACACCTTTTCCTATATGAATTTTTTGTTCTAGCAGTTTTCTTTTAAAGATATTTTATCAAATCTCGCCATCTGTCTCTGTTCTGTGCAAGCAGTTCTATCTCATTGAGGGAGCTGATTCCTGCTGCTCTTGCCTCTCTCATCAATGTTCTTCTCAGTGTCTCCCTGGGTCTTCCTCTTTTTCTTTTACCTGTTGTTTCCCATATGAGGGCTTGCTTTGCTATTCGATTATTATCTCTTCTCATCACATGTCCAACGTATGAATTCTAATCAACTTCTTGCAGCTTTGTCTGTCATCATTATGTCTACTCCTTCTATTTACCGGTTACCATTCTAATAAACTTCTTGCAGCTATGTCTGTCATCATTATGCCTACTCCTTCACGGTGTTTTCCATCTTCCCTTCCAGAAAAAAACTACTATTTTATTATCAATAGATCTCCTACCTGTTCCAAGCCAGCGCATTTCGCTTAATCCTAAAATATCTAGATCGTATCTGTCCATCTCGCTCGCGACCTGTGCATGTTTCGTCGGAGCGGCCATTGTACGTACATTCCAGAATCCTATTTTTGTTGTTGTTTTAGGGCTGAAAAAACTATCACTACTATCTACTGCTAATTTACACATTCTGTATCAGGTCTACGTTTCATTAACAACATCGTTTTTACGATAGCGGCTTGTTAAACCTCTGATCAACGGTTATATACCAAGCCGGAGAAAAATAATTCCTCCATTTTGGAAACAACCGGAAACGTCCCATGTCTACAAAAGTTTAATGTCTCGCTGACAGCCAAAGAGAATTTTGCAGTCAGAGGTAAACAACAAATATTTATTGCACTTAAGACCAACTTTATTTTAAAAAATAAAATCACAACTATGATGTGTTAGTATTTCTTACTAAGCGTACATGGTGTTTGAAAATAAAAAATTCTGCTTGTTAATGACTTATTAGGTGGGAATAATTAGGGAGGTATAAGGAGGGAAAATATTTTTGTGTATGGTGAACTGTCGAATTCAGAGAATTTTTATCTTAAGAGTATCATTTTTTACAAAGGTATTGTAATCTAGGGTTGTGCTCTTGTCTTACCTTCTCAGCAAAAAAAGGTAAATTTAGAGTTTTTGAATAAGATTTAAACTGATCTTTGTGAGATCATTTCACTAACTACTATTTTACTTCAGCTCCCAAGGATTGTTGAGTAAGAGCAGCAGTTATCAGGATTTTTAAGTCTGGCCGTCACTTTCATCTCTGCCTCAATAGACTTTTGTCTGCTTATTTGCATTTCCATCCAGCATCCAGATCATGGTAGTTCTTGCTGTTTCTTCTTTAATATGTGGTCTGTGCAGCTGCAGTATATGCCTTTTATCAGTGTGTGGATTTTCTATTGGTTGTACCTGTTGAGCGATCCTTGATTTGCCAATTAATCTATAAAATAGATATCTATCAGTGCGTCTTTTTCACATTCTTGGGGAGTGCCAGGTGTTTTCTGTGGGACTGGAAAGTAAAGACAGCATAGCCTGTGTAAATCACCATACAATGTTCTGGTTGGAGTTATTTCAACTACGATAGAGGGGAAAAAAAACTTGTTTTTTTGTTTATCCTGATTCAAACCTGTATTCATTTTGTTTCAGAAAGTGACAGGTTTTATTGACTCTGCCACTTGCTTTCTGATTATATTTTGTGTGTTTTTTTGTTTTTTCCCTTGGCGACAAACCAATCAGTGGCTGCTTTCTATAGTTCACCAAATAGCTACTAAAAGAATGAATAGTCCTCTTCACTATCCGCCCTTAAAAGTGCGTTAAGTGGGCATAGATGTTTTGTGTTGTGGTTTATTTGCGACTTTCAGTCCAACACATCTGACTTCAGCAGGACATTTTGAGTACCGGATTGTCTTCCCTCTTTGATTCCTATTCGCTTGGTCAGACTTTGATAGTCTGTTTGCAGGATCACTGCTTGAAGATGGGGCAGGGTCTTGATCAATGCTGTTCGCTATCCTAAAACATGAAGTCAGCTGTTGGGTCACTGACCGCTCTTAATTCATTTGTTGGACGGGTGTCTTAGCCCCAAGTTAATGGCTGATGTGCATTGTGACATCATGTAGGTCAACAACAACATTCCTCAACTTTGTGCAGACCATGGTTATCCTCCGCAGCGGAACTTGCCTGGCTAACACTATGCATCTGTTTCCACCATCCTTCATGGTCTGCCTCCCTCTCCCTTCGTCTTCTCTCTGGAGTTCACTCCATGGCAATTTATGTTATTTGGTTATGGAAGGCCCCAGTATCACTGCAAACGAATTAAAATCCATAATTGCCCAACCACCCGTGCCACCGTAATCATCCGAATTAATATCTCATCTCCCAAACAAAGAAAGGTAACTAGTCCCCAATGTAGCAGTCTCAGCACATGCCAAAAGACATAAGGCGAAACCGCGCAGAAAGTGAACACAACCAACTGTTCCCTGTCATACGATATCATTGAAACGGATGAGACACACAGCTCACGGTGTGCACACAGCACTTAACTGAGTAGCTCCTGCAACATGCCGGACTTGGAATATGAGGAAACTGCAACAAGGAACACTTTTCATGCATAGCCTTCAATTGTTCCCGCAGCCTATCCACAATATACCGGAAGTTCACATCCTCTTGAAAATGATTATCGTTTATTTTTAAAAAAAAGTATAGCGCTTGATGATATTAGGCCATCGTTGTTGACTCCAATTCCGAACATATAGACACATAGTTAGTTGTCAGATTATCTCCGTCGCACATCAAATAACAGACCTTAAGATTAGCGTACGGCCGGTCTAGGGATGTACGATGAGCCATTACGATGACATAGCTCACAAAAATGTCGTACACACAACAATTTCACTCCCTTTAGATTCCTGATTACTCTAGTGAAAGCAGCCTACGACAAACAAAACACGGTGCAAATTTCCTAAAGAAATAAAACTGCGGCTGACGAAGCAGTTACATTAATGAGTAACATGGAAATAACTTGCGTCAAGGAATTCCAACAACGGTCATGAACAGCACCAATGTGACGTAAAGCGCAGATCAAGTCTAGATGGTGGTCGCATTCACAACACTTGATTTGTCAAAAATGGACTGTTGCCGGTGTATGACTTCGCTTTAGCAGCGCAGATGTAATAAGTAGATCATCAATTTTACTTTAACGCAGAAAAGTGCAATGGAGAACCGAAATTAATCAGATGCCGAATGCACTTTCTGCAGCGATCGAGAGAACGAGACCTAGATCCACCATCTTTACAACGGAAGTTGTAAATTTATGTGATTGTTTCTAATTCTCTACCAAGTACGTGACCTATTCATCTTCATCTCCTCTCTGTTACCATTTTATAGATGTCCTCTTGGTTGCACCTTTTGAATAGTTCTTGGTTGCTAAATTGTCATGCATGGTAAATGAAAAATGGTATTTATATTTTAAAGGCTGTTTATGAAGCCTCAGTAATGTAGTAACGAACAAGAAGATAAACGAGCCCTATGGTTGGATTAATATCATCATCATCAAGTACCATGCCTGCTGGCGTAGATGATCCATGTCTCTCCACAACTTTTGATCTGGACAGTTATTTATCATTTCTGTTGTTGACCTTCTGCAAAGCCATTCTCTTAAGCTGTCTGGTATTTTTTTTCTTTGCTTCCCTCTATCTCTTCGTCCCTCAACTTTCCCACAAAAAATAATTGTCACAATATATTCCAGCTGTTCCCTTCTCATTGTATGGCCAAAAAATGATGGTTTCTACCTAGTTTTGAAAATTAGCTCTCTTTTGCTTTGGTCTCTTTCAGAACTTTGTCATTACTCTTCTTAGCTGTCCATGGTATTCTCTATATTGTTCTGTAAAACCACGTTTCTACAGCCTCAAGTGGTTTTCATGTCTGTTGTCCTATTGTCCATGATTCACATCCATATAAGTCTGGCTTAGGTTAATATAAGGAATATAATGCTAGCGCCCGTGTTAAAATTTGTGTGCGTGTTAAACCCATCAGCTCATTTCGGGTAATGTGGTCAGGACTTGCCTGTGTCTTTTCAAGAAAAAATTGTGTTTCGCGCCCATTTAAGACTGGATGAACCTTGAAGCCATAATTGAGATTAAACATTATTTTAGATTGAACATTACTGCTGCTCTCGTCAATGTTGCACTGATTAAACATTATTTATTCTATAGTCATTTATAAAGTTAAGGGCCTCCTACATTAACTACTTCATCATTAGGCTTATGTTATGTTATAATTTATTTCTATAGGTTGAACTTGAAGCAGAGGACTTGGAAGCATTAGAAGAGACATTCACTGATTTTGATGGCTCATCGGACGAGGGTTGGTATTGTTATGTTGTTTAATTAATATGTTATTCTGAAACTCAATATGTATATATTTTTTTCTGGTTACTACTTAATTAAACTACAGTTCTGGCAAATTAAAATAGCTCACTTCAATTGTTTGTGTGCATATACCATTTCTGATGTCTGTTGTAATAGTTAACCTATGTTATTGTACAGAAAATGGTGAAAAATGGGATCCCTAAGTATGTTATCCAACTATATTGTATGACAAGAGTATATGTGATTTAGATAGAACTATTTCAAAACTGGATGTGAAAAATATATGTCAAAATTGGTCAATTCACAAAGTGGGTGGTGGCATTCTGTCATGACTAGAGACAATGGATTTATAACCTGTTTGAGTCTTGTTGTGTTGTTTGACTGCATTTTCTTCCTGTTTGTTCATCTTTCAAAGTTGGCTATTCTAAGAAAGCTGTGTGGAAACACGTGGGGTGCGAGTGGGAAAATACTCAGTAAAGTTTACCAACAGAGTATACGCCCACATTTAGAATATGGATCATCTGCATGGTGCTCAGCATCAAACACCACACTGCAAGAACTGGACAAAGTACAAAACCAGGCACTTAGGGTCATCACAGAACAGACTCCCTGGACAGAGGAATCAGGATTATCAATACAAATACGGACAGAAGTGAAAGGAATAGTTGACAAAGAGGAACAGAATAGTCTTCAGCGAAAAACAATAACTCTCAGCAGGATTATCAATACAAATACGGACAGAAGTGAAAGGAATAGTTGACAAAGAGGAACAGAATAGTCTTCAGCGAAAAACAATAACTCTCAGTTTCCTGGATGAAGAATACCCACAAGACCTATGGATTCGTGTGTACACAGATGGATCAGCACAGAATGCAGTAAAGAATGGGGGAGCAGGTGCATATATAGAGTACCCAAATAACACTAGGGATATGAATAAAATAGCAACAGGGAAATATTGTCACAATTATAATGCAGAAATACAAGCAATAAAGTTGGCAATAGAAAAACTGCTGAACAGTAATCTTAGCCCACATCCTGTAGTGTTTTTGACAGATGCAAGATCAGTACTCCAGGCACTACAATCCAGAAAATTACCACATCTGCAGACCTTGTTGACTGAACTCTGCAAGCACCACAGGGTTGCCCTGCAGTAGATCCCATCTCACTGTGGAATACCAGGAAATGAGAAAGCAGATCAGTTGGCAAAGGAAGGTTCAACAGGCACACAACTAGATACACCAGTTATATACCATCATAAGAATCAGATAATCAAATCATTCAGAGGATCACAAGTCCCAAATTAGGATGCCTTTTATAATATGAATAGATATGAACAAGTTATCATTATATGCCTCAGAACAGGACACAATCGACTCCATAGTCATATATATACAAAATTCAAGATCGGCACCGCAACTACTTGTACATGTGGACAGACGCCCCAGACTGCTGAACACATACTTCAAGACTGCACTGAATATAGTAGACTGAGGAAAATCCATTGGCCCATAGATACAACACTACCGACAAAACTATATGGGTCACTGCAAAAAATTACAAAAGACAGTAAAATTTATACAGGTAACGACATTGCAGATATAGACAATACTTCAGGTGAACGAAAGATAGATAGTTCATTTAGGATTGACACTTTGTCTCAAATTGCGTTTGCATACTTTCAGCCTCCTGCATTTATAGCCTGTTTGAATCTTGTCTGCATTTTCTTCCTGTTTACTCATCTAGGATTGACACTTTGTCTCAGATTAAGTTTGTCTGCTTTCAGGCCAGCATTTATTGCCTTCTATCTCTGGCAACCTCTTACCAGTCAGTCAAACTCTGTCACGTCACATTTGAAAACACCTTTGTGATGTTTCCCTTCTGAAAAGATATAATTTTTAATGACTTTGATGGAGGATAATGCACTTTATTGTCTGTCACCTTTTTCCCACAGAAGACGAAATCATTAAGTACATTGAGTTATTGAGTTATTTGCGGGTCATCATCATTGCACTCCGAACATGTCCATAGGTGCTCAGATCCCCTCCTCTGCAATTCCCTTAGTGTCCAGCGACTGACAACTCCAGTTCTATGTTGGTTGATAAGTCTTCTTACACGCCCACTAAATTTCTCATTTCTGGCTGTGCCCATCTTAACTCCCATTTCTTTCATCCGAAGAAGTGACGTGGATTTGTGTTTGTCGAAGTCATGTGCTCTTCCCACATCTCGGAGGGCATTGGTGATGTCCGCCCGATCCATTGGTTGCCCGTCCTCAACGACAGCGCAGCTAGCCAACCTGTCCGCTCTTTCATTTCCCCGTACTCCCGCATGTCCAGGGACATAGACAAAGGTGACCTTACGTATTTTGGATTTCTGCAACGACTCTACCCATTGCATGCGTACAGAGCCCGCCTCCACTTTTTTTATCATGCTTATCGAATCACTCAGTATACATGCGTGGGTGTAGTCTTGTGACTTCAACCATTTGATTGCCTTGGTCACTAAGTACATGTAAACAATCATAGCAATCTCTTTATTTAGAAAAAGATGAACTAGATTTTGTTGTTAAGTGTTGTTGACGTCTAAGAGAGCAAGAAATTGGGATGATGAGTTTAAAGTATGCATTCTGGTTAGAAAGAAAAAATGTTTCCTACTTTTCTAAAGATAGAATTGCATTTGTCAAAGTTCAAATATTTCTCCCCTCAGAGAAATCTACACATGATGCTGATGGCAACGAAACACTTAAATTGAGGTGAGAAGTTTATAGACAATGTGTTTGTGATCACGCCAGAATTATGACAGTTTTCCCTGTGTTTGAGATTTACTTAGTACACATCAGGGTTAAAAATAATATTTATTATAATATTATTAAAAAGGATACAAAAAGCTGGAGGAGCTGTTGTTGCACTGGGAAACATGTGGAAATCCAAAGAAATTTGGTTAAACACAAAAATAAAAATTGTCAACTCAAATGTTAAATCACTTTTATTATATGGCTGTGAAACATGGAGAACAACAAAAATGATAATCATGAATAAACATACCTTCATTGATGGATGTTTGTGCAGAATAAAAGGATGGAAACAGCAGGACAAAATCACAAAGTAGAACTATGGGAAGGTACCAGTCAAATAGCCGTGGCCAAAGAGATACGACGATGGCACTGGATAGGACACACACTGCGGAAGCCAGCTGATAGTGTTACACGACTGGTCCTTTTTTAGAATCCCCAGGGGAAGAAGACCAAAATATTCTTAGACAGATGGAAGCAGAGATGAAGATGATGGGGGAAAACATGGAATTATCTTAAAAGAATGGCAAGAAACAGAACATCATGAAAAGTGTTTGTTGAAGACCTGTGCTCCACAATGAGTTGAAAAGAATAGGGAAGATAATATAAATAATATTTTTATTCTTCGTTAAATATATTTTTCTTCTTGACATTGACCTGGTTCAACAAACCGGTAAATGGCCAACACATATAACAGCATCTCGTAAACAGCGATAAAGTTTATCACCTTTCACAACAATCAGTAGTCAATTTTTAATGTTTCATAAGTCTGGCCCACATTTCTTTTCCCACTTCAACCTATCATACTTTGTTGTTTTTGATAAATTATATGAAATAATGACTGTCTTGATGTGTTACTTTTGTCCACCAGCTTTCAGATTTCAATAAAGGCACTGAAAGTACATAGCTCTCATATATCTATGGTGGTTTTTATGTTGTGTTAGCAGAATTGTGAAATTGTGTTTAGATGGTCTGTTATGGCTTTGTTTATTCATCCATTTGGAACATATTGAACTGTTGACTAAAGATGAAAGATCCCTGCCAAGAATATATAGAACAACAACAACTCATATGGTTTGGCCACCTGGTCAGAATGAATCCTTACCAATCACTATCAAGGGTGTTCTTCTCGAGAATGCATGGAAAAAGACCACGAGGAAGACCCAGAAGATGATGGATAGATGCAGTGACAGAGACATGTAACAACAAAGGAAAATCACTAATTCAGATAGTTCGAGCAGCACAAGAACAACAAATAATATAACCTATAACCGCGACGCCTTTTCGGTACCAGTGAGAAAGAGAAAAGAAGAAGAAGAAGACTAAAGATGAAAGATATGTGGTTCTATTCTATTGTGGAGCCTTGGTGGCTGAGTGGTTAGTGTGCTTGCTTCTGCTTCAAGGGAGTCTGGGTTCATTTCTGGGAAGTGGCAGATATTTTTTTCAGACCAAGGTTCTGCGGTTAACCCAGCCTCTAAAAATGAGCTAAGTTTTTGGGAATTAAAGATGGTCTGGCATGATACTGATCACATCACCCAAAATTGTGCAGTGATCACAGAAAAATATATTCACCATATGCCTAGCAAGGGGTGAAGGGAACCTTTACTTACTCCATACTATTGTGAATTAATGATACATTAAGCACTCATTATTTTCTTAACTCTTGTTTCAACAGGACATATAGAATAAAGATTAATTTTCATCAACGGTTTTATCAAGTTATATTTCAATAAGAACTGAGCAATAATTTTGTTACAAATGAGTAATATTCAACTTTGTAAAGGTTATTTACTTCTTTTTCTATCCTTCCTCATTTGCCTTTCAGCGCCGAGGAGAGACATAATTTGTGATCTTTTGCTCTTCTATTCGCCTCTGCTGCGGTTATGTTTTCTAGTGTTTCTAATATTCCATCAATCCATCTTTTTCGTGGTTGGCCCATGTGTCTGGTTTTCTCGCAACATTTATTGAAGGCTCATTGTGTTGTGTTTTGATATTTCTGCCTTGTCACATGGTGACAGCTGTCCAATGATTTGGCAAGGTTATTTACTTAGTAATTAAAATAATTAAATAAACTGAATAATAAATAAATTGAAAAATTGTGGCTTTATTACACAGCAACTATGCTGAAGGGAAAGAGGGAGTCATAAACCTTGGCACACCTACAAATTTCAATGCATTTCCCAGTATGGACGGTCCTTTTAAAGTTCCATTGCCACCTGCCAAGCAACAGGCAGCACCAAGTAAACTTTGTTTTGGTAAGTGATTTGTTTATACACAATAGTTTACTCTGTCAAGTGGGGTTTAGTGCTAAAGTATATCATTTGTGTTTACTGAACCCTCATAAACAGAATGTGGTATAGCATTTATTCTTTAGGCTGCAATTTCCTGTTAATTAACAGGATGTTGAATGGAGAACACATGTTCCTGACCTTCGTCAGCAAGGGATTGGGTCAGGCACAGTGTATCTGATTTTTGCAATGATCTTTTTGTTGTAGGCCATTTTCACTTTCACTTGATAGAATGTTGAAAGAAGACCTTTAACATTTTATAGTACCTGATTCTAATGTGCAGGGTACAATTCCTAGCATAGAACCCCTGAACAGAATTGTAAAATGTTGACAAAAATAATGAAATCAGAAATGATATAAGAAAGAGTAGGCTTTGAGCGATCCTAAGCTACATACAGAAACAACAAATAAACTGGTTTATCTATCTAGAAAGAATGCTGTGTGATTCCTTACCATACAGAGCATATATTAAAATAGGAGAAGGGAGAAGAAGAGACAGACCCATAGTAAGATGGACAGACAACATCAAAGAAACGCTACAAGATCAGTTGACAAATGGGGGCTGGGTGGTCTAGAGGTAAGATGTCTACCTCTAGACAAGAATGTCCCGAGTTCGATTCTCACCATAGGCAATGGAAAGTACCAAAAATAAATTAAAATATAATTGAATCCATGGCTTTAGCCTCTCCTGGTTTCTGGGTTGTGAGATCTGATGCCTAGCCCTCGAAAACCGTGGAAAAGAAACCTTAGTAATAAAAATGAATAGGCCAAAAAATGACCGCTGCCTGGACAAAATTAATAGGAAAAAATCTACTCAAAACATAAAAATATAAATATTTATTTTCTCAAAGAGGCCAACACAAAAAGGGAGCTCCTAAAAAACATTAGAAAGAAACAAGATTTTTAGGGCACATCTTGAGAAGAGGAAAGTTGGAATACTTGGTTACAACTGGCAAAATAAAAGGAGAGATCGCGGACGACAAAGAGAGAAAATACTGGATAGATAGCTTGATGTCATGGCATGGAAAACAGTCAACAGCAGAGCTGATATGATGCACTGTAGATAGAAGATTGTGGAAAGACATGATCGCCTATGCCAACCGGTATGGCACATGATGATGATGATATATATATATATATATATGTAGTCACCATATCCTCCAAGGATCATGAAACACCCTTGACAGTTGTTGATTCTATACAATTTTACCAGTCAGGAGTGGTCACAGAAAGGGATTATGAAGAGAAGAGGTCATTTGACCTGTGGCAAACACAGACAATCACCACTCACATACCTACCACTTGGGAGCCGCGATAGCTCAGTGGTTAGTGAAATGGGCTACAAAGGACAAGAGGTAGGGTTCGATCCCAACCAACAGCTTCCGGGTGAACCCAGCCTTAAATGGGTACCGGAATTTTTCTGGGAAAGTAAAGCGGCACGGGCGTAATACCGACCACATTACCCCAAAAATCATGTGCCGAAGGTCTGTAAAATTTATGGTCACTAACACCATATTACCTATACGCCACTTGGCGTGACGGAGGGGGGGGGGGGGGACTTTACTTTTTTTTTTTATACCTACCACTTGTAAAAATAAAAAAAAAAAGTCATGTCCATATTTAATAAATTTTCTGTTTCTTGCTTTATGTAAATTACTTGCTTGTTTGGCATCTTTTGGTCCTAATAAATGTTGGCAGCATTACTTGCTGTTCTTGTAACTTTTTATTGTTGTTTGTTACTTGATTGTGAATGGCGCGATAATCTGTTAAATGATTATTGGAGTGTGATGTAACTAAACCAGAACATCTAAATGATGACGGACTTCAAATTTGCTCATTTATTTTAGGCATATCACAGAGAATATGCAGTCTGAAGATTTCTGCTGTACTTCATTAAAACCACCGGTTAACTACTTCTAGCAGACCGATAGTTCCTGTTGATCTTTGATTAAACATACTTTGTATAAATAATATTCATATTCTGTACCAATCAACTGCTCGTTTCAATGTTCTTGCTACTTGTTTTTCTCTGATTAAATATTCTTCATTGTAACCATCATCATCATTGAAAGCTGTTTCTGCATCGAAGGTTGGCTACTGTAGAGCGCCATTCTGCTGTCTCATTTTTCATTTTTACTAAATAATAAATAAATTTACTTTTGTCACAACTGATCCTTGATTTGTTGTCTCCATATTGAAGTCTTGTTTTGTGAAGTCCTCATCTAAACTGTGGTCACTGAGTTAGTTTAGTGATCTCCCTTGTCATCAGTGGTTTTCCTACTTCTGTGTCTGTGAAGCTTAACTGCCCGCTATTAATCAATTTGCCATGGACAGTGTACATTTTGTTTGTTTGAAACTAATTAGGGTGTTTTATTTCTTTCTTTCTAGTAAATCCAGTATCGATTGCCACATCCTCCAAAGAACATGAAGCATCCATGATGTTTGGTGAATCTATACAATTTCACCAATCAGGATCAGTGACAGAATGGGGACCTTCCATAGATTTTGGGAGTCCGACCCATGTCGGAGAAATTGATTGGGACTCACATTCAGTTGGTAAGTTTATCTTGAGTCATGGAGCTTATCTCATAAATTGTTTGAAAGTGATTACTTCTAAATTGTAGATAACTGTCACTTAAAACTAGTATTTTAAATTGAAATGGTGAAGGTGCGCCTCACAGCAGCAGAGCTGGAAGGCAGCGACCCACAGCTGATGGCTTGCACCAGAATCAGTGAACCATCCAGACCCTGCTCCACTTCTCCGTGGTCCCTCTAGTATAACCTGACTAGTCTATCCAAGCGAGTAGGGATCAAAGAGGGAAGACAACCCGGTACTAAAAAATGTCATGTTAAAGATGGATGTATTGGGCCGAAAGGCACAAATATCAGTTATACTGAAACCACAACACAGACACGCCCACTTAATGTCCTTTTAAGGTCGGATTATGAAGAGGTGTACTCCTTTAGTCATCGGGCGAACGCAAGCAAGCAAATTGAAATGACATAAAAGAAATAAGCACTTAAAAAAAACAGAAGTTATATCAATAGGAACATGAAGGAAGACATTAAACATAGCTATAGAACATCAAGTTATAAAACAAATAACAAACTTTAAATATCTGGGAACAACATTTTCTGGGTAAAATTGATAAAGAAATAGACATGATGCAGCAAAGCAAACCAAATATTGGGACAGCTATCCCCTATACTTCAACACAAAGCAATATCGGTTACCACCAAGAAAGATCTTTTACAGAGTATATTCATTCCAACACTGTGCTAACTGTGCCAAACTCGTCAGTTATGACTGAGCACAAAAGAGAGTTTGTCATCAAAGAGATTAGATGTCTGAGAAAAGTGCTTGAAGTGAAAAGAAAGAATCAGAAATTATATAATATCAGGGAAAGAGTAGACATTGAGCCAATCCTAAGCTACATACAGATACAACAAATAAACTGGTTTATATATTCACTGGTAACTATGTAATATTTAGATACTTTGATAACAATTTCAAAAATATTGTAAAAAAATGTTTAATATAATATCTAGATAGCCCTTGGCGAGAGCAAATAAATAATACCTCATCCATGTCTGTACATCAATTATTAAAAAGTTATGTAATTTTATGTGTCGAATTACGTAATTTGATGATTTAATTAGTCATGCCTCCTTGGACATTTCTACAGCTTAAACTAAACAGTTTAATCCCAAAAATGACAGACATGCCAAATCTAGATCACCATCACGCTCTCAGGTTGCGGTAAAAAAAAAAAAAACAGCACGGTGTGATGCATTGGGTCAATGAAAGGTCAGCTCTCGCAATTAGAGTTCAAATACCAAGCTTCAAGAGTTAAACCTATCAAGTAGCACCAGAGTGTGGATAAATTAATGATTAATCATGTATCCCATTTAATAACCTTTTGAAATTGTAGTTTTTAAAAATAATTTTTCATTGACGTAATGTCATGAAACACTATATAAACCCATGTAAATTTTCGCTTGAGGGATAAATTTCAACTTGAAATTTCATATATTTACGTATAATTTGATGCTGAATCTAAAAATGCACTCCAATTATATATGGGCAATCAAACTACACTGGAAAACGGTATTTTCGTTCACTGGTGTTAAAGAACAAAGATTAGAAGATTCAATAAGTAATTAAACTTCACTATTATGGAAAAGATATATAATGACGTCATGTTCTATATTTGACCCTCTTTTTTTTTAAGTTAAGAGTGTTGGAAACAAAACAAATCATTTTGGCTTATATACAATTTTTTTTTTTAAGCTTTCCTGCCTCATTCTAAACAGTGCCCAGGTTCATATAAATGCAAAATAATTATACATATATATATATATATATTTAAGTAATCTTCACATTTATTTTATTTCAATTAGGTCAGGAAAAGATAAAAAATGCTCCAGATAACGACAAACTGTTTGATGATGGGGAATATACAGAAAACCTTAGGCAGATCATTGGAATCATGAATAATCCATTTGAAAATTTTGATTTTGGTGAAATAAAGAGCAGTTCAAAATGTGAACAACCAAAGCCAAATGCTGCTGAGAGTGTGGGCAAAGTCTGTGGTGGATTGACAAAAAATGCTTATCCCTTTGGAGATTTCTCTAGTGGGATTAATCCTGATGAGAATGGAGATGACTTTCTGGCATCGAATAATCCTTTTACAGATTTGGTTGATGGAGAATTTGGAGATGATGATTTTATACAGGATGAAGGTAATTTTGTTTTATTTGGAAACAGAAGTCAAGTGTTCTGTCTATAGAAAATTGTTCTGTCTGTTTTTAGTAGGGCACGAGATAAGTGGGTAATGTTTAGTCTGTTTTGTCTAGAACGAATGTTTTGTCTTAAAAGTGATCTGTCTTCTTTCTTTAGAACAGAAAAGTGATCTGTCTGCTTTCTTTAGAACAGAAAAGTGATCTGTCTGCTTTCTTTAGAACAGAAAAGTGATCTGTCTGCTTTCTTTAGAACAGAAAAAAGATCTGTTTGCTTTCTTTAGAACAGAAAAAAGATCTGTCTGCTTTCTTTAGAACAGAAAAAAGATCTGTTTGCTTTCTCTAGAACAGAAAAGTGATCTGTCTGCTTTCTTTAGAACAGAAAAGTAATCTGTCTGCTTTCTTTAGAACAGAAAAGTAATCTGTCTGCTTTCTTTAGAACAGAAAAGTGATCTGCCTGCTTTCTTTAGAACAGAAAAGTGATCTGCCTGCTTTCTTTAGAACAGAAAAGTGATCTGCCTGCTTTCTTTAGAACAGAAAAGTGATCCGTCTGCTTTCTTTAGAACAGAAAAGTTATCCGTCTGCTTTCTTTAGAACAGAAAAGTGATCTGCCTGCTTTCTTTAGAACAGAAAAGTAATCTGTCTGCTTTCTTTAGAACAGAAAAGTTATCTGTCTGCTTTCTTTAGAACAGAAAAAAGATCTGTCTGCTTTCTTTAGAACATAAAAAAGATCTGTCTGCTTTCTTTAGAGCAGAAAAGTAATCTGTCTGCGTTCTTTAGAATAGAAAAGTAATCTGTCTGCTTTATTAGAATAGAAAAGTAATCTTTTACCTTTTATTTTCCTTTCCAATATTACTTTCATTAGGCTGTTATGTCTTTTAACATGACCCAAAAATTTCATTTGACTATTTTTAGCTCGTTCCTAAAACAGTAGTTAGAATTTCTCTTCATGGCTTTCATTGGACTGTTACGTGATGAGGCTCCAATCACTTTCATGGTGGTCTGCCATATTCGTCTTTCGTGTTCTGAATATGCCTCATGTGTACCACACACTTTGCTGTTTTCGCTTTCTGGGCCATTGATTATTTCTAATTCTTCTGCCTCATCCACCGTCACAGACTTTTCACATATGGGTTGAACACACTTGGCTGGTGCCATTGTTGTCGAACCATGTGCTTGCCTATCGAACCGGGAACACACGATACAAAGAAGAATAAATCATATTCCACTTAAATATCGGTAAAGTTTTAAGTTAAGAGTGTTGGAAACAATACAAATCATTTTGGCTTATATACAATTTTTTTTTAAGCTTTCTTTAGAACAGAAAAAAGATATGTTTGCTTTCTTTAGAACAGAAAAAAGATCTGTTTGCTTTCTTTAGAACAGAAAAGTGATCTGTTTGCTTTCTTTAGAACAGAAAAAAGATCTGTCTGCTTTCTTTAGAACATAAAAAAGATCTGTCTGCTTTCTTTCTTTAGAACAGAAAAGCACTCTACATGCTTTCTTTAGAACAGAAAAGTAATCTGTCTGCTTTCTTTAGAACAGAAAAGTAATCTGTCTGCTTTTTTTAGAACAGAAAAGTAATCTGTCTGCTTTCTTTAGAACAGAAAAATAAACTTCTTAAAACTGTCCTAAAGTAAAGGTTTTTCCTGTGTTTTACCGGGACCTCATTATGAGGGAGTAAAGAATAGTAACACTGACCTTCCAGGCATGTCGTAAGAGGCGACTAAGGAGGTTGATTGACAGCTCTGACAAGCTGTCATTGTAAAAAGTACTGTTATGGAAACAGAGCCATAGATTTTAGAAGCAGTGATCTCTGCAATATGTGCCATTTTGGCACACAAGGTTTCTGTTTTTGAGATTGTGGTTCTGCCCTATGTGCCATCTTCGGCTCGAAAGGACAATAGATAGATAGAAAGTAAAGGTTTATCTTTATTTCATTCTCAGTGTCTGTTGAGGTTAGCTACCTTTTAATTTTCCAGTTGTCCCATTTAAAGGCTTGCTGTGTCATTTTCTGTTTATTTATTCCCATCACATAATATACTGTTACAGCTGTTTATTTTTAGTCAGTTTACCTTAGAAATCTCTGTCATTGGTACAGTTAAATTATTATATAAGTAATTATTAGAGAAATGTCTTCAAAATTACAAACAGAAATAACACAATTTAGTACGGAGTTTTAGTGTATATTAAAAAAAAATTTTAATAAAAAAAATTGACAATTTGAAAAGTATCACAGAGATAAATGTTAATGATAAATTGAAAAATATCAGAGAAATAAAATGATTATTTTTGACAGAAGCTGCAGCTGCCATGCTTGCTGATGATGATAAGTTTTTTGAAAAGGACACTTTTTCTGGGGAAGAGGTAAGGGGCTTAATTCTAAGCAGTTTTTGTAATTAATAATAAAAATAAGAGTGTTCTTGTTGGTGTTTCAGTGTAATCATTTTAATGTCATGAAAAATATACTAACATCAAAACAAATAACGCCAGGGCTAACACTAAGAATAACAAAATGTTTCATCTTCTCAACATTTCCCATATGGTGCAGAAACATGGACATTAGACAAGAAAACAGAACAGAAAATTGGAGCCTTCGAAATGTGGATATATAGAACAGGTAGAATTAGATGGAAAGAAAAGAAAACAAACGATGAAGTCTTAAAACTAAAAATGAAAAGAGAACTACTAAATACAATTTATTTCAATTGTGATTTGTGACAAATGAGATTTTTTGGGCATGTTAAAAGACACAACAGACTGTTGGTATTCTTGGAAGGGAAAATACAAGGTAGCCGAGGCAGACCAAGACTAACATGGACGATTAATATCAAAAGATGGACAAGTCAGTCTATAACAACATCTGCACCATCAAAGCAAGAGACAGGGTGGAATGTTGCTCCATGGTAGTCCACCTTCGATGTGGAGACAGCACTCAATGATGATTCTGTGTAATAGTTGAAAGTCTCTTGTGTAAATGTCCCTGAACTGTGTTAGTGAATGTGTTATATAGACAGACCTTTACAAATCAATGCTCAATGTGTGACCTAGACAGACCTTTACAAATCAATGCTCAATGTGTAACCTAGACAGACCTTTACAAATCAATGATCAATGTGTAACCTAGACAGACCTTTACAAATAAATGCTCAATGTGTGACCTAGACAGACCTTTACAAATAAATGCACAATGTGTGACCTAGACAGACCTTTACAAATAAATGCTCTTTGTGTGACCTAGACTGACCTGTACCAATCAATGCTCAATGTGTGACCTAGACAGACCTTCACAAATAAATGGTCAGCTTCTGTTAAATTATGTTTTTTCATTAGCAATTGTTCAACTGCACCATGGGATCTGTACGAGGGGATGATAAGACTTTCATGAACATGACTATTGGCGCGTACATGGCAGCAGGTTCTGGAGCACTTGGCTCATTGACCTCATATGATAAAAGGGTTTGTTATAAAACTTTGATTACGGTTGATATTTTAACAAATTCTTTAATTATGATTTAACAGCTTGTTGGTTTTGCAGAAAATTATTTATGGGCAATTATAAAGTATTTGGGGATCACAATAGCTTAGTGGTTAGTGAACGGGCTACTAAGAACAAGATGTCTGGTGTGATCCAGTTTGAAATGTCCCCATGCTGGACACTGGAAGCTAGTTTCTAGTTGTCGCCGTACTGCACTTCTCAATGTCACCACAATGACCGAATGAGTATGAGTAGTCTTGTTCGATTGTCGCTGTATCGATCGTATTTCTCCCCGCGGCAATCGCCTCAATAGAGCGCTTGAATAACTGTCACTCTTAGTGACCTGTAATGTCAGCTGTTGCCAACACTTTAACAAGGCCGGTCAATTGACTTCCACAATCAGGATGCTTGCCTAATTGTGCTGAAACTGGATCTGGAACCATCCTTCGTGTGATACAGACATGTCACCCTCGGGCGACCACTGGCTCGTGATGTACAAAATGTCTGCTCCGCAACTGGCCGAAACACACCTGTGTATTTCTCAGTGAATCGTAAAAATGATAGTACTTCGCGTTGGTTCTTTGTCGTTCCGGTCTCATCAAGTTTGAGGCCCAGATCTAACTTTGCTCCAGCATTCGTTTGTCACCAGTCCACTTACACACTGTGCCACTGATGGAATAAATTGACTGAAGGCAAGTGCCACATAAAAAGGAAAACTGTTTATTAATGAAAACCACTGCCGTTATCATAGTACAGTTCATAGTTCATCAGCCACACTAAATAGTTCTTAGCGGCTTACAATCATTAGCAACTTACTGTCAGCCATAGTAACAGTTCTTGGCTGCTCAGTTTCATTAGCAACATACTGTCAGCCATAATAACAGTTCTTGACTGCTCACAATCATTAGCAACATACTGTCAGCCATAATAACAGTTCTTGGCTGCTCACAATCATTAGCAACATACTGTCAGCCATAATATAAGTTCTTGGCTGCTCACAATCATTAGCAACTTACTGTCAGCCATAGTAATAGTTCTTGGCAGCTCACAATCATTAGCAACATACTGTCAGCCATAATAACAGTTCTTGGCTGCTCACAATCATTAGCAACATACTGTCAGCCATAATAACAGTTCTTGACTGCTCACAATCATTAGCAACATACTGTCAGCCATAATAACAGTTCTTGGCTGCTCACAATCATTAGCAACATTATGTCAGTCACAATAAACGTTCTTCATGATCATGCTAAGGTCTCCTCATGCATCAAGCACAAATACACTCTTGAAGCTTACTTGCTCTGTACTTGTATACTGGCCGACTACTACCCTATTCACTGGGTTCTCTACTTGTTTGCTATAACTTACTGAATACTAACTTAACACAGTGGAAGTTCAACACTATCTCCCTTCTATCATGAACTAATTAACGTTTCACTCTCTAAGTCTACTTGCATCTCACTAAGTACCGTTTAAACATCTCTCTACTATCTTTCGTCCTGAGTAACGTTCTCTGCTCAACTATTTACGTACATTTTAAAACTAAAAGAGGTTGGTAAGCTTGTATTGGCTACAGCCTCACGGATCGGCTCTCAAATCGTCTGTCCTGAGTAATCTTCTCTACCCAAACTGAATTGTCTTTGTGTATTTTCAAGAATAACTTTCCCCTTCAGCCAATCACAACTTTCGTTACATTCTTTGACCTTTCCCTGACTGACTCTCATCCATACACAGGACTCTCATTTTTTTTGTCTAGAGTTCACTATTCTCTCTTTCCTGTGACTCCCCTCTCGTTCACTTATTGTTACATAATCTCACCCCACTGCTACAGGCATCTTCCAGGTTCATTCTGCCTTTTTTTACCAAATTTTTTGTTTGTTTGTTTATTTATTGGGGGGGGGGGGTCGTCTAATTTTTTGTTTGTTTATTTATTTATTTATTTTTTGGGGGGGTCTATTTTTTTGTTTGTTTATTTTGAATTTTTATTTGGGGGGGGGGGTAAAGTAAAGTGGCACGGATGTAATATAGACCACCATCCCCTTAAAAATAATTTTTTGGAGATGTATAAAAATGGGCACTAATGCCATATTATGGGACCCTTTACTTTTTTTTTTTTAATTAAAAAAAAATGTAATTTAATGACCAGTTTGTTTTAAAGAAAATTAAGGAACAGTCTTCTTTTTCCTTTCATTTTGTTTAGTTGTGAAAATGATTACCAGGTTGAGAATTTAGAAAGGTAACAACATTGTTGTAGACCCTTGGGCACTTTTCTATAAACTGCTGTGACAATATAAGGTTTAAATATTACAGTTTGGTTTTGTAGTCCACATTTATGAACAATTGTAAGAAGACAATAGGAACCCTGCGCTGACCGACTTTCTTCAGATCCTGTATACATTTATATGAGAGCATTGAAGATAAAATTACAATATCTGCTTTGACAGAAAGTATTTGTGCCCTGTGTGGCGGATTTAACATTTGTAAGTAGATGTGTTGAAGGGGCATGCCTGGAATAACAATCTGTGGTCATAAATAATCTAAGGTATGCTGATAATACAGTTTTAATCGCTAAGAGTGGAAATGGGTTACAAGAAATGTTGGACACTCATCATCATGTGCCATACCAGTTGGCGTAGGTGATCATGTCCCTCCACAATCTTCTATCTACAGTGCATCTTATCAGTTCTGTTGTTGACTGTTTTCCATGCTATGACACCAAGCTATCCAGTATTTTCTCTCTTTGTCGCCCGCGATCTCTCTTTCCTTTTATTTTGCCAGTTGTAACCAAGTATTCCAACTTTCCTCTTCTCACGATGTGCCCAAAAAATGTTGATTGCTTCTTTCTGATGTTTTTTAAGAGCTCCCTTTTCGTGTTGGCCTCTTTGAGAACATTGGTCTTTTTAGCTGTCCAGGGAACTTTCAACATTCTGGACATTACAGTGAAAGAAAGCAAAAATAAAGAACTCAGCCTTAATAGCAAAAAGACAGAGGTAATGGTAACAACAAAGAAAAAGTCATCACTGCAGTGCACAATAAAAAGTGGAAAAATATTAAAACAGGTAAATGAATATAAACATCTGGAAACATTGTTAACCTCAGATGGTAGATGTACAACAGAGGTGAGATGCAGAATGGCTCTGGCAAAAGCAGCTTTCCAAAAAATGAGGACGATACTGTACAATCCATTTTTGACAATATAAACAAGAAAAAGATTTCTTAAATGTTATGTAGAGCCAGTCTTAACATATGGATTTGAATCATGGACAATAGGACAACAGACAAGAAAATCACTGGAGGCTGTAGAAATGTGGTTTTACAGAAGCATGTTGAGAATACCATGGACAGCTAAGAAGAGTAATGAAAATGTTCTGAAAGGGGCCAAAGCAAAAAGAGAGCTAATTTCCAATATTAGGAAGAAACAATCATCATTTTTTGATCATGTAATGAGAAGGGAACAGCTGTAAGAACTGGCAAAATCAAAGGATGAAGAGATAGAGGGAAGCAAAGAGAAAATATACCAGACGGCTTAAGAGAATGGATGGCAGAAGGTCAACAACGGAAATGATCAATAACTGTCGAGATCAAAAGTTGTTTGAGAATGATCACCTATGCCAGCAGGCACGGTACTTGATGATGATGAGATGTGTTGTGCTGTGGTGTACAGCAAGCTGTAATATCTACATCTTTTGACCCAACACATCTAACTTCAGTGTGGCATTTTTTGGTAATTGGTAGTTTTCCCCTTTTCAACCCTACTTGTTTGGCCAGATTGGTTACCAGATCTACCATAAGAAGGTGGAGTAGGGTCTTGATCAGTTCTGGTTCACTGACCCTGACACAATCAGTTACCTATGAACATTTTCAGCCCAGATGCTGGAAGACATGTTGGTTCTGGATGTTGTTCCAAAGCCTCCAGGGTTCACCCAGCCTCTAAACATGGGTAACCTCTAAAAATTGGTATCAGTGATTTTTCTGGAAATTAAGGCAGTCTGGCTTGATACTGACCATATCACAAAAAAATATGCTGTGGTCATGCACACTAACACCATGTAGCCCATACACCGAGCAGGATAGGGGAGGTAATCTTTACTTTGCTATCTGCTGAAAATAGCACTAATGATTTTTTTTCTGTGAAAGTAATGTAACCTGACGTGATATAGAGCACATTATCCATTGAATATACCATTAGAAATGTAAAAGTATGGATACTAACCCCCCATAATTTGGTTCGTGGATAAGATATTTAAAAAATGCACAAGCATGTGCACACAGATCTTTTTATTTTTTTTATTTTATTTTAAATCTACCTTAATTTGGTATTCCTAGAAAGACTATTTAGAGTGAACAGAATTTGAAACGGAAAAGTAAATTCAATTCCAAAAAAGACCTAGAAGTCACGTGTGTCCGATACAAAATTAGCACATCTGCAAACTGTTGTACCTTTTAAAAAGTTATTTCTGTTTATAGGTTATCTGTGTAACTTTTCTGTTGCACATTTATTCACTTTGTTTAAAATTAATTAATTTTGTTTAATAGCCTGAGTTTGGAATGCAAGTGAAAAGTCCTACTGTGAGACCTGATGTGTCCATCATGTCAACAGATGAAAGTAAGTAAAAGTTCTCTAATTTGTAACTGGTGGATAGTTGTAATGATCACTTTTTGTAATTTACTTTGTTCTTAGTGTTTGTGCGCAGTTTGTTACATTTTAGTTATAAGTGTTTGTACACAATTTTTTTACACTTTCTTTGTAGTTATGGGAGAGAGAGAGAGCATGTGTTTTTTGTTTTTCTTTTTCCCATCCCTCACTTCCTTTATGACACCAACACACTGAGTTCTTACACTCTTTTCCTATCCCCACTTCCTTTATGACACCAACACAATGAGTTCTTACACTCTTTTTCCCATTCCTCACTTCCTTTATGACACCAATACAATGAGTTCTTACACTCTTGTTCCCATCCCTCACTTCCTTTATGACACCAACACAATGAGTTCTTACACTCTTGTTCCCATCCCTCACTTCCTTAATGACACCAACACAATGAGTTCTTACACTCTTGTTCCCATCCCTCACTTCCTTAATGACACCAACACAATGAGTTCTTACACTCTTGTTCCCATCCCTCACTTCCTTAATGACACCAACACAATGAGTTCTTACACTCTTGTTCCCATCCCTCACTTCCTTAATGACACCAACACAATGACTTCTTACACTCTTGTTCCCATCCCTCACTTCCTTAATGACACCAACACAATGAGTTCTTACACTCTTGTTCCCATCCCTCACTTCCTTAATGACACCAACACAATGAGTTCTTACACTCTTGTTCCCATCCCTCACTTCCTTAATGACACCAACACAATGAGTTCTTACACTCTTGTTCCCATCCCTCACTTCCTTAATGACACCAACACAATGAGTTCTTACACTCTTGTTCCCATCCCTCATTTCCCTAATGACACCAACACAATGAGTTCTTACACTCTTGTTCCCATCCCTCATTTCCCTAATGACACCAACACAATGAGTTCTTACACTCTTGTTCCCATCCCTCATTTCCCTAATGACACCAACACAATGAGTTCTTACACTCTTGTTCCCATCCCTCATTTCCCTAATGACACCAACACAATGAGTTCTTACACTCTTGTTCCCATCCCTCATTTCCCTAATGACACCAACACAATGAGTTCTTACACTCTTGTTCCCATCCCTCATTTCCCTAATGACACCAACACAATGAGTTCTTACACTCTTCTTCCCATCCCTCATTTCCTTAATGACACCAACACAATGAGTTCTTACACTCTTGTTCCCATCCCTCATTTCCCTAATGACACCAACACAATGAGTTCTTACACTCTTGTTCCCATCCCTCATTTCCCTAATGACACCAACACAATGAGTTCTCACACTCTTGTTCCCATCCCTCATTTCCCTAATGACACCAACACAATGAGTTCTTACACTCTTGTTCCCATCCCTCATTTCCCTAATGACACCAACACAATGACTTCTTACACTCTTGTTCCCATCCCTCACTTCCTTAATGACACCAACACAATGAGTTCTTACACTCTTGTTCCCATCCCTCACTTCCCTAATGACACCAACACAATGACTGCTTACACTCTTGTTCCCATCCCTCACTTCCTTAATGACACCAACACAATGAGTTCTTACACTCTTGTTCCCATCCCTCACTTCCCTAATGACACCAACACAATGACTTCTTACACTCTTGTTCCCATTCCTCACTTCCTTAATGACACCAACACAATGAGTTCTTACACTCTTGTTCCCATCCCTCACTTCCTTAATGACACCAACACAATGACTTCTTACACTCTTGTTCCCATCCCTCACTTCCCTAATGACACCAACACAATGACTTCTTACACTCTTGTTCCCATCCCTCACTTCCCTAATGACACCAACACAATGACTTCTTACACTCTTGTTCCCATCCCTCACTTCCTTAATGACACCAACACAATGAGTTCTTACACTCTTGTTCCCATCCCTCACTTCCTTAATGACACCAACACAATGAGTTCTTACACCCTTTTCCCATTCATTCCTGATGTGTGTTTATATCTGGATAAGTTGAAATGTCTTCTCTGTTTGTTGTAGTAGAGCCATGCTTGAAATATTTATATAACGGAGGTAAGGGCCAGTAATTCTGTCTATCCTACACTACAGTGAACGACTGCCAAAAAATAATTGCAATTTGTGCTTTCCAGATTTTTTCACACTTTTTAAAAAATACATTATTCTATTCATTATACTTTTATGATATCTCTCTAGTACAACTCAAAAACCTACATATAGTTATATGAGAGTTATGTACTTTAGTCTAAATCTGAGTACAAGAGAACAAAGTAAATAGCATATTCTTTACAGAACGTTGCTATTACCCCAGGATTTTTTGGCTGTGTGACTGTCTAGACATTAAACATCAGTGGTTCTGACGGTAGGTGCGGTCCTGTGGATGGTAATCCTATGAGTTGTGATTTCTTTAAAACCGTGCTCAGCGGGACTCGTTCCCCAGGCCTCGGGGTTGCGAAACCGAGTTCACTACTTCTAAGCCACGAACTCCTGCACAGAAAAACAGGAACGAAAATGTCCAGGTTTAGTGTCTTTAGATATCTGTACAGTTCGTATGATACAAATAGAGGTTGGCAGTTTAGTAGCTTTGATGGGGAAGACTTTCAACAGGGCAGCTTGGAAAGTGTTTGTTGATGACCTATATACTGCACATTGAAAGGTAAAAATAGAAAAATGTAGTAGTTTACACTTAATTATCATTTGTATACATTTTTTATGTATAATTCAGCTGAACTTTTCTGTTCTTAGTTTTCAGCCCATCAGATCAAAACAGAATCAAACAGCCATCTATTGAGATGTTGGAAAATTGTACAAGTCCTCACAATTCAATGGCCAATGCTGATGTGGTTTCTCAGAAAAGTAGGCCACAACAGGTTTCTCAGAACTATAAAAGTCCAATATTTAATTCAGGTCCACTCAGTTTTGTACAGGGCGACCTAATTAAAAGTTCTTTAAGTGAATTATCCCAGACAGCACCACAAACAAAAACACACACTCCACATTCTCAACCCATGACAATGAAAGTTATACCTGGTGATCTCCCGGCCTCAGCAAGAGGTCAACTAACTTCCATGTTTGAAAGCTCAAGAAGGGCTGAAAGTGATCCCAGTCTAGGACAGTCGCAGCTGGCTGAAGTGAGAGATGACTCTTTTAACTTTACATCTGATGGTAAGTGTTTCTTTGTTGTATAACTTGTCTCATAAGTTAGGCTTTCAAGTTAAGTTTAACTTCTTCTCCAGTGTTCAAGTCTTATGATCATGTTTATTGACTCTTTGTTCTGTTTCATGATGGAGGGGTAACAACAATATGTGACCTTTTGTTCTGTTTCATGACGGAGGGGTAAGAACAACATGTGACCTTTTGTTCTGTTTCATAATGGAGGGGTAAGAACAACGTGACCTTTTGTTCTGTTTGATGATGAAGGGGTAAGAACATGTGACCTTTTGTTCTGTTTGATGATGAAGGGGTAAGAACAACATGTGACCTTTTGTTCTGTTTGATGATGAAGGGGTAAGAACAACATGTGACCTTTTGTTCTGTTTGATGATGAAGGGGTAAGAACAACATGTTACCTTTGTTCTGTTTGATGATGAAGGGGTAAGAACAACATGTGACCTTTTGTTCTGTTTGATGCTGGAGGGGTAAGAACATGTGACCTTTTGTTCTGTTTCATAATGGAGGGGTAAGAACAACATGTGACCTTTTGTTCTGTTTCATAATGGAGGGGTAAGAACAACATGTTACCTTTTGTTCTGTTTCATAATGGAGGGGTAAGAACATGTGACCTTTTGTTCTGTTTCATAATGAAGGGGTAAGAACAACATCATGACACAAGACGAGTTGGTCATATTGTCTGTACTCATATATGCATATCTGTCCTGATTTTTCTCTAAACCTACACAATGGCTGACACATTCTGTCATCGGCAGGCTGGATCTTGGTTTGATTTAGGAGTTATCTTTCTTTTAAGGTAGATGTTGGCCAGGGCTCTTGAGTCCACCTTGCCCATGGTGTCTGTCTGGATGTTCTCCCATAACCATATTCAGTTTTACAAGTTTGTCTAACCTGTCCTGCTGGGAGGCACTGCATGTTACAAAGAGTTAGATATTGACACCACAACCCCTTCACTAATAGATATTCCCATCACAGGCTGTTATTTCCATCACAGACTGTTATTTTCATCACAGACTTTATTCCCATCACAGACTGTTATTTCCATCACAGACTTTATTCCCATCACAGACTGTTATTCCAATCACAGACTGTTATTTCAATCACAGACTGTTATTCCCATCACAGACTGTTATTTCCATCACAGACTTTATTCCCATCACAGACTGTTATTTCCATCACAGACTTTATTCCCATCACAGACTGTTATTTCCATCACAGACTTTATTCCCATCACAGACTGTTATTTCCATCACAGACTTTATTCCCATCACAGACTGTTATTCCAATCACAGACTTTATTCCCATCACAGACTTTATTCCCATCACAGACTGTTATTTCCATCACAGACTTTATTCCCATCACAGACTGTGTAAAATGGTCTGGTTTTGGCTTCTTATAAACCACATGACGATGTGTGGACAATTATTTTCATTTACATGCCTAGTATCGCTGTGTGCATGTCTGTGTTAGTCACCTCTAGTGCCTCGGGCAGATGGTGCTCGTAAACCTGGGAGGGCTGACCATCTAAGGGCAGAATCCCCCTACAGAAAAGATCATCTGCTGCCTTGCAGGAAGATTGGGGACAATCAAAGGCTAAGGAATGCAAACCTGAATAAAATGCTGGCTGGAATCGGATGCACTGGGCCACTGACGCAGAACACAGTGCAACGTTTTAACGGGTGTTCAATCGGAGTGGATCTGGCAGACTAATTGTGATGTTCTGCCTGTGGGGGCGATCAACACACTTAACCTGACAGCTGACTTCATGTGAGAGTCTGGAATCCTACTCTGATTGAGTCCTGATCGCAGAGAGAGAGAGATGTGTGGACAATAATGAGATATTTGATTAATTAAAGAGACACACACTCACAAAAATGTCAGTCACATTTCCATGTCCAGAAACTACAAATGATGAGAAGAGCTTGAAGAGCATCATATACAGAACTAGAAAAAAAGACTAAAAAAAATAAAAGCCAAGAAATAATTGGAGGAGAAATTCAGCATGTCATAGATTTTAATTAAAAAATGAGCAGTAGAACTAATCTAATGTTTCATAGTTGCAAGGATTGTAATAACATTTAGCCATAATAGATATACAGTTCTAGAAAAATATTAGCAGAAGAGGCCAACCACAGAGCAAAAGACCACAAACTATCACCCCTTTCAATTCTAGAAAAGTGAGGAAGGAATTAGAGGAATATACCAGGCTATGGTCTTAAAGTTATGGCTACATTGTTAATGAGAGGGGACCAGCTTTTAAAATATTTCTACAAAGTAATGGTACAACAGCATTGTTTTTAGTATTATCTTGTTGTCGTAGGTTTATTCCTTCCTGAACACTTCAATTGACTCAATCTTGCAGGGTTGGAGAGTTCAGTTAAGTAGGTACCCATTTTCTATTCAATAGGGTTGACTGGGGAATGTCAGGATAAGTCTGAACTACACTAATTGTATTGCCCAAACCAATATGCTTATTATAGAGCTCTATGTCTAGGGAAATGATATTATGATAGTGACTTCTTCGTCTGGTCAGCGTGACTTGTGTGGTCTGATCCATGACTTAATGACTTGCTAATTTGCAACTGGACCCTAGTTTAGTTTTCTCACTCTGCTGAACTTTATCTGCGCCATATTGTGGTGTGTGTGGCCCATCAAATCGTAGACCTGGACACATCACTCAGGATATCTTACAGACTTGGCAACACATGGAGACATAAATAATATTGACTTGTATGGTAATAAAATGTCTGGAGGCTGGCTCAAACACGCCCAGCTTTCCAGAAGGTTTATTTATATCTCCTTCTTTCCTTCCTCATCTGCCTTTCAGCGTCGAGGGAAGATATAATTTGCGGTCTTTTGATTTATTTTGATTTGGTTTATTTATATAGACATCCTAATACAGCAAATTCAAAGCTACGGCAGACAATCACCAACTTACTTCATCCATTCTGAATTTCTAACACTATACAGCAGCTAATCAGTCATTCTGTTCTACATAAGTCTAACCAAACCTCTGGGGTCATTAGCACTAAGATGGACCAAAATCTCTAAATTTTGCTAATCTAACTGAACTTGACCTTGCTCATTGATAATGGCTGCTAATCTACAGTTGAAACTATCTACTCTACTTTATCTAAATCAGTTGTTAGCTTTCCGAGATGTCATCTTTGGGTCGCCAGCCCAATTTCCTATCTAAATCTACAACTACTGTTTATCCTTCGAAGTTCTGGTGAGGACTGTCCAAATTCTGACAAAGAAATTGGCTTATCACATTCAATCACACGACCACAAACCTGAATGGAATTTCACATAATGACCTTCAACTAACCACTGTTCGCAGTTGCTAATGTCTTACAATGTACTAGGTTGTTACCCCCTGTTTTATGCCTACTAAGCTAGAATCTGACATGTGCTAACCACCACAAGCACACTCCACTAACACAGCTGTGGTATATTGTCTATCTCTCCTGACACAGGGCATTAATTTAAAAAATCCTCTTCTCCCATGTACACCTTTAGATATCAATCGAGGCAGGGGCCTCGGTAGCCTAGTTGGGAAAACCACCCGACTGTACTACAGACGTTTGGACAACCCGTGTTCGATTCCCGCTGGGAGCAGTGTGAATTGTACTTGTGGTTGGAAAAAAAATACCCCCACGGTCGACCCAGCCGTTGGCAGAAATGGGTACCAGGGTATTACCCTGGGAAGGTGAGGAATGTTGCCTCGCATCTGAGTTTAAATGCTTGAGGCGACACTATACAGAAATCTCCTAACATTTCTGGATAGGCGCCTGAGCACATATGGGTGGAAACTCGCGTGCTAAGACGCCGGTTCAAGTCTCGTACTTTACCTTTATATCAATCTTAATAAGTTGAAAATAAATCATTTGTCAGCTCAAGGCAGTGACATCTCTAAACAGCTTGTTTCTAATTTTAAATTTGTTATATTTTATTTTTCAGCTTTAAAAATAAATACCAACTCCAAAAAGCTTTCTTTGTAGAATTTCATATCGGTTTGATATCCACAACTATAGGAATATAGGAGATAAGCGCAAATATTAAATACACAAAATATTAAATACTCTTCTATACCAATATCGGTTTGACTGTGATTTTATTGATTTTCTTGTAATTTCTATTTCTCTCATTTGAAAATCTAATTTTTTTTTTTTTGCTTATAGAAATCACCTTCAGCAGCATTTACAAGCTGATAGATAGATCAGACATCAGCCTTGTTGATCCAGGTCAGCTGATTCTCTCTGAGTACAAGAAAAGAATACAACAGAAACAAGAAACTCGACAGTCCAAAGTTAAGACAAGTAAGGTCCTCAATGAGGACAAGCGAGACATCAAACCTTCCAGGACAAAACCACAACTTCAAGCAAGTTCAGATTCCTCCAGGGAAGAAACTAATATCGTACAGAAGAAAATGACCACACAACCAAGCACTCAGACACCACCATTGCAGAGTAATATTAATATGCCCAGTTTTGCACCTAAAAGGCATCAGATACGGGCAGATAAAGATACATGTGATGAGACAAAATTGATTGTTAGTAGAGATGGTCCTAAACCAGTAATCATGAAACCCGAGGTACAGACAAATAAACTTTTAGGTATTGACACAGGGTTGATGTCTGGTTCAGATTTGTCCAAACCTGGAATTAATAGAGCTCAAATACAGGTAGAGAAACTTCCAGCTGCTGATGCAGGTTTGCGTTCTAGTACAGACTTATCCAAACCTGGAATTAGTAAATCCCAGATACAGGCAGAGAAACTTCCAACTGCTGATACAGGTTTGCATTCTGCAAATTTATCCAAACCTGGAGTTAATAAATCTCAGATACAGGCAAAGAAACTTCCAACTGCTGATGCAGATTTGCGTTCTGCAAATTTATCCAAACCTGGAGTTAATAAATCTCAGATACAGGTAGAGAAACTTCCAGCTGCTGATGCAGGTTTGCATTCTGCAAATTTATCCAAACCTGGAGTTAATAAATCTCAAATACAGGTAGAGAAACTTCCAGCTGCTGATGCAGGTTTGCATTCTAGTGCAGATTTATCTAAACCTAAAATTTATGATCCTGAAATGCAGATAGCGAGTGATACAACAGTTCGCGCAGGGTTGTGTCCAAGTTCTCATACTTCCCAACCTGGAATCAAGTCCCAAATGAGGATGAATAAAAGTTCCCTGTTTGATACATCGTTGCTACCAACTAAAAATATTCCTACACCATGTTCCCAATCTTTAAAAAGCAAAACTCAATTAACTGAAGTGCAGACAAACAAAGACTTATCTAAAGCTGTAACTAAACCTCAAAGTAAGAAAGACCAGACAGTTCAAGTGTTGCAGTCACAAACAAACATTCAGCTCTATGAAAGTAAAACCAAGGCAGAAAAGCGACCAGTGGAAGTAGACAATGGTGTAGCTTCAAAAGAATTCACACTGGCCACTCAACATGACAGTGATTATTTATTGACCAAAGGAATTCCCCAAATCGGCCCCAGCTCGAACAAACAGGCATTTGCTGTGACTCAAAAAAACAATGAACCTGAAAAATGTGATTATCAACAAAGAAATAGCATCAAAGGATCAATCACAGGGCGCCAAAGGCCAGCTCCGTTGTTGCAGTCACAGGAAATGATATCAGCTGTTCTTGAAGACCAGACCAGAAATGGGAATGACCATACAAAAGATGAAAACCTTAGCCTGGAATGTTTGACCTTCAACTCCCATTATTCTACATTATCTGACTTAACAAACATATCGATTTCTAAATATGAGGCCATGTCAGCAGTGCCCTGCATCCAGAAAGAGAAAATAAATCAATTATCTAAGGCCAGACCTGTCAAGGACACATTGTCTCACCCTGAGAACCAAAGAGACTTAACAAACATATCGATTTCTAAATATGAGGCCATGTCAGCTATGCCCTGCATCCAGAAAGAGAAAATAAATCAATTATCTAAGGCCAGACCTGTCAAGGACACATTGTCTCACCCTGAGAACCAAAGAGACTTAACAAACATATCGATTTCTAAATATGAGGCCATGTCAGCAGTGCCCTGCATCCAGAAAGAGAAAATAAATCAATTATCTGTTGCCAGACCTGTCAAGGACACATTGTCTCACCCTGAGAACCAAAGAGACTTAACAAACATATCGATTTCTAAATATGAGGCCATGTCAGCTATGCCCTGCATCCAGAAAGAGAAAATAAATCAATTATCTGTTGCCAGACCTGTCAAGGACACATTGTCTCCCCCTGAGAACTTGCATCAGTTGCTGAACATGACATTAGACAGTACAGCCCATTATGATTTATCAGACACGACACAGTTTCATACTTTGATTCATGAGGACACAAACTCCATGCTGCAGACTACAGTAATGCAAAATAAGTTTGTCTCCAGCACTCCTCTTTCTCTATGTCCACCTGGCATCCAAAATTTTACCAACACTCAATTGATGGAAAAAAGTAAGTCACTTTAACAATAAATAGCATGTTAATTATTCATTCATTCATTGAGTGTAATCTCCACATCAAAGGTTGGCTACCACCATGGAGTGCCATTTGACTCTGTCTCTGTTAATTATGGAAGAGCTAAAATTATGTTAGAAAAGAATGATGGGGTAATGAAAATTATGTTACAATAATGGGGCTGGGTGGTCTAGAAGTAAGACATTGGCCTCAGAACATGAAGGTTCCTGGTTTGATCCCTCACCTCTGATGGGGAATTTTTCTAAAACCTAATCCATGGTTTCCTATTGGTTTAACTCTTCCTGTGTGTTACCGGGACCTCATTATGAGGGAAGTAAAGAATAGTGACACTGTGACCTTCCAGGCATATTCTAAGAGGTGACTAAGGAGGTTGATCGATAGCTTGACAAGCTGTCATTGTAAAAAGTATTGTTATGGAAATAGGCCATAGATTTTAGAAGCAGTAATCTCTGCAATATGTGCCATTTTGGCATGCAAGGTTTCTGTTTTTGAGATTGTGGTTCTTCCAATGTGCCGTTTTTGGCTCGAAAGGACGATAGATAGATAGATGTTTCAGGGTAGTGAGATCAAGCCCTCTCAGATAGTTTTGAAAAACAGAAGACCCTGTGTGCATTTTGTGAGAACTCAAGGCAGTTTAAAGTAGAAAAGAATAACCAGAAATCACTTCTGTCCTGGAAAAGATTGTTACGCAAATCTACCCAGATTTGTTGAGCTAAAAAACGTAGATGTTGCAAATTTAAAAAAACTAGCGACACAACACATCCACGCTCACTTAACAGATGGACGCTAAGCAGAGAGATATTTGATTAGTGATATGTTAATTATGAGGCAATTAAGATCATATTAGAGTAGTGGTATATTAATTATGAGGCAGTTAAAATCATATTAGAATATTGATGTGTTAATTGTGAAACAGTTAAAATCATATTAGAATAGTGGTGTGTTATTTATGAGACAGTTAAATTCATATTAAGATAGTGGTATGTTAATTATGAGGCAGTCAAAATCATATTAGAATTGTGGTGTTTATTATGAGGCAGTTAAAGTCCTCAGATTGTTTTTTTTCTTTCAATTTGAATATTTATTCTCATTTTGTTTTAATTAATCTACTTCATGTTTTAAATTATTTGGTTCAGTTTCTATATTTCATTATTAATATTTCTTTATATCACTTATGTCTTTTAAAAATCCGAATCTACATTTATTGTTTCTTTTGTGTTTTATTTGTGTAGTTTTGTTTAGTATTTTATTGTATAATATTTAGTAGCTTTTTTCTTTCATTTGCATAATTGTTATTAGCTTCATTTTTGCTGTGTGGTTATAAGTATTTCTAATTCATTGTTGTCCCCACTGCTCATAATTTGTTTCTGTTAATTTGTTCAGCTTGATCATTTCTGCTTCTTGTTTTCAAAACAGCAATTATGCCACTAATCACCCCGAGAACAGCCCTGAACATTCTTGATGTTCCTGAAAGTATTTGCATGCCAGAGGTGTGTTGTGTGTACCTGTCACAGCAAACCAGCTTTACTATCACAAACTTGCTGGACAGGGGTGTTAAGTGCCAGTTGACAATAAGAACAGTCACATTCAGAAGTCAGAGGTTAAATGATAACCCCTGTCCATTTGAACTGAAGAGACATGTCACACTCTCTCCTGGTAGCTCTGAGAATGTGCAGGTAACTATTATAAAGACTTACATGTTTGTTCTTGTGTGCAAAATTGATCTACATTAGGTGACCAATGAAAATGGAATTATCTTTAATTTCATTCATTGGGTGCCGTTTCCACATCAACGGTTGGCTGTCATGGATTGCTACTTTTCTCTGTCTCATGTCTTGGTGGTGCACGTTGTCATAGGTTCACCTGTCCATCTTTTGATGTTATCTGCCCACTTTAGTAGTCTTGGTTTACTTCTGCCTCATCTACTTAGTACCTTCCGTTCCAAGATGAATTTTAGAATTGTATTATGTCTCTTCACATGTCCACAATAAAATGTCAGCTGTATCTTTTTATTTTCAGCTGTTTCTTTTTATTTTCAGCTGATTCAGAACCTCCTTGCTTGTCTTCTTTTCCTTCCAACCAATTCTCCTTAATCTCCTATAGATCCTCATTTCGTAGGCTTTTCTGCTGTGTTTTCTTATTTAATGTCTATATTTCTACACCATACAGGAAGGTTGAGTAACTGTAGCATTTTTCAATTTGAGGTTTTAGTTTTGTTATGACCAGTGAGAATGGGAACCAAATTATGTTAATTTTGATAAGGATTTTGTAGTGGGAAGCACAATTGTTTGTCTCTGATACTTTAGTTGATTTGCTCATTTGTATATTTTTAGAAGAGTCTTCTACTAAATATTCAAGTGATTAGAAGAATCTTCTACTAAACATTCAAATGATTAGAAGAGTCTTCTACTAAACATTCAAGTGATTAGAAGAGTCTTCTACTAAACATTCAAGTGATTAGAAGAGTCTTCTACTAAACACTAGAAGAGTCTTCTACTAAACATTCAAGTGATTAGAAGAGTCTTCTACTAAACATTCAAGTGATTAGAAGAGTCTTCTACTAAAGATTCAAGTGATTAGAAGAGTCTTCTACTAAACATTCAAGTGATTAGAAGAGTCTTCTACTAAACATTCAAGTGATTAGAAGAGTCTTCTACTAAACATTCAAGTGATTAGAAGAGTCTTAACTAAAGATTCAAGTGATTAGAAGAATCTTCTATTAAACATTCAAGTGATTAGAAGAGTCTTCTACTAAAGATTCAAGTGATTAGAAGAGTCTTCTACTAAAGATTCAAGTGATTAGAAGAATCTTCTACTAAAAATTCAAGTGATTAGAAGAGTCTTCTACTAAAGATTCAAGTGATTAGAAGAGTCTTCTACTAAACATTCAAGTGATTAGAAGAGTCTTCTACTAAAGATTCAAGTGATTAGAAGAGTCTTCTACTAAAGATTCAAGTGATTAGAAGAGTCTTCTACTAATCATTCTTCTACTAAAGATTCAAGTGATTAGAAGAGTCTTCTACTAAAGATTCAAGTGATTAGGAGAGTCTTCTACTAAAGATTCAAGTGATTAGAAGAGTCTTCTACTAAAGATTCAAGTGATTAGAAGAGTCTTCTACTAAACATTCAAGTGATTAGAAGAGTCTTCTACTAAACATTCAATTGATTAGAAGAGTCTTCTACTAAAGATTCAAGTGATTAGAAGTCTTCTACTAAAGATTCAAGTGATTAGAAGAATCTTCTACTAAAGATTCAAGTGATTAGAAGAGTCTTCTACTAAAGATTCAAGTGATTAGAAGAGTCTTCTACTAAAGATTCAAGTGATTAGAAGAATCTTCTACTAAAGATTCAAGTGATTAGAAAAGTCTTCTACTAAAGATTCAAGTGATTAGAAGAATCTTCTACTAAACATTCAAGTGATTAGAAGAGTCTTCTACTAAACATTCAAGTGATTAGAAGAGGCTGTATCTTAAAGTGTAAAAAGCTTCTGCAGTTAAAAGTATTGTAGATTTCCCCAAACTCTGTTTTGCTAATATTTGATCTCTGTGTTACGAGCATTAACTACTAAAACATCATTCCTACATAAATATCGACTTGCTAAAAATGTGAGATTTTGTGAGTGGTGTTACAAATTGAAACCACTTCCATAAAATATCAATTTTAAAGAATGAGAGGAATGTATTAGGCCCAGGACTTCACCTATCCATAATTGATACCAAATTTTGAAGATAATAACTAAAATACCCTTTTCAGATGAAAACAAGCAGCTGTGAAAGACAATCATGTTGGCTTTTACCAAGCTGCTATTACCCCTCATGACACCATGTTTGCTTTTGCCCCGCATGACACCATGTTCGCTTTTGCCCCTCATGACACCATGTTCGCTTTTGCCCCTCATGACACCATGTTCGCTTTTACCCCTCATGACACCATGTTTGCTTTTGCCCCTCATGACACCATGTTCGCTTTTACCCCTCATGACACCATGTTCGCTTTTGCCCCTCATGACACCATGTTTGCTTTTGCCCCTCATGACACCATGTTCGCTTTTACCCCTCATGACACCATGTTCGCTTTTACCCCTCATGACACCATGTTCGCTTTTGTCCCTCATGACACCATGTTCGCTTTTGCCCCTCATGACACCATGTTCGCTTTTGCCCCTCATGACACCATGTTTGCTTTTGTCCCTCATGACACCATGTTCGCTTTTACCCCTCATGACACCATGTTCGCTTTTACCCCTCATGATGGGGGAGCTTAAGCGCTTGCGGCCGCAATAGCAGGGCCGGCGCACCATCAGCTGGCCAAGACCTAGCAGATCTACCTCCATGTGGTCTCCCCTGATAACAGTCTGCGTCAAAACAGACTGGCTAACAGAAGCTAGGATCGACGTGTTCCCTGTAGTGGTGGCTGCTACTGATTGAGGACACATTATTGCAGTACCTCTGGGCTGGACTAGTAGTTTCCCAGCGTAGCCTGGGACAGACGACCTCCAACCTCCAGTAAGAGCCGGGAATGTCAAGAAAGCCTTTACGACTCGCCACATCTTATGAGTCAAAGGGCAAACAAGCTTGTATCAACTCGTGGTAATCCATCAACAACAACAACCCCTCATGATACCATGTTCGCTGTTACCCCTTATGACACCATGTTTGCTTTTGCCCCTCATGACACCATGTTCCACCATTCCTTTGACATGTGGATTATCATCAGCTTCCTTGTCACCATCCAGTGACATGTATTCTTTTCAAGCCCTCGCAATGTTATACATGTCCAATTTTCAGATTTCCTTCGCAATGGCAGACTCTACCAAAATTATCGGTTATCTCATTGCCGCAAACTCCCACATCTCCACATGAAACCTACATTTTTAATCTTACATAAGAAGTGAGCCAAGATCTAACCAACGTTTGTAAGTCTTCACACCAACTACAACTGCACAGTGAGAACAGCTGCAGGCAAACAGGTCACTTTGAGATTAGAACAGGAGTAAGACAAGGGCGTGTACAATCACCCCTACTGTTTATCACGTACGTGAACTACATAAGTAAGTTAGTCAACCTACTTGAGACAATTAAGATTAATGAGCGTATATTAATCAGGCAGCAATACATGGGAAAATAGAAGACCTACAAGAACACTTAAATAGACTTAACAGCACAGGCACCCAAAACAAAATAAATATCAACATCAAATTAATTATTTTAATTAATGGATTTAATAAAAAAAAAGAAGATAATAGAAAATTATAAATGCTTAGGCCATGGACCATTATCAGTATGACAAGATAGTCATCATCATCATTGAGTGCATCGAATGTTGACTACATTGGAGCGCCATTCCACTCTGTCTCTTGCTTTGATGGTGCAGATTGTCATAAGTTGACTTATCCATGGCGGAAAGAATAGGACTTGAAATCAACAGGGTTAGAGCAAAAATAATGAAAGATAACAATACCCCAGAGGGCAATATATATCTCAATTGCCAAGTGTTGGAAAGAGTAGACTACTGTATATATCATGAGAGTAATATAAATCAAGAAGGTGAAACAAAGATAGAGATCAGAAGCAGGATAGCGAATGCAGCAATGAATTTTAAAAGCCTGGACAAACTATGGAAATAAAAAATAATAAGCAAGAAAACCAAACTTGGAATATTCAACACAAACGTATTATCAACACTTACCTATGCTGGAAAACATCAAAAGAGTTTGTGAAAAAACTAAACGCTTCTGAAGATAAATGCCTACGATTAATACTCTGTACAATGGAATGAATTCAAGACTAATATTGAAATGAGAGAAATGGTCATGCAACCAAAGATCTCATCTACAATTAAGGAAGGAAGATTGACTATGTCGGACGTGAGCTGAGAAGAGACAACAAGAGAATTCCAAAGTAGGCTCTTCTATGGGAAACATCAGGATACAGAAAAAGAGGAAGTTCTAGAGAGACAATAAAAAGAAAAATTATAAGAGAAGCTGGCAAGTATAGACTCATTAGATAAGATCGAACATCTCGCCAAGAATAAGAGATGGGTGGCGAAAAACGCTACAAACCTTATGTGACGTCTTACATCGCGGGAGGGATCAAGAATCAAGAAAAATCATGTGACTACTCAAGGAGAACAGATCCAGCTGGTTAGTCTATTACCAAAACCACAAAAGGGAGATAGAGTTGGATCTTGAGCATTTGTCTGACATAAAAAGTCAGTTTGTCATAATGTTCAAAGTAGTGGGTAATGACTTTTATGTTGAATTTTTATTGAATTAAAAATGTAATTAGAATTAAATGTTTTTTTTTTTACTTGTAAATGATTGCTTTGTTTGTTTGATTGTTGTTTTCAGGTGATTTTCAGGCCCAAAAATGAAGGTGAATTCAATGCTGACATTGAGATCTTCAGTTGGAGTATGATAAACCCACAAGAGAGTAGGACATATGCTCTGCGTATTTCTGCTTATGCAGAATTTCCCTCTCTTCGGGTGAGATGTTTACTGTATGTAAGTTTAATTGTGAAAGATTTCGCTAAAGTAGACTTCATTCAACAGACTGCATATTTTCAAAAATAAACAATTAGTTTTGTAAAATATAGAATAGCAATTTTGCCAGAAAACAATTTGAAAAGTAAAGCTTAAAATTCTGAAGTAAAAAAAAAAAAAGCACTTAAGAGCTAATTCACTAATTCACTGGACAGCTGGTCACAAAATCATCCTACCTGCAGGTCAGACACATATTCATAAGCGCTCGGATTCCCTCATCAATATAGTTCCCAACGTGTAGTGACTGACAAACCCAGTTCTGTGTTGATTTACCAGTCTTCTTTGACTTCCTGCATATCGCTTTCGGCACACTTATCTCTAGACATGATGCTCTTACAGTCTTCAAGGAGACATTTATCTCCAGACATAATGCTCTTACAGTCTATTCAAGGAGACATTTATCTCCAGACATGATGCTCTTACAGTCTTCAAGGAGACATTTATCTCCAGACATGATGCTCTTACAGTCTATTCAAGGAGACATTTATCTCCAGACATGACGCTCTTACAGTCTATTCAAGGAGACATTTATCTCTAGACATGATGCTCTTACAGTCTATTCAAGAAGACATTTATCTCTAGACAAGATGCTCTTACAGTTTATTCAAGGAGACATTTATCTTCAGACATAATGCTCTTACAGTCTATTGAAGGAGACATTTATCTCTAGACATGATGCTCTTACAGTCTATTCAAGGAGACATTTATCTCCAGACATGATGCTCGTCTTTTTAATGAGACATTTATCTCTAGACATGATGCTCTTACAGTCTATTCAAGGAGACATTTATCTCCAGACATGATGCTCTACAGTCTATTCAAGGAGACATTTATCTCCACACATGATGCTCTTACAGTCTATTCAAGGAGACATTTATCTCCAGACATGATGCTCTACAGTCTATTCAAGGAGACATTTATCTCCAGACATGATGCTCTTACAGTCTATTCAAGGAGACATTTATCTCTAGACATGATGCTCTTACAGTCTATTCAAGGAGACATTTATATCCAGACATGATGCTCTTACAGTCTATTCAAGGAGACATTTATCTCTAGACATGATGCTCTTACAGTCTGTTCAAGGAGACATTTATCTCTAGACATGATGCTCTTACAGTCTGTTCTAGGAGACATTTATCTCTAGACATGATGCTCTTACAGTCTATTCAAGAAGTCATTTATATCCAGACATGATGCTCTTACAGTCTATTCAAGGAGACATTTATATCCAGACATGATGCTCTTACAGCCTATTCAAGGAGACATGATGCTCTTACAGTTTATTCAAGGAGACATATATCTCCAGACATGATGCTCTTACAGTCTATTCAAGAAGACATTTATCTCTAGACATGATGCTCTTACAGTCTATTCAAGGAGACATTTATATCCAGACATGATGCTCTTACAGTTTATTCAAGGAGACATTTATCTCTAGACATGATGCTCTTACAGTCTATTCAAGAAGACATTTATCTCTAGACATGATGCTCTTACAGTTTATTCAAGGAGACATTTATCTTCAGACATAATGCTCTCACAGTCTATTGAAGGAAACATTTATCTCTAGACATGATGCTCTTACAGTCTATTCAAGGAGACATTTATCTCCAGACATGATGCTCGTCTTTTTAATGAGACATTTATCTCTAGACATGATGCTCTTACAGTCTATTCAAGGAGACATTTATCTCCAGACATGATGCTCTACAGTCTATTCAAGGAGACATTTATCTCCACACATGATGCTCTTACAGTCTATTCAAGGAGACATTTATCTCTAGCCATGATGCTCTTACAGTCTATTCAAGGAGACATTTATATCCAGACATGATGCTCTTACAGTCTATTCAAGGAGACATTTATCTCTAGACATGATGCTCTTACAGTCTATTCAAGAAGACATTTATCTCTAGACAAGATGCTCTTACAGTTTATTCAAGGAGACATTTATCTTCAGACATAATGCTCTTACAGTCTATTGAAGGAGACATTTATCTCTAGACATGATGCTCTTACAGTCTATTCAAGGAGACATTTATCTCCAGACATGATGCTCGTCTTTTTAATGAGACATTTATCTCTAGACATGATGCTCTTACAGTCTATTCAAGGAGACATTTATCTCCAGACATGATGCTCTACAGTCTATTCAAGGAGACATTTATCTCCACACATGATGCTCTTACAGTCTATTCAAGGAGACATTTATCTCTAGACATGATGCTCTTACAGTCTATTCAAGGAGACATTTATCTCCAGACATGATGCTCGTCTTTTTAATGAGACATTTATCTCTAGACATGATGCTCTTACAGTCTATTCAAGGAGACATTTATCTCCAGACATGATGCTCTACAGTCTATTCAAGGAGACATTTATCTCCAGACATGATGCTCTACAGTCTATTCAAGGAGACATTTATCTCTAGACATGATGCTCTTACAGTCTATTCAAGGAGACATTTATCTCCAGACATGATGCTCTACAGTCTATTCAAGGAGACATTTATATCCAGACATGATGCTCTTACAGTCTATTCAAGGAGACATTTATCTCCAGACATGATGCTCTACAGTCTATTCAAGGAGACATTTATCTCTAGACATGATGCTCTTACAGTCTATTCAAGGAGACATTTATCTCTAGACATGATGCTCTTACAGTCTATTCAAGGAGACATTTATCTCCAGACATGATGCTCTTACAGTCTTCAAGGAGACATTTATATCTAGACATGATGCTCTTACAGTCTATTCAAGGAGACATTTATCTCCAGACATGATGCTCTACAGTCTATTCAAGGAGACATTTATATCCAGACATGATGCTCTACAGTCTATTCAAGGAGACATTTATCTCCAGACATGATGCTCTTACAGTCTATTGAAGGAGACATTTATCTCTAGACATGATGCTCTTACAGTCTATTCAAGGAGACATTTATATCCAGACATGATGCTCTTACAGTCTATTCAAGGAGACATTTATCTCTAGACATGATGCTCTTACAGTCTGTTCAAGGAGACATTTATCTCTAGACATGATGCTCTTACAGTCTATTCAAGGTTATAGATTCACTTCTAAATAACTGAATCACTTCTCCTGACCCCTTGAATGCAGCCTGGTAAATTGCTCACCCTTTCTCCACAACATCTAACACAGAGTCATTCATTCCCCCACAGGTTTAGACAAGAAATGTTATTTTAACTTTGTATATACCATGCAAAGCAGCTTTAATAAAAAAAAAATTAGGAAGATACTGTGCAGTCAATTTATGACAATGGCAACAAGAAAAAGAGCTCTTAAATGTTATGTAGAGCCAGTCTTAACACATGGATGTGAATGTTACTTCACATTCACCATGACTCCAAGCTATCTTTGTTGTCTGTGATCTCTCTTTCCATTTTTCCAGTTGTAACTACTCCAACTTTCCTCTTCTCATGATGTGCCTGAAAAATGTAAATTATTTCTTTCTTATGTATTTTAGGTTTTAGGAGCTCCCTTTTTGCGTTAGCCTCTGCCTGTCTTTAGATGTCAGTTTGAATAAGTTTGAAGGCTCAAGGCTGGTGACATCTAAGATTCAATCTGGTCTGGAGAAAACTGCAATATTTGCCATGATACAAATCTGTAGATTTAACCTAACCAGCACTGGAACTTGCAAACATAATAATTAATAAAAAGTATTGAGACCCTTGTAAGCAAATGTACCTTGTGTTTCTTTTGCTTCAGATTTCTCCGTCAAATGATGAGATAGATTTTGGAGAAATATTGTGGGGTGGAAAATCTTGCCGATCTGTCAGTATACAAAATAGGGGACGTGCAACCTTACCTCTTCAGTTATCTATATCCAGGGTAAGTTATAACTGCTCAATTTGTATTATTAACATATATGCAGGTGTTTTATTATGTCTTTGTTAAATGTAGAATTACTTCATATACAAAACAGGAGAGAAGGCTAAACGCATTCCATATGCAATGTCTGCGCCATATTCTTGGTATCACCTGGAAGGATAAAGTGACAAATGTGGAGGCCATGACTTGCACCTTTCGAACATCTACACACTGCTCAAACAACGTAGGTTACGCTGGCTTGGCCATGTACATTGTATGAAAGGTGACCGCATACCAAAAGATATACTCTGCAGACAACTGGCAGATGGCAAAAGGACTAGGGGGTGCCCAACGATTTGTAGACGTGTAAACGCATCATGAAGACTCTGAACATAAACCCTGCAGGCTGGGAAGAAAAAGCTGCAGATCGCAGTCTTTGAAAATACACTCTAAAGCTCCAATTCAAACAAAAAGCAGATTCATAGAAAAGAGAATACACAGCGAAAGAAAAAAAAATATTTCTAGGGACCCTGGAAAATCAATAGTCAACTATGACTGACGAAGGCCACTAATATATATATATATTGTATATATATATATATATATATATATATATTTTGTACTTGTGTATATATATATATATATATATATATATATATATATATATATATATATATATATATATATATATTGTACTTGTATATATATATATATATATATATATATATATATATATATATATATATATATATATATATATATACCACCTTAAAGCTTATGACCAATAACAAGGCTGCTGGAGACGATAAGTTAACAGCTGAGATCCTCAAGGCAATTGATAGCCATAATCTAATACATCTCCAAAAAATGTTCAACATCATTTGGAGAACAGAGAAGACGCCTCATAAATGGAGAAAAAGGAATCATTGTTAAGATTAAAAAAAGGGCAATCTTAGAGATTGTAACAACTGGAGAGGCGTGACACTTTTGTCAGTTGCCTCAAAGTTATTCTGCAAAATCATCCAAAATAGAATAAAGGATTCAATAGATACAGTAATGCATGAAGAACAGGCTGGGTTTAGAAAAAGGAGAAGCTGCCTTGACCACATTTTTACTCTACGACTTATATTGGAGGAACACATTGAAAAGCAAAAACCTTTTGTACTTAACTTCATCGACTTCAAAAAAGCATTTGATAGTATTCATAGAGATTCTTTGTGGAAAATTCTGAAGCAATATGGCTTACCATAAAAAATCATAAATATTATTAAAGACATGTGTGATGGTTACACATGTGCAGTTCGAACAGAGGAAGGAATGAGCGAATGTTTCCCAATAGAAACTGGGGTTAAACAGGGATGTATTTTATCGCCCTTGTTATTTGGAATTGTTACGGACTTCATAATGAAGAAATGCTGCACTGGTAATAAAGGCATCGAATGGATACAAGGAGACCATTTGGAGGACCTCGACTTTGCTGATGACATAGTTCTCATCAGCAGTCAGATAAAAACGATGCAGGAAAACACAAATGAACTATCATCAATAGCCAGCAAAATTGGTCTTGAGATCAGTCATGAAAAGACTAAAGTCATGAAAAGTTTAATTCCAACAGATGACAAAATATACATGGAAAACAAACCAGCAGAAGAGATCAATCACTTTATCTATCTTGGAAGTCACATTGATCGAGAAGGGGATACAAGCAAAGAAATTAGAATCAGAACAGCTAAAGCAACAATGTCTTTCAGAAGCCTTGAAAAGTTGTGGAAATCAAAACTCATCAGCACAAACACAAAACTTAGGCTATTCAAATCAAATGTACTATCAACCCTTACATATGCATGTGAAAGCTGGAAAACAACAAGAGATATAGAAACAAAGTTTAACGCATTCGAAAATAAATGTCTAAGGAAAATACTTGGTATAATGTGGAACGAATTCAAAACAAACGAGGAAATTAGAGAAATCGCCAATCAACCACTAATATCTTCAGTAATAAAGAAAAGACTGTGGTCATATGTTGGACATGTGATGAGAAGAGATAAAAACCGAATAGCAAAGCAAGCCCTCATATGGGAAACAACAGGTAAGAAAAAAAGAGGAAGACCCAGGGAGACACTGAGAAGAACATTGATGAGAGAGGTAAGAGCAGCAGGATTCGGCTCCCTCAATGAGATAGAGCTGCTTGCACAGAACAGAGACAAATGGCGAGATTTGATAAAATATCTTTAAAAGAAAACTGCTAGAACAAAAATTCAGATAGGAGAAGGAGTATCTTGGTCTACGCCCTATGGGCCGGCTATGGCTCGAAAGGTCAATAGATATATATATATTCTTACTGCATGATCAGAGACCTAAATTTTGTCTTGTCCTTCATTCTGAATAAATTCTCTGGAACTGTATAATTTATATTAGGCCCCCAGGGGACTGGTTGTCCATTTGGCTCTTCTCCCGGCATTTGATAGCTATTTTCCACTGTGAGCAGAGTGACTGCCATCAGCTAAGTCTAATTTTTGTTTACAATTATTTCTCTGTGCTTATACTTTCATATCTCCACATTTCACCTCTTCTCTAACATGTAATGCATCTCTTTCTCATCTCATCATCTGAACTCTTATCCCTTGGTCCACTTCTCCTTAACTTAATCATCCTAGATGTAGCAGTATTTATCTGTGCCTCACCGTTTGTCGTCATTGTTCTCATTTTCTGAAGAATGCCGCATGTAGGCCAAGTAAGTTAAAAAAAGTAAAGAGCCCCGTCACGCCAAGTGGCGTATAGGGAATATGGTGTTAGTGACCCATCACGCCAAGCGGCGTATGGGGAATATGGTGTTAGTGACCATAAATTTTACAGACCTTCGGCACATGATTTTTGGGGTAATGTGGTCAGTATTACGCACATGCCGCTTCACTTTCCCAGAAAAAAATCCGATACCCATTGAAGACTGGGTGAACCCGGAAGCCGTCGGTTGGGATCGAACCCTACCCCTTGTCCTTTGTAGTCCAGTTCACTAACCACTGAGCTATCGCGTCTCCCTGAACATCACACAAGCCTATCAGTTATCTTTACTAATCCCTGTCCTCTTTTACTTTTTGGTGCCAAGTGAAAAATGAGCTGTTACCTTTTTATTTCAGTCTAGCCTTTGACCTTCTTCTTCTTCTACCTTTTAGCTAGCTCCCAGTGGAGCATAGGTCTTCAACAAACACTTTCCAAGTCGTTCTGTTTTTTGCCATTATTTTAAGATCATTCCATGTCTTCCCCATCATCTTCATCTCTGCTTCGATCTGTCTTCTCCAAGAATTCCTTGGTCTTCCTCTTTGTCTTTTCCCCTGGGGATTCCAAAAAAGGGCCTGTTGTGTAATACTCTCAGTTGGCTTCCGTAGTGTGTGTCCTATCCATCGTCTACGCTGTATCCACTGGTATTTGACCGGTACATTTCCATAATTCCACGTTAGTGACTTTGTCCTGCCATTTCCATCCCTTTATTCTGCGTAAGCATCCATTAATGAAAGTCTGTATCTTCGTGATTGTCGATTTTGTTATTCTCCATGTTTCACAGCCATATAATAGGACCAACTTAACATTTGAGTTGAAAATTTTTATTTTTGTATTTAACCTAGCCTTTGACCTGCTGTTGCATATTGTCTTGTTATCTGGTCTGGTTTTTCTGATGTGTGCCCTCTTCATCTTGGATTTTATAGTATTTCTTATTGACCTACCCACTGTAATTCTTCCACATTAGCTATAACTGTACTACTTGCGTTAAGTTTGCATGTCTAGGTCATCTTGTTGCATGTCTAGGTCATCTTGAATCATTTGTTGGCTCACCTTTCTGTCAACATGAACTTTTTGCAGAAAGAGTCTTCCCTGTGCAACTTCTCATTCTACCTGTCAACATGAACTAATCAACTTATTGCAGAAAGAATCTTTCCTGTGGAACTTCTCATTCTACCTGTCAACATGAATTAATGAACTTATTGCAGAAAGAATCTTCCCTGTGCAACTTCTCATTCTACCGGGAGAACCAGACAGACATTTCAATGATCTCACTGACCACCAGACCAGCTGCTGTTGGAAATGTGTATTCCTTGTCTTTACCTGGCAGGCGGGAGGGACAGATGAGCTTCACTGAGACTGTCAACATTTGCTGCCATGCTAAAGAGCCTCAAAATATCAGCCAAAGTAAGTACCTTCAATAGCATGATCAAGAATTTGTACTTCATACTTAATTTGCTTCATGTTGTTTTCTTCTCAAATTTATTTGTATAGTAGGTAGCCTTTGAGTTTAATCCTAGATTACGACACCTCCATAAAAATTATGAACTAAAAATATAAATTCTTGGAATTTAACAGTTTGCTAGGGACAAACATTTCTCCCCTCCCTATACCTTCCTAATTATAACTTCTGGTAACTCCTGAGTGTTGGATTTGTTTCCTTTGATGTGTTTCCCCAAACACCACATGCACATTGTAAAAATTATGAAGCCGTTGTAAAAATGGGGCTGTTTTTTTTTTGTTTTTTTTTTTAAAAATAAATTTGGCAGATTTTCAAAAAATTCTTTTTTTTTTCTGTTTTTTTTCCCCCCTTGTTATGGTTGGAAAATTTCTTTGGCTGTTAATGAGGCATCAAACAAAGCTTTGTAACACAGGATAGACAGCGAACAACGCTAAGAGGATGACAAACATATGGCTAAAGTGACGGAGTGATGGTTGAAGTATCGATAGACAACGTAACACCACCGGTAATAACAGTGCTATGTGGTCAAATTTCAAGCCATTAATGAAACCTAACTCAGGAAATGGTTACTGCATCTTGTTTCCGTGTACACCCACGCATGTATACTGAGTGATTCGATGAGCATGATAAAAAAAATGGAGGCAGGCTCCGTACGCATGCAATGGGGTAGAGTCATTGCAGAAGTCCAAAATACATAAGGTCACCTTTGTCTATGTCCATGGACATGCGGGAGTATGGGGAAATGAAAGAGCGGACAGGTTGGCTAGCTGCGCTGTTGTTGAGGACGGGCAACCAATGGAATTTTATTTTTGGACAGACATCATCAATGCCCTCCGAGATGTGGGAAGAGCACAGGACTTCGACAAACACAGATCCACGTCACTTCTTTGGATGATGGAAATGGGAGTTAAGATGGGCACAGCCAGAAATGAGAAACTTAGTGGCCGTGTAAGAAGACTTATCAACCAATATGGAACTGGAGTCGTCAGTCGCTGGACACTGCGGGGCTTGCTGAGGAGGGGATCTGAGCACCTATGGACATGTTTGGAGTGCAATGATGGTGACCCGCAAATAACTCAATTTCCGTGTCTCTTCTTGGGTAAACATAAAACTGTGTAACAAAAGTTCAAGGAAAATATTAGTTTCCGATCTCCAAATTTAACAATTAGTGTTTGTAATTTTTTTTTAACCTGTCGTCAAAACATAACTCACAGATCAGTTAATAAATGTTATAATGTTAAAAATAGTGTCTAGGTATACAGAGGTGCCAGCAGAACCTCTTGATTAGGTTATTTTGAGAATACTGTCGTTCCACATATTTTGTGGTAAATTGTAGCAGTCTGTAAAGATACCACTTTCTGCAAGAGGTAGAAACTGAAATCATGATGGTATCCAATAGTGGTAATGAATTTTGCCTTTGTGTGAAAATCAGTGAGGTGGAGTGTCTTCTCCAGGACACTTTCAGCTTAACAATTTGATGACTACTATTTATTTTGTAGCAGTGATCTCTTCAATATGTACCATTTTGGCACGCAAGGTTTCTGTTTTTGAGATTGTGGTTCTACCCTATGTGCCATCTTCGGCTCGAAAGGACAATAGATAGATAGATATATTTTGTGCAACAAATTCTCCTCCTCCCTCCCTCCAAATATTACAGGAAATGAGTTAAATTTTCTGATATTCACCCAACCATTGCTTCTCTTCATTATCTGTCCTTGTTGCTGTTGCTGAAGTCTTTGAGCTGACGCCCTTCAGCCCAGTGCCATGTCTGCAGGTATTTCTGAGTTCCCTTGTAGTTCTGTACTAGCGTCATCTGCCTTTAAAAGGATGTTAAATTGGCGTATATGTGCTGTGTTTTTTAGTCTGTTGCTAGCGGCGACTTGTATAAGTGAGCAGAATCAGGTTAGTTCTGGTTCACCAATCATGGCACTAGCAATCAGCTATGAGTTGCTGAAAAGACCCTTTCTCCTCCGACATATTACTAATTATTATTACTAATTGTTATAATTACTAATCATTGTTAAATGCTAATAATCATTAAATGCTTAAAATTGACATTATATTCTCTCTCTGGTAGAACATAAGGAGAAGGCTGAAAGATTTCAAGCAATTTTGTCGCTTAGTGTGGATAAGCCCATAGATTTCCAATCGTTGAGTGAGATGAAACTTCAAGTCACAGTCGGCATGTACAAATTGCATGTAGACCAAGAAGTGAGTAGCCAACAATTGTTCAAAGTGAACCTACAACTGTAAAGCTTTTCTCTGCTATTGTCTGTTCAGAGATTGATAGCAATGGGAGCTGACATCAGCTTTGCATCATGTGTACTTATTTCTGTGACTATTATTAATTAAATGAGCTAAATTAGTTACCTGTTTTACAAAAAGGTTATTAATTTGTGGAAAATACTGATAGAAATACAAATAGATGCATACCAAGTAATTATTGCTATTACCTTCATTTGCACATTATTTTTGCTGACATGCTTATTTTAAAATTATTTTTTTTAGTCTATGTATATTTTTATGGCTTATTTTCATTTACTTAATTTATCATTACTTTTGTTCCTGTATGCTTTTTTTTTTTTTTTAAATAAAAAAAAAAATCCTGTGTGTTAGATGTTGTATGCATATTATAAAAACAACTTTTTTGCATACTAATTTATTATGAGTTTTAAACAATATTTACAATTATTTAAGCACCATTAATATAGTAGTTAACACACTGGCATGGCTATAGAGTCTCCGAACACTTCTGGATAGGTGACCGAGCACATATGGGTGAAAACTCGTGTACTAAGACATCGATTCAAGTCTCATACTTTACCTTTACCTTCTTTTATTTGCTATGATCTTTTTCTGCAAAGTTGTCTTTTCAATAAATTTGGATTTATTGAACTGTAGTGCAAGTTTAGTCAACAGGTCGTCCTCATTGCACATCAAAGTCCATAAACTGTTCCTGCAAGTTTAGTCAACAGGTCGTCCTCCTTGCACATCAAAGTCCATAAACTGTTCCAATAAGGGACCTTAGAGTTTTGGGGAAGATAAAAACTGCATAAAAGAGACTTCCTCTTACAAATGCTCTAGCCTATTATCATCATCAAGTACCATGTCTGCTGGCATAGGTGATCATGTCTCTCCACAACTTTCGATCTCAGCAGTTATTTATCATTTCTGTTGTTAACCTTCTGCCAAGCCATTCTCTTAAGCTGTCTGGTACCTTTTCTCTTTGCTTCCCTCTATCTCATCGTCCCTCAATTTTTCCAGTTATCACAATATATTCCAGCTGTTCGCTTCTCATTATGTGGCCAAAAAATGATGTTTGTTTCTTCCCAATATTGAATATTAGCTGTCTTTTTACTTTGGCCTCTTTCAGAACGTTTTCATTACTCTTCTTAGCTGTCCATGGCATTCTCAACATTCTTCTGTAAAACCACATTTCTACAGCCTCCAGTCCTTTTCTTGTCTAGCCTAGTATAGTGAAGTTTAAAACTTCATGACTTCACTCTCCTACAACTTTTTATTTAATCTGGCATCCCTCCATTTGTTAATTGACTTTTGGCTTCTGTTAAATTAGAAAAACAAACTTTTGTATCTTTTCAGTGACAAAATGACAACTCATTATTTTGGACAAAAAGAAGAATAAATTATCACTGATTCTAATAAGCTTCAATTTTTTTTTCTAGGGAAATTAAAATTGTTACAAAGTAGATAGGAAAAATTGATAGACTATATTTAACATTGACTCCTTATCAGGTTGATTGACTCCTTATCAGGTTGCATATGCTTTGCAGGAGAATGGACTCATCACTACTCATCTGAAAGAATCTATGTCTCTAGCCAGATCTTCAACTTCTATTGTCAAGTTCAAAATCTCTTTGATGTCTTGAAACCACCTTCTTGGTCTGCCTGTCGCGTCTTTCTGGAGACATTCCTTCCATTATTGTTCTTTCCAGCTCACCGTGTCTTTTGATGTTTACCATGGTATTTTAATTTCCTCTGTAAGATGTTTATAAGCCAAATCTTTTCAATGTTTCAATCTTTTAATATATCTTCATTGCTCTCTTTCATTATCCAAAGTATCTTAAGGATTTTTCTGTAGCATTTTGTTTTGAATCCAGTTTTCTTCCTTGTTGTTTGTGAGACTGTTCAGGATTCACAACCATATGTTGCTATTTGGAAGATACATGCCTGCAATAGTTTTAATTTTACTGTCTTGTTGGTATTGTGCCATATGTTCTTCATGATGTTTAATTTTTCATTGCTGTTACTAGTCTTCTTTTGATGACCTCATTCTTGCAATCTCCATTGTTAGTTTTTACAGACATTAACATTGACTGCATTTAAGGTATATTGTTTCAGGGTGTATTTTTACCGTACATTTTTCTTGTCTATTAGACACTGTCCATCTCAGCTATCCCAGGAAAATCTGGCCAAGGCACCATTAAGATAGTCAACTCTGGCAACATCCCGATGCCCGTAGACATCAATCTAGAGCCTCTGAGAGACTACTTCTACCTCAGCACTAACCACGTAGTGGTACCTAGTGGTGAGAACTGTCCAGTTCATGTGACTTTCACAACACAACCCACCAGATTGGATCAGGATGATAACAAAGTGTAAGGTTATTTTATTGATTATTGGTTTCATTGCATTTCAGACAAACACATAGGTGCACTGTTTTTTAAAATTGATGGCCAAATGTGTCAGCTGATTGTGTTAGATAAATGTTTAAATATACTCGTAATCTATCTATTGACCTTTCGAGCCGTAGCCGGCCCATAGGGCGTAGACCAAGATACTCTTTCTCCTATCTGAATTTTTGTTCTAGCAGTTTTAACACTGTTGATACTCGTAATCATGATCTTGTAATATTTCTGCCATTTACAGTTGTATCTTCATAAATAAAATTATTATTAATTCATATGTTCTCATATTATAGGTATTTATTGTCAGGGGGTCGGGGAGCTGTGATAGCTCAGTGTTTGGTTAACCGGACAAGAGGTCGGGTTCAATCTTTATCGACAGCTTTCAGGTTCACCCATCCTTAAGTGGAATTACTTAATACTCTGAATTTCTTCTGAGAAAATAAAAAAAAGTGGTGTGGGTGTTATACTGACTACATTACCTCAAAAATAATATGCTGGTCTATAAAAAAAATATTGGCATTAACACATTTCCTATACACCACATGGTGTGATGGGGATCTTTACTTTGCTTTTTTTCAACTTTCTTGTTTATGAGTAATGTTCCTGCTATAGTTGCCCCTGAAAGTGATCTTTCAGCTTGTTGGACATTATTGTACATATAGGACGTGATTATTGTACATACAGGACATGATTATTGTACATACAGGACGTGATTATTGTACATACAGGATGCGAGACTTACTTATTTTACTTATTTCTGTAAAAGTTTATAGATTTGCTCAGTGCTTCTTTTCCTAAACAAAAGTTTACTGGAACTATCATCCCATCCAACAAAGGAGAATTCATAATATACCTGAAATCTGATGCTCTAGGTTCATAGTTGTTTGTCATTGTTACTTTAATTGATCTGCTCATTTCTTTCTTTCTATCTATCTATCTATTGACCTTTCAAGCCGTAGCCGGCCCATAGTGCGTAGACCAAGATACTCCTTCTTATCTGAATTTTTGTTCTAGCAGTTTTCAATTCTTTTAAAGATATTTTATCAAATCTCGCCATTTGTCTCTGTTCTGTGCAAGCAGCTCTATCTCATTGAGGGAGCCGAAGCCTGCTGCTCTTGCCTTTCTCATCAATGTTCTTCTCAGTGTCTCTCTGGGTCTTCCTCTTTTTCTCTTACCTGTTGTTTCCCATATGAGGGCTTGCTTTGCTATTTGGTTATTATCTCTTCTCATCACATGTCCAACATATGACCATCGTCTTTTCTTTATTACTAAAGATATTAGTGGTTGATTGGCGATTTCTCTAATTTCCTCGTTTGTTTTGAATTTGTTCCACGCTATACAAAGTATTTTCCTTAGACATTTATTTTCGAATGCGTTCAACTTGTTTCTATATCTCTTGTTGTTTTCCAACTTTCACACGCATACGTAAGGATTGATAGTACATTTGATTTGAATAGCCTAAGTTTTGTGTTTGTGCTGATGAGTTTTGATTTCCACAAGTTTTCAAGGCTTCTGAAAGACATTGCTGCTTTAGTTATTCTGATTCTAATAGCTAAATTTCTTTCTAGGAAGATCAAATTACCCATGGTTCTTCTACTGATCAGAAGTTGTATCTTAGAATGTTACAACTTTTGAAGTTAAAGATTGAATATTGCACCCCCCCCCCCCCCCCCCCCCCCCCCAAACTCACACTAATTTGCTAACCTTTGATTTCTTTGTTAAGAGCATTACCTACTAAAATGTCATTAATATTGACTTTAGCTAAAAATGTTATGTTTTGAGTGTTGTGTCACAAATTGAAACCACTTCCATAAAATATCAATTTTAAGAATGAGTGGAATGTACTAAGCCCAGGACATCTTCACCCATAAATGCTGCAGAAATTCCAAGAATAGAAGTAAAATGCCATTTTGGGATAGAAACAAACAGCTGTGTAGTTTACTTACATTGTTGAATGAATACTACAATTGTCAAATTAAATATCTAATTATCTAAAATATTTATCTAAAATATATATCAAACTGAAATTAGAAAAGACAGGAATTGGGTTGTAAAATTCAGTGATTGTTAAATGCCCAAGTGATTGTTAAATTCCCAAGTGATTGTCAAATGGCCTAAGTGATGTGATTGTTAAATTCCTAAGTGATTGTCAAATGGCCTAAGTGATGTGATTGTTAAATTCCCAAGTGATTGTCAAATGGCCTAAGTGATGTGATTGTTAAATTCCTAAGTGATTGTCAAATGGCCTAAGTAATTGTTAAATTCCTAAAAGTTTACTGAAATGTGTTGTGACATTTCCAGCTAAACAAAAGTCCTGGATTTATCACTTACTTTACCTTCCTCTTTCTCAATTGGCTTTAAGCATGATGGGAAGATAAAATGTTGGAGTCAGTGTCTTCTGCATGATGCTCATTGGGACTTCTGCTATTTCATTCATCCATTGTTTTTAGGTCTCAGTGAATATCAAAATTGTTTAATTCCAATAGGTGACAAAATATACATGGAAAACAAACCAGTGGAAGAGATCGATCACTTTATCTATCTTTGAAGTCACATTGATCGAGAAGGGGATACAAGCAAAGAAATTAGAATCAGAATAGCTAAAGCAGCAATGTCTTTCAGAAGCCTTGAAAAGTTGTGGAAATCAAAACTCATCAGCACAAACACAAAACTTAGGCTATTCAAATCAAATGTACTATCAACCCTTACTTATGCGTGTGAAAGCTGGAAAACAACAAGAGACAAAGAATCAAAGTTGAACGCATTCGAAAATAAATGTCTAAGGAAAATACTTGGTATAGCATGGAACGAATTCAAAACAAATGAGGAAATTAGAGAAATCGCCAATCAACCACTAATATCTTCAGTAATAAAGAAAAGATGATGGTCATATGTTGAACATGTGTTGAGAAGAGATAATAACCGAATAGCAAAGCAAGCCCTCAAATGGAAAACAACAGGAAAGAGAAAAAGAGGAAGACCCAGGGAGACACTGAGAAGAACATTGATGAGAGAGGCAAGAGCAGCAGGATTTGGCTCCCTCAATGAAATAGAGCTGCTTGCACAGAACAGAGACAAATGGCGAGATTTGATAAAATGTCTTTAAAAGAATTGAAGACTGCTAGAACAAAAATTCAGATAGGAGAAGGAATAACTTGGTCTACGCCCTATGGGCTGGCTACGGCTCGAGAGGTCAATAGATAGATAGAATATCAAAAAGACTAAAACTATGATCATAAGCAAAGATAATACTCAAAACCTACATATGGATATCAAAGTTAAAGGAATAGACCTGAAGACAGTTCAGAACTACAACTACCTTGGACATACTATAACCAGTGATGGAAAATGTAAAATTTAAATAAACAAAAGAATAGGTATGGCAAAAAGTAATTTTAATGCCATGAAAAATGTGCACAAGACACAAAGATCAAAACAAATAACACCAGGGCTAAAACTAAGAATAGCAAAATGTTATATCTTCTCAATATTCCTGTATGGTGCAGAAACAGGGACATTAGACAAGAACAGAAAATTGAAGCCCTTGAAATGTGGATTTATAGAAAAATAAGTATAATTGGATAGAAAGAGAAGAGAAAAAATGATGAAGTTTTAAAGCAACTAAAAATGAAAAGAGAACTATTAAACACAATTAGAACAAGACAAATGAAATTTTTAGGGCATGTTAAAAGACACAACAGCCTACTAAAAGTAATATTGGAAGGGAAAATACAGGGTAATAGAGGCAGAGGCAGACCAAGACTAACATGGATGAGTAACATCAAAAGATGGACAAGTCAGCCCTTGACATCCTGCACCATCAAAGCAAGAGACGGAGCGGGATGGCGCTCCATGGTAGCCAACCTTTGATGCCGAGACGGCACTTGATGATTGTTTTTAGGTCTACCTTTACCTCTCTTTTCTGTTCTTTCTGAGTATTGAGGTTCTTTTAAGGGATGGTGTCTTTAAAGTAAACATATGTCTCTATAGCATTAAGCTGTCCAGTAATAAAATGTCTGGTGATTAAGTCTAATTCCAACAATTTATGTTTATTTCTACTATACAGTGCTTTGTAGTAAGATTAACTGCATAGTACATTTCTAAACTCTTCAATTCTTTTGTTTAATGTTTGTTCTGACCTTTTTTTATTAATTAATTAATTATTTTATTATTTCATTTATTGAACAAAATATGTGAATTCTAATATTTTACAATAATTTGTCTTCCAATGTTTTATTTATTTATTTTTTTGTAATGGCTTTGAAAATGCTAAAATTGATTACATGTTCTGCTTATTCATAAATGTATTCACTTTATGTGCTTGTTTAATCCATTCATTCATTCATTTAATGAAATAACTGTATTCATACACATGGTTATAGCTTCATTTATTTGTATCCAAATTAAACAAATATACTTGACCTTTTAGTAATTTCTGTGTGGACTTCTATATGACGTTAATCACTTTATTTATCTACAATTCCTTCAGACATGTATCGCTGTTGACTCGGAAATCCACTTCTTTTTCCTTTTATAGAAATGTAATGCTGCGAAATCAAATAACACAATGTTATGTATCTGTGATTGGTAAAGTCAAAACAGCTGAGACTAAACTCAATTCTTCACTAACTGCTGTGAATTTTGGAGGAGTTGAACTAGGAAAGAGCCAGTAAGATTATTTTAATCTTTTAGGGAACTGAATCTGCAACAATTTTAATGAAACATTTCAAGTATGCAAGTTTCTGTTTAAATTAATAATTGTACATTGTTACTGAATACAATTAAGACAAGACAAATGCAATTTTTGGGGCACGTTAAAAGACACAACAGCCTACAAAAAATAATATTGGAAAGGAAAATACAAGGTAAAAGAGGCAGAGGCAGACCAAAACTAACATGGACGAGTAACATCAAAAGATGGACAAATCAATCTATGTCAGCCTGCACCATCAAAGCTAGAAAGAGTAGAATGGCGATCCATGGTAGTCAACCTTCGTTGCGGAGACGGCACTCGATGATGACATTGTTACTAACAAATTGAAGAACATATTGTAGCTGAATTGTTTGCTTTGTTTGATATACACAAGGTGTATGTCCCTATAATGTTCATTTTGTTTATTCATAAATTGTTCAAGGATATATAGATATTAATTTAGATATTGAAAACAATTCACTACCAAAACGTGAACATGGCTTGAGATTCTCAACAACAATAAACTATTTTACATTAAACTACCCCTGTCTTAAGAGATTATCCAATCATCATTGTGTGCCTTCTCCGCAACGAAGGTTGGCTACCATGGATTGCCATTCTACTCTTTTTCTTACTTTGATGGTGCAGGCTGTCATAGATTGACTTGACCATCTTTTGATGTTACTCGTCCATGTTAGTCTTGGTCTGCCTCTGCCTCTTTTACCTTGTATTTTTCCTTCCAATATTACTTTTAGTAGGCTGTTGTGTCTTTTAACATGCCCCAAAAATGTCATTTGTCTTGTTTTAATTGTATTTAGTAGTTCTCTTTTTATTTTCAGTTGTTTTAAAACTTTATCGTTTGTTATCTTTTGTTTCCATCCAATTCTACTTATTCTTCTATAAATCCACATTTCAAAGGCTTCAATTTTCTGTTCTGTTTTCTTGTCTAATGTCCATGTTTCTGCACCATACAGGAATATTGAGAAGATGTAACATTTTGCCATTCTTAGTTTCAGCCCTGTTGATATTTGTTTTGTTGTTAGTATATTTTTCATGGCATTAAAATTACTTTTTGCCATACCTATTCTTTTGTTTATTTCAATTTTGCATTTTCCATCATTGGTTTTATAGTATGTCCCAGGTAGTTGTAACTCTGGACTGTCTCCAGATGTATTCCCTCAACTGTGATATTTAATTGTAGGTCTTGAGAATTTTCTTTGTTTATGATCATAGTTTTAGTCTTTTTGATATTCATTTTTAGTCCATATTTTTTGCTTGTTATGTTTATCACATTAAGCAATTGTTGTAGGTCTTTAGGATTTTCTGCTAGTAGAACAGTATCATCAGCATATCTTAGGTTATTGATTATCTTTCCATTAATGTTTAGGCCTGGTATTTATATATTATCCAATACAATTTATCACCTTGTGTTGTCTCTGCATCAATGATTTCCTAATTTAGAGCCTTATTTCACCCTGTCGCTTGCCTTAAAACTTTCATTGCTGAAGGTTTTTATCAATGCAATGAAAGTAATTTCAAAGACAAAATTTTTCATGCTTTTAAATATAAGTTTTCATGTTTATATCTAACATATTATATATTAATTTTTAGATCATTGATCAAAGAATTATAATTCACAAATAACAAGATGATACAAGACATGTAAAAAGAATATGGTTTGATGAGGGTTTACACTATTCAAATTAAGAGTGATACACTATGCAGCTTATCAGGTCGCGAGCGAGATGGACAGATACGACCTAGATATTTTAGAATTAAGTGAAATGCGCTGGCTTGGAACAGGTAGGAGATCTATTGATTGTACTATCAATCCTTACGTATGCGTGTGAAAGCTGGAAAACAACAAGAGATATAGAAACAAAGTTGAACGCTTTCGAAAATAAATGTCTAAGGAAAATACTTGGTATAGCTTGGAACAAATTAAAAACAAACGAGGAAATTAGAGAAATCGCCAATCAACCACTAATATCTTCAGTAATAAAGAAAAGACGATGGTCATATGTTGGACATGTGATGAGAAGAGATAATAACTGAATAGCAAAGCAGGCCCTCATATGGGAAACAACAGGTAAGAGAAAAAGAAGAAGACCCAGGGAGACACTGAGAAGAACATTGATGAGAGAGGCAAGAGCAACAGGATTCAGCTCCCTCAATGAGATAGAGCTGCTTGCACAGAACAGAGACAAATGGCGAGATTTGATAAAATATCTTTAAAAGAAAACTGCTAGAACAAAAATTCAGATATGAGAAGGTGTATCTTGGTCTATGGGCCGGCAACGGCTCGAAAGGTCAATAGATAGATAGATAGACTATGCAGCTTAACGTACGTGACTGAAATCAGCATGGCATACATTGCATTGAAACATATGGAAAGAGTTAATGGGAACATGCTGTTCTAGGTTCTGCCCACCTCATGATGTTGTTAGTCTAGTCTGCCTCTAGCACATATACTTTATATTTTCCCTTCCAAGATGACTTTCAGTAAGCTATTGCGCCAATAATGTGTTTAAAAAAATGGTTTTTCTCTGATTAAACAATGAGGGTTGTTGAAGTCAGGCTGTAACTGTTTTATCTCTTGACTATAAGAGACATGAGTTTACCTGAGCTGTTAGCTCTTTCTTATAAGAGACATGAATATAAGCTCATGCTGTTAGCTCTTGTGTATAAGAGACATGAGTATAAGCTCATGTTGTTAGCTCTTGCGTATAAGAGACATGAGCATAAGCTCATGCTGTTAGCTGTTGCGTATAAGAGACATGAACATAAGCTCATGCTGTTAGCTCTTGCATATAAGAAACATAAGTATAAGCTCATGCTGTTAGCTCTTGCGTATAAGAGACAAGTATCTGCTGTTACTGTGTAGTTTGTTGAAGTTGATGGGCAACTTGAGTCACTTTAAACCTCTTTCTTTCTTTTTTTCACTTCCTCTTGTACCCATTCCGACGTCAAAGGAAATAACATAGGGAGAAGGGATTTCTAAACATGCAAGTACAAATATAAACAGTGTGTTATGAAATTTCTCATAAATTAACGTATGAAACCAAGTGAAATTACAGAATACTTCAAGCACATCACAACAGTGGTGAAAATCTTAACTGCAGCAAAGCATTTGAATAGTGCAAATGGTTTAAAGATAGCGGTACATCAGTATAAGGTGATTCTGACTGAGTTGGCTCTAACTTTTGAAAGAAATGTTTGCCAGCGTTTTTAGAGAGTACAGTTACAAATACTGGTTTTTGGGTGTTTTGATAGAGTTGGTGTGTTTTATTGATGTTTTGAGTGAACTTGATTAAGGAAATGACTGTAGGTGCTTATTTCTGTGATGTGGTTTGAAACTGTCGCCTCTGCAACTATGGATTCTCATCTCGCCCAGTTTTTGCAATCTAGCGTAGTTACATAACCATTTCAGTTGCCTTGTGTTTTTTTTCTCCCGTGTGTTTTTTTCTCCTGTGTTTTTTTTTCTCCCATGTGTTTTTTTTCTCCCATGTGTTTTTTTTTCTCCTGTGTGTATTTTTTCTCCTGTGTGTTTTTTTCTCCTGCATGTTTTTTTTCTCCTGTGTGTGTTTTAAAAAAAATTTTTTTTAAAGAAACTGGAGTGAGAAAGTGACTCTTTTCAATGGAAAGTTGTTTGGAATTGTCATCTGTGCAAATGATTAGAGCATGCATGGAGCTTGACCATGTCACCAGAATTTGCCTACAGCACAAATGTGCTTTCTGTGGCTGGCATGAGGTGGAGTAGATACGGAGAATTCCTGACTGTAGTGAAACAGATTTCGTGGATAGAGCAGTATAAAGCATTACTACATTACTGGGATAAGTGCACTAGTGTGTGTGTGTGTGGGGGGGGGGGGGGAAATTTCATTGAGAAATTAGTCTTTTCTTTACATTCAAATGTGTTCTGTTATTTCTAAAAATCAAAAGTCCCATTTTGACTTATCAACCATTGTGTAATACAGTCTAACATTGTCACTTCTGTTGTTATTATTATTATTATTAATGTAAACTATAATTTATAACAAAGGAAAGTTTCCTAGCACCATTAAACTTTCTTTATTACAATGAATATTTTGCAATACTCATTTATTTTAGAGATTACCCAATACCATCGGTGATTACTACATCTAGCATTGTCGCTCCTGTTTTTATTAATGATATCAAAATTATGACTCTGAGCATGGTTATACTGACCAAATAGAACATATAAAATCAGTCTCTTAATTTTGTTGTCATATTTATTCATTTATAATAAACTGGACACATTTATGTTTGTATAAAAGTATATTTATTAACAACTTTGTTTATGTTTTTTTGTTAATTGCTTGTTTTGTTGTCCAGGAAACAACGATTTACATTTACTGTTGATAATGATGATGATATTCAAATAAAGATAAGAAATCCTGGATCTGCTTTTAAGGTACAAATTTATTAATTGTTTTCTTTAATAAGCATGATTTTATGTAAGCTGTTGTTGATTGTATGAACACTTTATGTAGCTTTTAGCTTTTGATTATAACAATTCTAGCTTGTAAAGAATCATAGTTTATGTGACAAAATATGTTAATATTAGTCTTTAGTTTGTCATGTCAGTCTCCAAGCTATTCTCAGCATATATATATATATATATATATATATATATATATATATGTATGTAATAGGGAGAGAGAAAGAAAGGAAGACGATAGATGAGGGGAAAGAATGAGGGAAATGTAGGTGAATGAAGGGAAGGGGTGAAGAAATAGGGGGAGAAGGTAAGGAACAAATCAGTTAGATAGAGTGAAAGAGGAATGGCAGGAAAGCATGAAAAGTGAGAAAAAAGGAAACACGAGATCAGCTCAAGGGACTGAGTGACGCTCGAGGATTGTGAGAGAGACACGAGGAAAAGTAGATTGTAAAGTATAATCAGTTGCGAACTAGTGGTGGACTGAGACAGAGCGGTCCTGCCGAAGGGCGTTAACCGTCCAGGGCTAACAACCCTTAAAAATGTTGTACATATTTTTTGTGTAGTTTGTTAGTTGTGTGCCAGCTTGCGATGCGGAAGGTTGTCCAGTCCAGTAGAAGGCCAGTGCATTTTAGAGTGGGCAGTGGTTAGTTAATAGTGAAGTGTCCAAGGGCCTGTGAGGATGGCCAATAGTGGACAGCAGTGACAGTGATAGTTAGGTCGCTGAGTTTCCAGTTAGTGTAATTGGTAGCTAATGTTCTAATAGTGCCGTTTGATTCGGCGTGAACGGACGTGTTAATTCATACACTGGTGAGTAAGAAGCTCACCCATTTTTAGCAATATGTGTGTGCACTGGTCAAGTTGTTGTTCAAATCCATTGAGCGTAAGAGATTTCATTGTTATTTCATATGTTGGCAGACACAGAGCTGCTGAACGTAGCACATGTGTGTGCACTGATCAAGTTGTTTGTCAAATCTAGTGGGCACAAGAGAATTCAATGTTATTTCATATACTGGCAGACACAGAGCGGCTAAAGTAACCACAGATGTATGCAATAAACAAGTTGTTGTCAAGTCTATTGAGAGTGAGAGAATTCAATGTTCATTTAATAGGCTGGCAGACATATGGCTGCTAAGACGTGAGGAAGTGTGGGTCACGAGTAAGGTACTCCATGTGTGACAGTAGGGAGAGAGACGTCAGTTAGTGGTTGTGATGTTCAGGGTTATTATTGAGATGTGGCTCATTGACATTGTATGATTTGTCGAGGTGAGACAAATTGGATCGATCACATCAGTGATCGATTAAGGGAATGAGCACAATAAAGTTCAACTATTTTACATACTAGTGTATGTTGCAGCTAATTAATTGTTACAGCGTTTTGTGACAAACGAACCAGATTGTCAGTGAAATACACAACACGAAGTACTATACGACACAAGGCAGTCAGCCATGCTAAATGGAGTCTGGTCACAGTGGCTGATTTGGGGCAGGTCGGACTGCCATTCATAACAGACTCGTAGCCGCAGAGGGGGGATGCAGTGGGTGGACTGGGAAGCTTAACCCAGTAGCCCAGGCCTCCGTGAAAAAAGAGGAGCTAATTAGCCATTAAATGACTCACGTCAACACGCAAAGGTGATGACGACGACAATATTAAATATACGACGATCATGTGTGAAACGATAACAGCAATTATAGGCAACATACAAAACATTTAGATGATGAAGGCTGTTACATATATATATATTCATTAATCAGTTAGTCAACTAATTCATTAAGTGCTGTCTCCGGATCGAAAGTTGGCTGCCATGGAGCGCCATTTCACTCTGTCTCTTGCTTTAATGGTGCACGTTGTCATAGGGTGACTTGTCCTTCTTTTGATGTTACTCGTCCATGTTAGTCTTGGTCTACCTCTGCCTTGTTTACCTTGTGTTTTCCCATCCAAGATTACTTTTAGTAGGCTGCTGTGTCTAGAAATAAAAGAATCAGAAATGATCAACGACCCCGAAGCAAAAACAGCAAAGTGTGTGGTACACAAGAGGCATATTCAGGGCATGCAAGATGAATATGGCTGACCACCATGATAGAGATTGGAGCCTCATCACGTACTATCCCAAAGAAAGCCATGGAGAGAAATTCTAACTGATGTCAGAAGAAAGATATGCAAATATGTATATGGAACATTAGGACTCTTCTTATCAATGGAAATAAGAATATGAGTTTTTCAATGTTATATGGAAGCAATATGGATTCAATCTTGGAAAATAGGAAAACAAACAAGAAATTCATTGGAAACCATAATATATAAATGGTTTTACTGAGAATATAGAGAATACCATTGGCAGCTAAAAAGAGTAATGCTGACATTCTAGAGGAATTCAAAACAAAAAGAGAGATGATAATTTCTAACATCAGGAGGAAAATATCATTTGTTTGCCTCTTCTAATGAGAAGGGAACAACAGGAAAGAGTTAGGAAAGAAGAAGTAAAGCAAAACAGAGAGAAAGGTACAAGAGAGAATGGTTTGGTAGGAGTCAACAACATAATTGGTAAACGACTGTAGAGGTAAAAAGTTGTGGAATGACATGATCACCTGTGACACCAGGCATGGTACTTGATCATCATGATTCTATGGATATATATATTCTTAACCGAATTGAGGATTAAATAGCATTAGGTGTCAAAGGTCAAGCAACCTCTGTTTATGCAGCAGTTTAATACTAACTTTTATAGATAATTTCATATCCTACAGAATATAGATTTAACTCTAGATTATGATAGCGTCATAAAAATTACCACACATAAACACAAATTCTTCCAAATGTGACAGTTTTCTATGGTCAAACATTCTCCTCCTCCCCGTACCTTCCTAATTCCTTTTTTATCATGACTCCTGAGTGGTGGATTTGTTTATATTGATATGTTTTTTTTCTTCTTTTTTTTTTATTTTTTTTAAATTTTTATTTATTTATTTATTTTTTTATACAATCTCGTATAATGTGAAAAAAAAAAAAAAGACACATTTTTAAAGGAATTGGTCCCCTTTTTTGTTTGTTGTGACCAGGGAAATTTACTTGGTTGTCGACTGACATTAAAAAAAAAAAAGATTCTTTGTAACTCAGGAAATGCAGCCAATAAATTTATGAGGTAGCCAAACATACAGAAGTGGTCAGTTTCAGGCCATAAATCAATCTGAGTCTCTGTGTTTCGCCTGTTGTAAACACACAGCTGTGTGTCAAAATTTTAAAGAAAATACTATTTTTAGTATTTTTCTACATTTAAGTGGTCGTAATTTTTACTACAGCATAGTAAACATGTCAGTCACAGATAGGTATCATAATTAAATGTTAATAATGGTCGCTGTTTGATGTAATGTAAACCTTTTGACTTTAAGTGATCATGTTTTCCTGTTATAAGACTGTTTTTGGTATACGTGCAGCTTTTGGCTCAGGATGGCTCCTTTGTGGAAAGCCTGGAGATGTCCGTTGTGAAGGGAGTACAGTACAGTGTGTGTGTGATATTCTCTCCCTTGGAGCTCATGAGTTACAATGATGATATCATGATGCAGATTCTATATGCCAACCGATATCCTGTAAGACTTTCATTTTTCTTTGCTGTCAACTTATTAGTGAGATTTTGGATACTAATACAGTAATTGAAATGCTTAGATCGTTTACATTCTAATTTATTTCTGAACTGTGGTGTTTTGGCTCATTAAACAACTTGCTAATTCTAATTTCATTGTTATTTTAATAATTGTCTCCTTTTAAGTATTTTTATTGTCATTAATTTTTGTTTATTATGTTAAAAAAAATATGCTAATAAACTTATGTCAGTTTGACATAAATATAGAATGTTTCGTTGATAGCTAACTGACCAAAATGTGAATTGCAAATGACATATTTTCCTTCATTGACTCAAAAATGGGCATTTGTGTATTTATTATGGTTTACAGCAGCAAAACTGTGATATTTGTACCTCTTGACCAGAGATGAGCACATTTCTATGTGTTTATCGTGGTTTACAGCAGCAAAACTGTGATATTTGTACCTCTTAACCAGGGACGAGCACATTTCTATGTGTTTATCGTGGTTTGCAGCAGCAAAACTGTGATATTTGTACCTCTTAACCAGGAACGAGCACATTTCTATGTGTTTATCGTGGTTTGCAGCAGCAAAACTGTGATATTTGTACCTCTTAACCAGGAACGAGCACATTTCTATGTGTTTATCGTGGTTTACAGCAGCAAAACTGTGATATTTGTACCTTTTAACCAGGAACGAGCACATTTCTATGTGTTTATCGTGGTTTACAGCAGCAAAACTGTGATATTTGTACCTCTTAACCAGGAACGAGCACATTTCTATGTGTTTATCGTGGTTTGCAGCAGCAAAACTGTGATATTTGTACCTCTTAACCAGAGACGAGCACATTTCTATGTGTTTATCGTGGTTTGCAGCAGCAAAACTGTGATATTTGTACCTCTTAACCAGGAACGAGCACATTTCTATGTGTTTATCGTGGTTTGCAGCAGCAAAACTGTGATATTTGTACCTCTTAACCAGAGACGAGCACATTTCTATGTGTTTATCGTGGTTTGCAGCAGCAAAACTGTGATATTTGTACCTCTTAACCAGAGACGAGCACATTTCTATGTGTTTATCGTGGTTTGCAGCAGCAAAACTGTGATATTTGTACCTCTTAACCAGAGACGAGCACATTTCTATGTGTTTATCGTGGTTTGCAGCAGCAAAACTGTGATATTCGTACCTCTTAACCAGGAACGAGCACATTTCTATGTGTTTATCGTGGTTTGCAGCAGCAAAACTGTGATATTTGTACCTCTTGACCAGAGACAAGCACATTTCTATGTGTTTATCGTGGTTTGCAGCAGCAAAACTGTGATATTTGTACCTTCTAGATCAGACGAGCACATTTTTGTGTGTTATGGTTTGCAGCAGCAAAACTATTATATTTGTACCTTCTTGATCAGACGAGCACATTTTTGTGTGTTGTCATGGTTTGCAGCAGCAAAACTATTATATTTGTACCTTCTGACAAAAGATGAGTAGATTTCTGGGAATCAGGTTTTACTTTTCTCTTTCCTTCCAACTTTCTTTGTCTTATTGAGTAGCCTATTTCTCACACCATTTCAGTGTAGATTCTTGGACATCTCATGTTTACTGCCATTGACACCTGTAGTGCAAACTAAAGATCTGTAAAAACTAATGACTTTTCATTACTTTAGTATATGTCTGACTGCCTAAAGAACCACTAAAAAGGAAACAAATTGTCATAATTTCATACACATGAGAAAACTTGACAGAAGATTTTTTTCCAAACAAAATAAGTAACCAAGAACTACTAGTCAACCCTAGATCACGATAGGGCAATAAAAATTATAGAGTCAAAACACACAATCTTCCAAATTTGACAGTTTGCTATGGTAAACCTCAGTGTACCTTCCTAATTACTACTTCCGGTGACTCCTGAGTGTTGGATTTATTTGCTTTGGTTTTGGATTCTGTTCACACACACACACCACCCACCCCCCAACCATTTTGTGAGATACGATCTCATATAATGATGGGGAAAAAAAGGTAAATTTTCAAGAAATCGATCGTGTTGTGTGTGTCACGATTATATAACATATTAAATGTTATATTATAATCTATATAATTATTTATTATTATGTTATATATATATAAAACACGATCTAGTTGGAAACAAAAAAATGTTTAAAAATGGATAGCTATCTATTTCATTAAAGGGGGGGGGGGGGGGGGGGGTTACAACGTCCAGTCCTCTCTGATACTGGCAATAAAGAGGAGGTCCCGTGTGCACTCGCACATGTTAAAGAACCATTGGTAGTTAAAATAAAAAATATTAGGACATAAGAACCTGGCTGCTGCTCGGGTAATGTTTTCAGCAAAAACCTGCTTACACCGTGGATCCCAGGCCATGCTACAGAGCTCATGCACGTGGGTCAGGGTTCTCCTAGAATTTTCTTGAGTGGGATATCGGAGCACCTGTACAATCATTCGGTTTGAAGTGATAATGATCCTATCAACAACAATGAAGCATCTTTTCTTATAAATAATTGGTAGTGGCAATAGATAATGTCATTCCTTTAAATGTGCACAGATTCACCTCAGTGGGTATGGTGGATGCAGCCAGCTTGTGATAGAAAATGTCAGTGAAACTCAGAGGGAGGACCGATGGCTAAACATTGGTTGTGTGAGAGCTGGGTTGTCCATTGTTCGCAGTGTTACTGTCAGAAATGTTGGAGCAAGATGTTGCTTTTTCAAAGCTACACTTTATGGTAAGTATGATGGTAGTTCAATGAAGTTCACATATTTGTGAAAGGTTTATACAAAAGTAGACATAAAACACTTGGTTTGTATTTTATATGAAAATGGTTGAAACATTTACGGGAGATGTGTGGAAATGGAAATCATTGTGTGTGTTGACCAAAGTTCTTATCAGAATCATGATTGTGGATGTCTTCAAATTTGTTGCTCTCATATAGTGACATCATTGATTTCTTTCATGATGTTGTTAATTTGTCACAGACTTTCTCTCATTCACATACAAACAATAACACTAGTTTCTCTCATAAAGTCTGTGGTCATTCACACTCTTCCCTTGTCATGTTTCACTTCCTTCATTATAGAAGGCTTAGAAAACCATGACATTTTGTTTCTCCTCTTATGAAGCTAACAGTCGTATAGAACATGATCTACTTAGTGTTTTTATTTCACTTGTCTGTTCTTTAGTTTTATTGTACAAGGGGAAGTCATTAATTAGTAGGAAGTTTATTCTTAAGTGCTTGGGAAAACACACAACGAAAAATCTTATTTCAGAATACAAAATAGCTCCTTTACAATATAAGAATCATGATGGTTGGGTGATATTCCGCAGAGTAACAACTCATACAATACAGCTGCTTTACTATTACCTTGCAAAGGAGAGACAGCTGTTGGGGACATGGTGACAAGCCATACATGATGAAATGATTGAGATTGGCGAGTTCTGGCGAGGGTTGTCCTTGCTTGCTTCAAAATGAGTTGGCCAGTGGAGATCTCTTGTGAGTGTCCTATGTTCCAACCCGAGTTCCGTGGATTAAGAAGAAGGCTCTTACTTGTATAAAGGAGAAGCAATGTTATTTGTTTTTTGTGTGTTCAAAGGGCTGAAATCTACCAAAAAAATAAAGGCTCAGGATAATGCCTCACTGCTGCTCTTTGATGCAAGTTGACAATGGAGTGGTCACATTGTATAAGCTATTGCACAGTTGCGTACTACTTGATCATCGTAACTCCTACATGAGATACTGCTTAGTTACTATTTTGATTTAAGAAATGATAATTTTCTTATGCATACATTTCATGCACTTTGGATTGCAATTTCTGTTATTTAATTACTTTCCCATCGGGAGAAAGAAAGGCTATGGGAGAACACCCAGACAGAAACCACGGGCAGGGTAGGCCCAACAGCCCTGGATGGCTTCCTCTCTATGAGAAGGAAAACTCCTACGTTAAGCCTGCTGAAGACAGAATGTGTCAGCCACAGCGCAGGTTTAGGGAAAAAATCAGGACACACACGCATATACGAGCACTGATTATGCGGCCAGCTCATCGTGTGTCATGATGTTGTTCTGACCCCACTGTCATGAAACAGCATAAAGAGTCAAGTTCATATAAACACAAGACTTGAACGCTGAAGAAGAATGACTTTCCCTTGTGCGTGTGGTAGTTGAGTCTACAGTCAGGCTGGCATTCATCGCTGAGTCTCTTTTTATTATAAGAAGCCGTATTTCTTGTTACATCAGGCTCTGGGTGTTATCTACTCCATTTTTCCTTCAAAGATTGACTACAGTGAAGCTGTTAATGTGTGTTAGTAAAAATAAAAAATCAAACCACCATCTTCAAACTGAGAACTGGTCATGTACCACTGAACATCAATAGAATATAACAAAAAACCTAATATTAGCATGCCTGCTTCTTAAATAAGCATCATGTTTGACATTTATAGCAGAAACATGTCAGATATATACAGTTTACTATGATTATTTTTGCAATCTTGATGGAGTTTGGATAATGACATCAGTTGCTGTACCACTGTGTTGGCCTAGTTCTAGTGACTACTCATTTATATTTAACAAGAAATTAATATAGTTACTCATGAACTCTTTCCGTACGTTTCGCCGCATAGTGCGTCAATCTTAATTTGATTAGTGCGAAACGTCATCAAACCATATCATTTTTACATGTCTTGTATCATCTTGGTATTGGTGAAATCTAATACCTTGTTCAATTATCTAAACATTAATATATAATATGTTATATGTTAGATAAATATAAATATGTACAATTATTCTTAAAACCATGAAAAATTGTATCCCTGAAATCTCTTCCGTTGCATTGATAAAAAGTTTCCGTACGGAAAGAGTTAAAGATGTGTCTGAAATTTGAGAAACACTATAGATAAATAAATCCATAAATAATTTGTAACAAAGAATCACAAAAACTGATGCTGTTACAATTTTCAAACATTCATTTTGAAATAAATGTAATTTCATCACACAGATGCTTCGAGGCAATTGTTCCAGCCTCCTCAGTCTACAATTATGCCAGCATCTCAGATCCTGCCACCAAATGAAGCTACCGTAAGAACTATTTTTTTCATATAGGCTATATGTTTTCTGCAATGAAATTAACATTAACTGTTGCAGTCCTGGTGATTATTATTTTGCTAGACAGTGCCCCTGAACTTATAACCTGACATTATCAAGTACTTGAACCATCTTCTAATCTTTGTGTTGTAGGTCTGCCAGTTATCACTTTACTAGACAGTGCTCCTGGACTTATAACCTGATGTTATTTCAAACACCCTCTAATCTATGCTATAGGCCTGCCAGTTATCGCTTTATTAGACAATGCTCCTGAACTTATAACCTGACATTATCTAGTACTTGAACCATCCTCTAATCTTCTGTTGTAGGTCTGCCAGTTATCACTTTACTAGACAGTGCTCCTGGACTTATAACTTGATATCTCAAACACCCTCTAATCTTTTGCTGTAGGCCTGCCAGTTATCGCTTTATTATTCTTGAACTGCCCTCTGATGATCTGTTACAATTAAACCTGGATATGCCGAGAACTTTGGGACATTGTGACAGTGATATACTTAAAATATGTCTGGTAAAAAGAAACATTTTTGGTAAAATAATAGTTTGACCCACCAGTCTGACCAGGTAAGTATGGATTGAATGGAGAAAAATGCGATGTTATGTTATGTCAAATTTGGATCATCATCACAGCACTCTGTACACATCCATATGTGCTCCGATCTTCTCAAAATGTCTTCGACTAATTGTGCCAGTTCGGTGTTGGTTGACAAATCCTCTCATTCGTCCAGAATATCGTTCTGTTCTGGCAACACTAGTCTTCACTCCAAATTCACATGGTCTAGATTGCCATGTATTTGTACTTCTGTCAAAGTCCTTTGTTCTACCCATCTCTCGTAGATTGTTAATGGTTTTGCCTGATACTGTGGCTTGTAGAATGATTTAGACAAGGCCTGTGGACTGTATGATATATTCATACAGGTCAGTTTCTGCTCTTTTGTTATTGACAATAAGTGTTTTATTGGTCCAGTGGATTGATATAAAATATTTTAGTGTAAGGCATGGAGATCAGTGCTGAAAAAAATATAATTAATGTCTTATAAGTTTATGGGTATTGTTGCAAAAATTACAATAAATGGACAAGAACTAGAAACAGTTAACATTGAAATACTTACGATAAATTGTCAGTAATGAAGGCTGGAAATCTGAAATATCGACTAGAATAGAACAAACTACAGCAACCTCGCATGGCTAAAGCCTATGTGAAAAGAAAAGAACATCACTCTAGCCTCAAAAATCAAGCTGATATGAACCCTTGTTATATTTTTTCCTATATGTTTGTGAAACATGGACCCTTGCAGTCGAGCTGCAGAAGAAAATACAAGCTGTGGAGATGAAATGTCATCGCAAGGTTTTAGGCATCTTTTACTGAGATTGTGTCATAATAAGTTGACTAAAAGATACAACAAACAATCAGCGTACATAATGATCTTTTGACCATTGTGAAGAAATGTAAAATATAATGGTTTGGCCACGTAACTCAATTATCTGGCCTAACAAAGACCATTGTGCAAGGAACTGGAAGGAGTGAAAAGGAGAGGCAGACAGAGTAAGATGGGAAGATAACATAAAAAGATGGACAGGTCTTGACTTTATATAGTTCCAAAGAATGACTGAATAAAGAAAGAAGTGGAGAATAGTAACAGTCTGCCAGTAGTGCCCCGACATCCCCAAGGATTAGGGAAGAAGAAGAATTATACACATAAATATAAGCAAGAAAAAGTTGAGAAACATCTCACAAACTTTATAAAAATGCAGATATCAAATTTTAAGAATGACATCATAGACAAATCATTCCTATTAGCACTATCTTGTCAGGTAAACACCTGTAGTGTCTCTCCTTTCACCAGGACCTGCTCATTATGATAAACCCATCTCAGAAAGAAGCTGATCTCTGTAATTTTGGCCAAGCTCTTATAGGCATCATCAAGCTTGTCTGGGGAGATGAGGTCACCAGGCAGCAGTTTGTTAGGTAAGATGACATTTAATGAAATACTTAATGTCTTACAACAGAATAAAATAGGTACAGGTTTAAAGAATGCATACTAGCAGCTTTACAATGTCAGAAGATACTAGATGTGGTTGTTTGTCTCTGCTACTTTTCTTTGCTCGTTTGTGTCTTTCCAGAAAGATAAAACACACCCGATTCTTCTAGTACAGATTCAAAATGATTAGCATATGCTGTATATTAAAATTAAAAAACATTTTTGATTAAAAATTGAATATTGCACACCTGAAAGATTTATCAATCTTTGATCGTTTTGTTACGATCATTAATTGCTAAAATATCATCCTACTTAAATATTTGCTTGAGGTGAAATTTTGGTGTCGTAAATTAAAATCATTCTTGTAAAATATTTACTTTAAGAATGAGTGGAATGTTCTAGTAAGTAAGTAGAGCCCCGCTCGCCAAGTGGTGTAAAGGGAATATGGTGTTAGTGACAACAATTTGTATAGACCTTCGGCACATGATTTTTGGGGTAATGTGGTAATATTACGCTCATGCCGCTTTACTTTCCAAGAAAAAAATCTGGTACCCATTTACGGCTGGGTGAACCCGGAAGCCGTCGATCATGATCGAACAAGACTTCTTGTCCTTAGTAGTCCAGTTCACTAACCACTGAGTTATCGCGGCTCTCGGAATGTTCTAGGCTCGGGACAATTTCTTTCATAAGTGCTGCTGAAACAGGGGGTAGCAGCGTTGAGTTAAATGCAGGCTAAATAGTAAACAAAGAGGGAGATAGTTAGGACTGTATGATAGGTGTTCAGGTGTGCGTGAAATAGGTGAACGGCTCAAGGAGCACGAGAAAACGGGAGAAGCGGGAAAACAAAGGAAGAGATAAGCTCAGTTGCAAGCTAGCAGTGGTTTGATGCAGATGTCTGTAGAAATACAGATCGGTACCGTGAACTGGAGAAGTTGGTTCGAAAGTTGAAAGTTAAGTTAGTTGTAGGGCGACAGCCATGTAGGTTAGTTGTGTGAATTTCCTGGAGATGTGTCAGTTAGTTGTGATTAGTTGTGATACTAGGTAACTAGGTACAGTAGGGCTGTACAATAACCCGCAGATAAATGTTCATGTTACTTTATTTGCAAGGAACTTGATTTTGAATCAGGTGGGTACAGCATTTTTGAGATTTTCGGAGATCATGTGTGATCTCCACAGTGGAAGACTTGAGATAAGTCGTTCCACAGAGACATTTGCATAGCTTGAATAGCTTATACCATGTATGGAGACAATTTCCGATCCTGTGTGATCGCCCACATTGGATGACTTGAGATAAGTCGTTCCACAGAGACATTTGCATAGCTTGAATAGCTTATACCATGTATAGAGACATTTTCCAATCCTGTGTGGTTGCCCACACCGGAAGACTCAAGAAAAGTCGTTCCACAAAGACATTTGCATAGCTTGAATAGTTTATACAATGTATAGAGACATTTTCCAATCCTGTGTGATCGCTTACATAGGGAGACTAGAGATAAGTTGTCCCACATGAGACAATTAGGAGAGCTCAAACACATGTGTAGAAATAATAGTCAGATTCTAGGAGATCGTAAACAGACGGAGCTGTCGTATAAGTCTGGATAGACATTTATAGAATATTATAGTGGAAGTTAGTGCAACTCAAGTAGCATTGTAAGGGAGTCGGTGCTGACATGAGGCTGTGTGTCAGCTGAATCTGACATTAGTGTGGGAGGCAGACAACACTGCCTTTCAGCTCTGAGGTTAGTGGAGCAAGGCGGGAGCTAAGTAATGTCAACTTGTATATTGTGTCTTTGTGCATCGTGATGTATGATCCGGAAATGTTCTTGTGTCAATTAAACTGTTATATGTGCAAATCATAGGTGTTGAGAGTATATTGCATCATATTAGCTGTCTTGATAAGCCCTGGCGATTGAACGAATGCAGGGGTCGCGGTACAGACAATTATCACAACGTGAAGTCAGCGGAGAATCGATCATGTGCAAGCAAGGGATGCAGGGCCAGGAATAGGGCCATCAATCCTTCATGAAGCCCAAATGGTGAGGCTCGGCCATTGCGAGCTTTCACCTAAAAGAGTGAGTTCTGAATCAGGGCACTCTAACCATCAATACGATATGCGCAAGTCGGGGAAACAACTCAGCCAGCTCAAGGACAGTAGCAAGGCTGTCTTTGGTTTGGTGGGAGACTAATACGCCATTTGTCCCCTACCTGTCACTCATCAGCAAGTCAGAGAATCAACAGGAGGCTGGCCAACTCAGGCATGGCTGGGCTCCGTGAGTGAGTCCAGACATCGTGGCAGAGGCGGCGATTCGACGGACGGGGTTGTCAAGTTCAACTCAGCAGTCACAGCAAGTGGTCTGTGGCATCAATTTGCAGTGTTGCGGATAGATAACGGAGCAATGATGAAAGGGCCTGTGTCGGATTCAGTGTGTCCGACAGGGTCTGACAGTCATGGTGACTGACGGCAGTGTTCTGGCCAGTGCAGTGTGCTGGAAGTAAGTGAAGGCGCATCAAAAGGGGATGGCACCATACAACACCAACAACAACAACCCCCCCCCCAAGAAGGAAAATATAGTAAAGATATTTTCTTCAACGTTACACTGCGACCATAATTTCCAAGATTATAACTAATATGCCACTTTGATATGAAAGCAAACAAATTCCACTTGCTTTACAAGCTTTTGCCAAATAAATACTCATCTGAAAACATTTACTTTACTCGGCTGTCTGCCCTTAAAAGGGCTTTAAGAGAGCATTATTTGTATTATGTCGAGATTTACAACTCTGTGTAGGTTTTCGTTTTTTTTCTTCCATTTACTGTTTGATGGGACATCTAAATCTTTTGTGGGAGAATCTTGTGATAAGAGAAGTCTGAGACAAGTGAAGTGTGTGTGGTTATATAAGAGAGAAGTCTGAGACTACAAGCTGAACGTTATGAGACAAGTGTGTGTGGTTATATAAGAGAGGAGTCTGAGACAAACACCTGCTATATGAGAGAAATCAATTTTTGATACATAGGAAAAGTCAATGACAAACACCCACTATATGAGAGAAATCTGATACAAATAACCTACTATATGAGAGAAATCATTGTAGTTATATGAAAGAAGTATAAGACAAACACCCACTATGTGAGAGAAATCATTTTGGTTATATGGAAAATGTCTGAGACAAATACCTGCTATGTGAGAGGAATCAATGTGGTTATATTAGTATAGTTATATTTATGAGTAAACAGAATGAAGTAGTGATTGTCCATATTGGTGCTATCAATCATTCATATTGTTTGGAGAGACTACTAAAGTAAACAGCATTCATTATTGTTCAACAGTAATCCTGGAAAGGTGTCAGCACAGCTGGTGAAAGACTTTGACATCCCTCTTACCTCCACCCAGCGAGTTATTGTCGATGCTGAATGTAAGTTGTTGCAGATATTAGCTGTTTGTTACATTCAGTTAAGGTAGCAGGCTTATCTGTGGTCAATCTATTAGCAAAGAAATGTTAATGTTGCACTTTAATTTACTTTTAAGTGACATTTTTAGATTTATGATCCGTGTGGTACTGGAAGCTGCTGATATAGACAACAGGTCATCAAATTGGATTCGCTGACCCCACGAGGCATTAATGTATAACACTATGATTCATTTATAACTTGGAAATGAAAGAGCTGACAGGTTGGCTAGCTGTGCTGTCATTGAAGACGGTCAACCAATGGATCGGGAGGACATCATCAATGCCCTCCGAGATGTGGGAAGGGCACATGACTTCAACATCCATGAGTCCACGTCCTTCCTTAACTCTTTCCGTACGATCCGCCGCATGGTGCGCCATTTCTATTTCGGTTGCGTACGTTCCGCAGCATGGTGCGCCACGCTAAATTAAATTAGTGTGAACGCCATCAAACCATATTCGTTTTACATGTCTTGTATCATCTTGATATTGGTGCAATCTAATACCTTGTTCAATTATCTAAACATTCATATATAATATGTTATATGTTAGATAAATATAAATATGTAGATTGGTTCTTAAAACCATGAACAATTTTGTCTCTGAAATCTCTTCCGTTGCGCCGATAAAAAGCTTCCGTACGGAAAGAGTTAAGATGAAAGAGATGGGAGTTAAGATGGGCCCAACCAGAAACAAGAAACTTAGTGGGCATGTAAGAAGACTTATTATCCAACACAGAACTGGCATAATCAGTCGCTGGACACTACGAGACTTGCTGAGGAGGGGAACTGAGTACCTATGGACATGTTTGGAGTGCAATGATGATGATGGCTCACAAATAACTCATTGACAACTTGATATCAGGCACAAATTTTTAATGTAAATTTTGTGAGTGTTAATTCTTGCTGTGTGTGATATATTACTCAAACTCCCAGATTCTTATACATAATGTACAAATTATGTTTTTGTATCTTTTTTCCAATATCAAAAGTGAAGAACATGAGGTTGCCTACAGCGAGTTATCCTCAGCTGAAAAAGTCTATGTCTGTGCTCAAAATAGGAATATTTGGGAACAACGCAGGAAACCAACCTTCCACATTATCTGTAATTCCAAGGGCAGAAACTGATGTCAACAGGTCTGTATATTTCTCATTGTCTTCTACTTATGTTAATGTTGTTTCAATTTGAAAGTTAGTTTTATACATCAGCCAAGCACCTTAATTAAGTTAAATACTTGATTAAAGTGCTTGACAACATTTGTGGATAACTTCCAAATGATTTGAATATTCTGAGAAAACTACAGGTTTGTAAAACTAAGAAGACAATTTGGACAATTGCATCAAAACAAATAACATCAGAACTAAAACTACGAATTGTAAAATGCTATATTTACTCAATATTCCTGTAAAGTACAGAAACATGGACAGATAAAAAAAACAGAGTAGAAAATCGAAGCCTTTAAAACGTGGTCCTATATAAAAATTGAGAGAATTGGATGGAAGGAAAAGAAAACAAACAAGGAAGTTCTGAATCAATTCTTCTTCTTTCCTTCCTCATTGGCCTTTCAGCGTCAAGAGGAGATATAATTTTCGGTCTTTTGCTCTCCTTTTTGCCTCCACTGCAGTTGTGTTTCCTAGTGTTTAGAATATTCCAACAATCCATCTTTTTCATGGTTGACTTTTGGGTTTGGTGTAAAAATGAATCAGCTGAAAGTGTAAAACAGAACTACTTAACACAATTTGAAAAAGACAACTGAAATTTGTTGGACATGTGAAAAGACATAATACCCTTCTAAAAGTCTGGTCCACTGCTGTTGTGTTTCCTATTGGTTATGGAAGGCCTCGGTATCACTGCAAACGAATTAAAATCCATAATTGCTCAACCGCCCGTGCCAGTGGAATCATCCGAATTACCAACTCATCTCCCAAACAAAGAAAGGTAACTGTAGTCCCCATCGTAGCAGTCTCAGCACACGCCAAAAGACATAAGGCGAAACCGCGCAGAAAGTGAACACAGCCAACTGTTCCCTGTCATACGACATCATCATTCATCGTAAACAAGCGGGATTTCGAAGCAGGATCAAAACGGATGAGACACACAGCTCACGGTGTGCACAGAGCACTTAACTCAGTAGCTCCTGCAACAAGCCGGACTTGGAATATGAGGAAACTGCAAGTAGGAACACTTTTCAGACATAGTCTTCAATGGTTCCTGCCGCCTATCCACCATATACCAAGGGAGTTCACGTCCTCCCGAAAATGATGATCGTCATAGCACTTGATGATGTTAGGCCATTATTGATGACTCCAATTTCAAACATATAGACACACAATGGTGGTAAGTTATCATTTCCAATCCAACAGAAGCCACATGACCTGTAGTTAGTAAAACCACAGAGAGAATATGATTTTGTGACCTTCACTGATTCACTCTTAGATGTGAATGTGTAGTTTACACAAGAGGAGAAGTTTTCAACTACAGTGATCTCATTTAAGGCAATTCTGGGATAGCAAGGCAAGTCTCCTTTATAGCAGCAGAACTTGATGTTCTCCGCTCCCTTCTTGTAGCTGCCGCCACACGATTCTGATGTCTCATTAACTTGGACATCATTCAAGAACAATGTCAGATTAACATTCCATAGATATGGCTCTGCTGATGAAATGCTTGGTGCAACAGTTGTATCAATCACACTGGAGGCTCCTGGTCTGTGGTCATTAATATCACAGACGGCACATGATGTTGTTATATTCAGTATTTCTTTCTGGGGTGTAAATATGTGGCACATGTGTTTCCTAGTGTTTAGAATATTCCACCAATCCATCTTTTTCATGGTTGGCTTTTGGGTCTGGTGTACAAATGAATCAGCTGAAAGTGTAAACAGAACTACTTAACACAATTTGAAAAAGACAAATGAAATTTGTTGGAAATGTGAAAAGACATAATACCCTTCTAAAAGTCATCTTGGAAGGAAAGGTACAAGGTAGATGAGGCAGAGACAGACTGAGACTAAAATGGACTGATAACATCAAAGGGTGGACAGGTGTACCTATGACACTGTGCACCATCTAAATAAGAGACAGAGAAAAATGGGACTCCATGGTAGCCAACCTTTGGTGTGGTGACAGCACCTATTTAAGTAATGAATTCTGGGAAAACTGAAGGCATTTGTGTAATAATAAAAACAAATTGTTTGGGTAACTTGAGAAGACTAAAGATCTAAAGATTTGTGCAACAGCCATTGTGGTTTGGCAATAGACAAGTGATTAGGCAACAAGACGAGTCATTGGCTAGATGGTTATGTCTGTGAATAAATAAAGTTAATGGTGTTTTATTGGAGGAATATGATGCCATGGTCGGCTGCATTAGGCACAGTTATATATATATATATTTTTTTTTTGCCACTGGTTTTTCACTTTTGTTATTTTGCTTTCTAGGTTTAAGAAGTATCTTGTTAGATTATTAGAATTAATCTGCTTGTATATGGTGTCTCTTTAATGACTGTGCATTTTTTATTGTTGAAATAATTACGCACCTAAATTTTATCTATGTATGACGTAATAGTTCAAGCACCATTTACGTGTTCATTTAAACATCACTGCTACATGATAGATCTGGCTTACAATGGTGTTAACGATTGAAGAAAGAGTATTTATAGTGGAGCATGTGTTCCGTAACGGCGGCAAGTATTCGAATGGGGTTGTTGAACAATTTGTGAATAGATTTCCTGATACACCAGTGCCTCATCGAAATACTGTGAGTAATTTAATAATCAAATTTCAAAACACCGGTAGTGTACATGATGTTAGCCGTCCTGGTAGACCATCTGTTCTTGAAGTAACATCTCTCAACATCCAGGACAGCATTCTAATGAGTCCTGGCAAATCAATAAGAAAGCTGGCTCAACAAGTACACAAATCAAGCAGTACTGTTCATAGAGTTCTGAAAAAAAAATTAAAGTTACATCCGTACAAATTTTCCGTCGTTCCTCAATTAAAAGAATTAGATCACCAATCCAGAATTAATTATTGTATGTGGTTTGAGAATTTTCTAGCCCAAGAAGGTGAGGAAATCCTTGATTTCACTTTCTTCACAGATGAAGCATGGTTCCATTTGTCTGGGTACGTGAATAGGCAGAATGATCGTCTTTGGAGTGATGAAAATCCACATGCATTGCACCCAGTGCCTCTCCACGATCAGAAAGTAGGAGTGTGGTGTGCAATGAGTCGTCAGCGGATAATCGGCCCAATTTTCTTCTATGACACAATAAATTCAGAAAGATACAGGATTAACATACTGGAGCGATTCGTAACCCAACTTTCTGAGCCAGAAATTGAAAAAGCTTGGTTTCAACAAGATGGCGCAACTGCTCACACTGCTGTAAAATCACTGGAATTTTTATATGAAATTTTTGCTAATTGTATAATCTCTCGCGGAATTTGGCCTGCACGGTCTCCTGATCTTACTCCCATGGACTACTATCTCTGGGGTGAACTGAAAGGAAAAGTGTACGAAAACAATCCCCTTACACTCGATGAGCTGCAGGTTTCAATCGCCAACAACATTAATAATGTTACAAAGCCCATGCTGCGTAAGGTTTTTGACAATATGAAAAAATGTATCAACATTTGCCAACTAAAACGTGGTGGATATTTCGAATACCTTTTGTGAATAGTGATGTTATATGTTTAACTTTACCGAAAAAGGAACAAGCTACAGCAGTACATGATGCGTGATTTACATAAATAAATTGGAACAACTAGATTTTCAAATAATGCACAGTCATTAAAGAAACACCCACCGATCTGGAAGACCTTCAATTTCACAAGACCAAATTATGGAACTCCAAGACAGAATTACAATGAGTCCAAATGCATCTTTAAACCACTTGTCTCAACAGGTGCAAATATCTAAGAGTTCTGTTCACAAGGTTTTAAGAAGTGAACTACACTATCGTCCATACAAATTAACTGAAGTGTCTCAACTCCAAGAAAGAGATTATGAATCCCGTTTAAACTACTGCATGTGGTTTCAGAATTTTATTTATGAACATGGCGCTGCCATCCTTGACGTCACTTTTTTCACTGATGAGGCCTGGTTTCATTTATCCGGTTATGTGAACAGTCAGAACAATCGGCTGTGGAGCAGTGAAAACCCCCATGAATTTCATCAAGTGCCGCTTTACGATCAAAAAGTCGGAGTGTGGTGCGCTATAAGTCGTATGCGGATAATAGGACCTATATTTTTTAATGAAACAATAAATGCAGAACGTTACCGTACTTTAATTCTGGAACCGTTCATAGCACACCTTACAGAACGGGAAATTATGGAATCCTGGTTTCAGCAGGATGGGGCAACAGCACACACAGCCACAACAACACTCAATTATTTAGAAAGCATATTTGCAAATTGCATTATTTCACGTGGAATCTGGCCTGCTCGTTCACCAGATCTAACACCCCCAGATTATTATCTGTGGGGGGCATTGAAGGGGAAAGTTTATGAAAATAATCCGCAGACAATTAATGACCTAAAGACTGAAATAGTAGACAAGATTAAACAAATATCACCAGACATTATTCTGAAGGTTTTCGCAAATATGGAAAGACGAATCACAACATGTCTTGAGGCCTGTGGTGGACACATTTTCAACATATGCTTTAGGCACTACTTTATTGTGTTAATACCAACATTACCCATTATAAGCTCACCGATAGCAGTCAAGTATATTTGAATAATACCATTTATTTTACAATTTGTGTGACGCATTAGTTAACCGCATTTCTGGTGACGTTTTTCTTCCGAGAGTAGAAATTCACTGCACTGCGACTTTAAAAACACCCTGTATATCTTTTCATACTTCACTTTCTCTTTTTAATCTTCAACTGTATAAGATTTTGTTTTGTTCTATGTTTTGTTCTGCAAATTGTTCTTATTTGTTTTGTTTTTTCTCCAAAGGTATTTATCTCAGCAGCGACCAGTTCTAACCACAGTCAACCCAAACATCAAGCCCACCAACAGGAGCAAGGATGACTGGACAGTATCACCCTCAGAAATTAAACTCACTGGTTTGTTACTATTTACAATTTTATTAACATTACATTTTTTGTATCATAAATTTATAATTCTTTCTTAATTTTTGTTAAAATTTCATCTTCCCCGTTCAAGTCTTATGATCATGCAAACTTGTCACTTTGTCCTGTTTTGTGATGCAGGGATTGGAACATCATGACACAAGATGTGCTGGTCACATGGTCAGCACTTGAATTTGCATGTGTGTCCTGATTTTTTCCCTAAACCTGTGCCATGACTGACACACTCCGTCTTTGGCAGGCTAGATCTTGGTTTGAATTTGGAGTTTTCTTTCTTATGGGTTGGAAGCTGGTCAGGACTGTTAAGCCCACCCTGCCTGTGGTCTCTACCTTATCTTCTTCCGATAGGAACTTCTAGGCAGCAGTTCTTTGTCTACTGGGATGTCCTTCTCAGCGGATAGAGTTTTGGATGCAGTTCTTACTTGCATAACTTACCCAGTGTTGAACATGTGGGGTGTTTTTTAACTGATACAACAGTTCCACTTGTTGTGAAACAGGGAGTGAGCAGGGGGATGAATGTGTGTTGAGAGTGGGGTAAGGGAGTGTAGGTCAAGGGGAGAGAAGGAGGAATGAAAGAGGGTCATGCAAGCCACGGGGAAGAATGAGTGAGTGATCACGTCAGGGGTCACGGGAAATTGTCAGAACGAGGTAAAAAAAATGTAAGGAAACGAATTATTGGTGGAAAGAAAGGTGAGTTGGAGATCATTAGGGGCATTCATTCAAGAGGAATCGAAGGCTCTGTGCAGACGGTTGGAAATAGGGTAGTATTTCAGCCGGTACCGTGGGCAGTTGGAGAAGTACACAACCAGTGGTAGGTTAGTCAGTCGCGATGTGTTCGCTGAACAGGACGGTCAGATTCAGGGACAGTTAAACTATGAGTTATGATACTCAAAGCACAATGAACATTCTAGTTAATTTGTGGCATAGCTACCACGAAGGTCTCATTAGAGACATGCAGTGAGTATAACTGTGTATTAGCAACAATGAACATTCTAGTTAATGTGTGGCATAGCTACCAAGGAGGTTTTGCTAGAGACATGCAGTGAGTAGAACTGTGCATTAGCAGCAATGAACATTCAAGTTAATGTGTGGCATAGCTACCAAGGAGGTTTTGTTAGAGACATGCAAAGAGTAGAACTGTGTATTAGCAACAATGAACATTCTAATTAATGTGTGGCATAGCTACCAAGGAGGTTTTGCTAGAGACATGCAGTGAGTAGAACTGTGTATTAGCAACAATGAACATTCTAGTTAATGTGTGGCATAGCTACCAAAGAGGTTTTGTTAGAGACATGCAAAGAGTAGAACTGTGTATTAGCAACAATGAACATTCTAGTTAATGTGTGGCATAGCTACCAAGGAGGTTTTGCTAGAGACATGCAGTGAGTAGAAGAACTGTGTATTAGCAGCAATAAACATTCTAGTTAATGTGTGGCATAGTTACCAAGGAGGTTGTGCTAGAGACCTGCAGTGAGTAGAACTGTGTATTAGCAACAATGAACATTCTAGTTAATGTGTGGCATAGCTACCAAAGAGGTTTTGTTAGAGACATGCAAAGAGTAGAACTGTGTATTAGCAACAATGAACATTCTAGTTAATGTGTGGCATAGCTACCAAGGAGGTTTTGCTAGAGACATGCAGTGAGTAGAAGAACTGTGTATTAGCAGCAATAAACATTCTAGTTAATGTGTGGCATAGCTACCAAGAAGGTCTTGTTAGTGGCATGTAGTGAGTAGAACTGTATATTAGCAACAATGAACATTCTAGTTAATGTGTGGCATAGTTACCAAGGAGGTTGTGCTAGAGACCTGCAGTGAGTAGGACGGTGTATTAGCAACAATGAACATTCTAGTTAATTGGTGGCATAGTTAACAAGGAGGTTTTGCTAGAGACCTGCGGTGAGTAGGACGGTGTATTAGCAACAATGAACATTCTAGTTATTTGTGACATTTAGCTATCAAGGAGGTCTTGCTAGAGACATGTAATGAGTAGAGTTGTGTAGTAGCAACAATGAACATTCCAGTGAATTGTGACATTAGTTACCCAGGAGGTCTCGTTAGAGACATGCTTTGAGTAGAGTTGTGCATTAGCAGCAACAACCTGTTCCAGTTATTGTGACATTAGTTACCAAGGAGGTTTCGTTAGTGACATGCAATAGGAGTATGACACTCCAGCGATTTTCATTACGGGCGAAATCGTATCAGACAGGTTCACCATGTCAGTGACCAGCTATAAATTGCAACTGGTAATAGTGGAAGAGATAATCAGTCAAACTGCTGCATTGTATTGAGGTTAGGTGCGGATTAGAAGGTGGCAGCAGTCATCGCCAGTATCTGAATGATCCTGGGGAAGGTGTGATTGTGGCAACACGAGTGAGAGGATTCAAACCTACCATTGTCATTGTGATTGTGATGGGTGAGGTCAACTGTGCGCATTAAACCTCAAGTGTGACTTTTATTACTTGGTGTTCTGTGAGTATTTTATCGATGTTGGCTGTCTTGTCCTAACATAGCGACGAACGACACCTGGCAGAAACTCACACACGGGTCTGCAGAAATACAGCACGAAGTACTATGGCGATCAGCACCCGGCCAGGGGTGCAACCTACGGCGGCTTCCAGTGAAGGCACCAAGCAGGAGCTGTGAAGAGTGAGTCACAGGAGGAGGCTGCAGTGTTCAGCAGCCGCGGTTGTCTTAATAGATAGACAACACAAGTCATTGCATCACGTGTCACGACTCGTACTTACAAGAGCGGGTTCAAGGATAGAAGGATTTAAGATACAACAGGTTCAAGGGTGGAAGTTACATTTTGTGCCCTTATGAGCCTGTTACAGTTGCATCTACCTTGTCCTGAAAGGAGAGGCTTTACATCTGGTTTTTGGTTCATAGGGTCTGACCTGCAGTTCATAACAAAATACTTATGCTAAGTAAACAACATATATTTTAATTAACCGTAGATATCTTATATTTTATTTTACATAATGCATTTGGCTAGTGACGTTTTAGTTATATTTTAAGCATTCATTCTCCATGTTTGTTAATTTTGTATACAATTGGTTGAAATTATTATTTTTCCTAGTTTAAGTGAGTGCTTTTAACATGTGAAACTTCAGATTTAACGGTTGGATGGCTGGTTGTAGGTCAAGCAGTTATGTGCCATATAGTGGTGTCTGCATTAAACTGTTGGTTGGCTGGTTTGTAGGTCAAGCAGTTATGTCCCATATGCCATATAGTGGTGTCTGCATTAAACTGTTGGTTGGCTGGTTGTAGATCAAGCAGTTATGTGCCATATGCCATATAGTGGTGTCTGCATTTAACTGTTGGTTGGCTGGTTGTAGGTCAAGCAGTTATGTGCCATATAGTGGTGTCTGCATTTAGCTGTTGGTTGGTTGGTTGTAGTTCAAGCAGTTATGTGCCATATAGTGGTGTCTGCATTAAACTGTTGGTTGGCTGGTTGTAGGTCAAGCAGTTACGTGCCATATGCCATATAGTGGTGTCTGCATTAAACTGTTGGTTGGCTGGTTGTAGGTCAAGCAGTTAATGTGCCATATAGTGGTGTCTGCATTAAACTGTTGGTTGGCTGGTTGTAGGTCAAGCAGTTATGTGCCATATAGTGGTGTCTGCATTTAACTGTTGGTTGGCTGGTTGTAGGTCAAGCAGTTATGTGCCATATGCCATATAGTGGTGTCTGCATTTAACTGTTGGTTGGCTGGTTGTAGGTCAAGCAGTTATGTGCCATATAGTGGTGTCTGCATTAAACTGTTGGTTGGCTGGTTGTAGGTCAAGCAGTTATGTGCCATATAGTGGTGTCTGCATTAAACTGTTGGTTGGCTGGTTGTAGGTCAAGCAGTTATGTGCCATATAGTGGTGTCTGCATTAAACTGTTGGTTGGCTGGTTGTAGGTCAAGCAGTTATGTGCCATATAGTGGTGTCTGCATTAAACTGTTGGTTGGCTGGTTGTAGATCAAGCAGTTATGTGCCATATAGTGGTGTCTGCATTAAACTGTTGGTTGGCTGGTTGTAGGTCAAGCAGTTATGTGCCATATGCCATATAGTGGTGTCTGCATTTAACTGTTGGTTGGCTGGTCAAGCAGTTATGTGCCATATGCTATATAGTGGTGTCTGCATTTAACTGTTGGTTGGCTGGTTGTAGGTCAAGCAGTTATATGCCATATAGTGGTGTCTGCATTAAACTGTTAGTTGGCTGGTTGTAGGTCAAGCAGTTATGTGCCATATGCCATATACTGGTATCTGCATTAAACTTGGTTGGCTGGTTTGTAGGTCAAGCAGTTATGTGCCATATGCCATATAGTGGTGTCTGCATTAAACTGTTGGTTGGCTGGTTGTAGCTCAAGCAGTTATGTGCCATATGCCATATAGTGGTGTCTGCATTAAACTGTTGGTTGGCTGGTTGTAGGTCAAGCAGTTATGTGCCATATAGTGGTGTCTGCATTAAACTGTTGGTTGGCTGGTTGTAGGTCAAACAGTTATGTGCCATATGCCATATAGTGGTGTCTGCATTTAACTGTTGGTTGGCTGGTTGTAGGTCAAGCAGTTATGTGCCATATGCCATATAGTGGTGTCTGCATTTGATTTAACTGTTCAGGATAACTATTTCATGGGTTTTTTTGTTTTTTGGATGGAGACAGGTTTCAAATATCAATTTGTTTTGTAGACAATGGCCTTTGACAATTCTTTCATTTCAGCAAACGGATCAAAAGTAAATGACTTCTTTCAAATTATAAACTATTCTGAAAAAGAGCTCCAGTGAGTACCAGATTATTTTACATTTTAATTTTGAAATATTTGATTAAAAATCTGATTATAATAACAGTATCTTTTTGTTTATATCAACAATATGATAGTGGTTGTCAGGTCTGCATCACTGTACTACAGACAGACTCTACTTATTTGCCATTATTTGGTTTATCTTTCCCATATGTGTTCTTTCTCTCTCTCCAAAATTGGGTTTCTCTTATCTTTTCTATTCTCATTCTGGTTAATCTTTGAGTGGAGAAATTCCTATAAGTATTCCTGTATATTTGTGTGTGTCTTAATAGAAGAGCTTTTCCAGCTGAGAAGTTTTTGATCGTTTTGTGTCATCTTTGCTCAATAAAAACTTGCTGTTGTTATTCCCCTTTGGCCCCTAGTTGCTCACACCAGAACTATCTGACCTTTCTCATTTTTTTGTCTGTTAATCTCATTATGCATGAACTGAAAGTGTTATGTATGGTCTCACTTGAGAGAAGGAACAATTAAGTACTTTCTTGTGAGCCTAGTAAGTTTGATACCTATCAGAATAGAGTTTCAAAGTAACCGATACTTTAGTTCACACGAAATCCATCAATTTTAATGTCTAGTAGTTTGTAATTGGGGGAGGGGGAGTTGTTGCACATCTATCTATCTGTTGACCTTTCGAGCCTTAGCCGGCCCATAGGGCATAGACCCAGATACTCTTTCTCTTATCTAAATTTTTATTCTAGCAGTTTTCAATCCTTCTGAAGATATTTTATCAAATCTCGCCATTTGTTTTGTGCAAGCAACTCTTGTCTCATTGAGGGAGCTGTTTCCTGCCTGTCTGATCAATGTTCTTCTCAGTGTCTCTTTGGGTCGACCTGTTTTCTTCTCACCTGTGGTTTCCCACATGAGGGCTTACTTTGTTATTCGGTTATAATCTCTCCACATCACATGTCCAACATATGACCATCATCTTTTCTTGATTACTGAAGATATTAGTGGTTGATTGGCGATTTCTCTAAATTCCTGGTTTGTTTTGAATTCGTTCCATGCTATACCAAGTATTTTCCTAAGACATTTATTTTCATATGCGTTCAACTTATAATGCGCATAGCTGATATAAATAGTAGACTTTGCAGGCAAAGACATCAAAGAAAATTAATGATGCGACAAACAAGCAATTAATGTAACGTTGGAAGTAAAGCATTGTCTTTATGAAAGAGCATCAAGGATATGGTATCATTTATTAACATGCTGTGAAAGATGGTTGTGATTCACCGTGTGATGTATTAATTGTGTGAATCAAATTGTTTCTCAATATTGTATGTATTGAACAGAAAGGGAAAGAGTGCAGCTACTGCAAGCTGCTTTCAGTTATTGTGATTGTTTATTATGGGAAGAATATGATGTTTTTTTTTAAAGAAGAAAATACACATTTTGTGAAATAAAGCTAGAAACAATTGTAGTGATGTTAAGTACTGGGTGAAGTCACAAAGTACTGGGTGAAGTCACAAAGTACTGGGTGAAGTCACACTAAGGCTTGGTGAAAAGACTGCAGCAGAAATAATTTTTTTATTAACATTAGCTTGTGAAGAAATGATGGCACATATAATATATATATATGCATATTATGTATATTATATGGAGCCGCGATAGCTCAGTGGTTAGTGAACTGGACTACAAAGGACAAGGGGTAGGGTTTGATCCCAACCGGCGGCTTCCGGGTTCACCCAGCCTTAAATGGGTACCGGATTTTTTTTCTGGGAAAGTGAAGCGGCACGGGCGTAATACCGACCACATTACCCCAAAAATCACGTGCTGAAGGTCTGTAAAATTATGATCACTAACACCATATTCCCTATACGCCACTTGGCGTGACGGGGGTACTTTACTTTTTTTTATGTATATTATATAATAATTCTAATTGTTCTCTAATAAGCACTTATCTTTAATCAGCCATGATTCCTCTAATAAGCTTAGATCTGCCTAGTAAACCAAAATCTCTTTGAAAATCTTCTCCCCTGAACAATGATGTTCAATAAAATCCCCCAAAGAGCTTCCCAAATCTCTCTCATATAATAAATCCAACCCATCTTAGTATTGTTGACTGTCATTGTTTAATCCCTGTAATCATTGTATCCCCAGACAAAACATGAAAATGTTTTCTTACAGCTCTGCCCTAATCATTGCATTATATGTGTTAATCTGTACTATATGGGTTGTACATGGGCAAATGTTTTCTTACAGCTCTGCCCTAATCAATGCATTATATGTGTTAGTCTGTACTATATGGGTTGTAGATGGGCAAATGTTTTCTTACAGCTCTGCCCTAATCAATGCATTATATGTGTTAATCTGTACTATATGGGTTGTAGATGGGCAAATGTTTTCTTACAGCTCAGTCCTAATCAATACCTTATATGTGTTAGTCTGTACTATATGGGTTGTACATGGGCATATGTTTTCTTACAGCTCTGCCCTAATCAATACATTATATGTGTTAATCTGTACTATATGGGTTGTACATGGGCAAATGTTTTCTAACAGCTCTGCCCTAATCAGTGCATTATATGTGTTAATCTGTACTATATGGGTTGTACATGGGCAAATGTTTTCTAACAGCTCTGCCCTAATCAATACCATTATATGTGTTAGTCAGTACTATATGGGTTGTACATGGGCAAATGTTTTCTAACAGCTCAGCCTTAATCAATACATTATATGTGTTAGTCAGTACTATATGGATTGTACATGGGCAAATGTTTTTCACAAGGGCTTTTTCCTAAGGTATGTTGTGTCAATATCACATGGGTGCCACACATGAAACATTTTATATAGGTTATAAAAAAAAACTAATTTCCAATATTAGGAAGAAATAATCATCATAATTTTTGGCCATGTTATGAGAAGGAACAGCTGAAATATATTGTGACAACTGGGAAAATTGAGGAATTAAGAGATAGAGGGAAGCAAAGATGATAAAATGTAGATACCAGACAACTTAAGAGGTAATTTCCTAGTTTGATCAGATATAGTCTTTCAGTTTGGAAGAGTGATGTCCCCTAAAATATGTCTGCCAAAATACAGTGGTTCTACGCATTCTTGGCGTTGGGTCATTACGCTGGCATGTAATCATTTCGGAGTATCTGTTGATTGGGCGTTGGGTCCAGGGGTTAGGTTTAGCTTTAGTGTTAAATATTTATAAATATATTATAACGCGTGACAAAAACGACGCCACTCGGCCTAATTATGATCTTCTGATCGAAGGGAATTGTGCGGTTGATTACCAATCGGCGTAATGACCCCAACGCCAAGAATGCGTAGAACCACTGTATTTTGGCAGACATATTTTAGGGGACATCACTCTTCCAAACTGAAATACTATATCTGATCAAACTAGGAAATTACCCTTAAGAGAATGGCTTGGCAGAAGGTCAATTAACAGAATGATAAATAACTGTCGAGATCGAGAGTTGTGGAGAGACATGGTCATCTACACCCGCAGGCATCATACTTGATGATGACAACATGACTAGACGCTGCAACATTAAAACTGATCTTGACATAGTCAGCTATGAGTTGCTGACCATTTTCTAAGAGTTGTCCTTCATCTTGGCCCCCCCTGTGACTAGTACTGCTTAAGAACATAACTCTTTCTTTTAGGCAGAGCCTAAGTGATGACAATATAAAATTCAAGAGGTAATTCTCCGTGCCATGGACTCAGTTATGTTTGATAATATGAACGTAGTTCAATTTAACGGTGAAGTAAAATTATGTTGTTGCTTCAATGCTTAATTGTCTTAATTGATGTCTTGTGGCAGATTTTCAGTGAAACATGATGAAGGCATTACTGTTAGCCCAACCAAAGCTGCTGTGTATCCAAAGTAAGCTCTCCAATTTCTTCCACTGAGTATAACACGCCTGTCATCTCTTGTTAAACTTCTCATTGGCACTCTTCCCTTTGAGGAGAAATAAGATGTCATATCCCACATCTAAACTATCCACACAAATATGACCAAATTATTTACAACAACAAAAAATCCATAGACATTACCAATTTATTGCTCCCAATAAAACTATCCACATAGACATTACCAAATTATTGCCCCAAAAAAACTATCCACATAGACATTACCAAATTATTGCCCCTAAAAAACTATCCACATAGACATTACCAAATTATTGCCCCCAAAAAACTATCCACATAGACATTACCAATTTATTTCTCCCAATAAAACTATTCACGCAAACATTACCAATTTATTGCCCCCAAAAAACTATTCACACAAACATTATCAATTTATCGCTCCCAATAAAACTATCCACGCAGACATTACCAATTTATTGCTCCCAATAAAACTATTCACACAAACATTACCAATTTATTGTTCCCAATAAAACTATCCGCACAAACATTACCAATTTATTGCTTTCAATAAAACTATCCACACAGACATTACCAATTTATTGCTCCCAATAAAACTATTCACACAAACATTACCAATTTATTGCTCCCAATAAAACTATCCGCACAAACATTACCAATTTATTGCCCTATAACTATCCACACAAACATTACCAATTTATTGCTCCCAATAAAACTATCCGCACAAACATTACCAATTTATTGTTCCCAATAAAACTATCCGCACAAACATTACCAATTTATTGCTCCCAATAAAACTATCCGCACAAACATTACCAATTTATTGCTCCCAATAAAACTATCAGCACAAACATTACCAATTTATTGCTCCCAATAAAACTATCCGCACAAACATTACCAATTTATTGTTCCCAATAAAACTGTCCACACAAACATACCAATTTATTGCTCCCAATAAAACTATCTGCACAAACATTACCAATTTATTGTTCCCAATAAAACTGTCCACACAAACATTACCAATTTATTGCTCCCAATAAAACTATCCGCACAAACCTTACCAATTTATTGCTCCCAATAAAACTATCCGCACAAACATTACCAATTTATTGCTCCCAATAAAACTATCCGCACAAACATTACCAATTTATTGCTCCCAATAAAACTATCTGCACAAACATTACCAATTTATTGCTCCCAATAAAACTATCTGCACAAACATTACCAATTTATTGCTCCCAATAAAACTATCCGCACAAACATTACCAATTTATTGTTCCCAATAAAACTGTCCACACAAACATTACCAATTTATTGCTCCCAATAAAACTATCCGCACAAACATTACCAATTTATTGCTCCCAATAAAACTATACGCACAAACATTACCAATTTATTGCTCCCAATAAAACTATCCGCACAAACATTACCAATTTATTGCTCCCAATAAAACTATCTGCACAAACATTACCAATTTATTGCCCTATAACTATCCACACAAACATTACCAATTTATTGCCCTATAACTATCCACACAAACATTACCAATTTATTGCTCCCAATAAAACTATTCACACAAACATTACCAATTTATTGCTCCCAATAAAACTATCCGCACAAACATTACCAATTTATTGCTCCCAATAAAACTATCCGCACAAACATTACCAATTTATTGCTCCCAATAAAACTATCCGCACAAACATTACCAATTTATTGCCCTATAACTATCCACACAAACATTACCAATTTATTGCCCTATAACTATCCACACAAACATTACCAATTTATTGTTCCCAATAAAACTATCCGCACAAACATTACCAATTTATTGCTCCCAATAAAACTATTCACACAAACATTACCAATTTATTGCTCCCAATAAAACTATTCACACAAACATTACCAATTTATTGCTCCCAATAAAACTATCCGCACAAACATTACCAATTTATTGCTCCCAATAAAACTATCCGCACAAACATTACCAATTTATTGCCCTATAACTATCCAAAAAAACATTACCAATTTATTGCTCCCAATAAAACTATCCGCACAAACATTACCAATTTATTGCTCCCAATAAAACTATTCACACAAACATTACCAATTTATTGCTCCCAATAAAACTATTCACACAAACATTACCAATTTATTGCTCCCAATAAAACTATTCACACAAACATTACCAATTTATTGCTCCCAATAAAACTATCCACACAAACATTACCAATTTATTGCTCCCAATAAAACTATCCGCACAAACATTACCAATTTATTGTTCCCAATAAAACTATTCACACAAACATTACCAATTTATTGCTCCCAATAAAACTATTCACACAAACATTACCAATTTATTGCTCCCAATAAAACTATCCACACAAACATTACCAATTTATTGCCCTATAACTATCCACACAAACATTACCAATTTATTGCCCAATAACTATCCAAACACACATTACCAATTTATTGCTCCCAATAAAACTATCCACACATCATTACCAATTTGTTGCCCAATAATTATCCACACAGACATTAGCTATGTTAATTTTTAAAAAAGTACAGATTAATGCAAGTCCTTTTTTTATCTTCAGAGACACATTAATGTTGAAAGTTGTTGGAGATATGGCCTACTTTTCAAGAAAAGAACCACTTAAGCGTTGTGCCCTCATTAAAGTGCATTGTTGTGATCAAATGAAGGTGAGATGAAATGTTTCAGTTTGATCAAATTGCAGGCTATACATGGACATAAGCTGATATCTAACAATAATTTTGATGAATCATCACATACAGCAATTTTCTGTGTTCAATATTCAGTTCTGTTTTGAGTCTACTGGTGTTTTACGATGTTGAGAAAGTATGGAGTGCTCTTGACAAAGTTTTTCTCTTTGTTTTATTATGTTGAGAAAGTATGTGGTGCTCTTGACAAAGCTCTTTTGCTTGTTTTACTATGTTGAGAAAGTATGTGTTGCTCTTGACAAAGCTCTTTTGCTTGTATTACTATGTTGAGAAAGTATGTGTTGCTCTTGACAAAGTTCTTTTGCTTGTTTTACTATGTTGAGAAAGTATGTGTTGCTCTTGACTAAGCTTTTTTGCTTGTATTACTATGTTGAGAAAGTATGTGGTGCTCTTGACTAAGCTATTTTGTTTGCTTCGTACATAGTAACTTGCGTGGCATTTGATATTTCAATAATGAGGTTTTTGGGAAGATCTTTTTATCCTTAATTGTTCCATATATCTATTGCAGGCTGCTGTTAATGAAAGTTTGAAATAAATTTAGTTGTGGTCCTAAAACGTGCCTGCTGATTTTGACTTGAATTTTATTATTTACTATTTTATTGTCAATAATATTATAATTGCAGTGTATCAAAGTATTTGTTGAAGTTACCTCTGGCCTGTTGTCCCCTAAGCCGTCTTTGTCCTCTCCAGGGGACAAATTTGTCCCTAATTCTACAACCATGGCTGCCTCTGCAGAATCTATATCCTTGGATCGTGTCAAAAGGATCACACCTAACCCACCTTTGGCAACATCTGCTGATTCTGATGGCTGTAATACCTCATTGTCTACAAGTGTCAAAAAACCTGGCTGCATGAGGATACAGGGCTCAGACATGGCCATATTTCCGACATTAGACGTTGGAACTAGAGGAGGTTAGTTTCGTTACCTAAGACCTGTTGCCAAATTTTGTATATGTAGAGTCTGGTTTATATTTATCATTACCATCCCTCCTTTCATTTTTATCCTGTGCTCTCTTTCTTTTTTAACTTATTAAAGTTTTTATATTTATACAGCATGTCTGTCACCCCTTTTATAAACAATGAAGTTATATACTTTTTTCAGGGAGGCTGGGTGGTCATGAGCCTCTGAACAAGAAGGCCCAGGTTCGAATCCTGCCTCAGTGGAAATTTCTCTCTTTAAATCCTTGGTTTATTTGTGGCTTTATCCATCTCTGGGTAATGAGATCCGATGTGTAGCCCTTTCAAATAACGACAAAAATATAAGTGGTTCAGTGTGCACGTTAAATGATCCATAGTAGTTGGAATCTGAAAAGAGTAGGCCAAAAAAGGGCTGCGGCTGTAGTCAAATTTGTAGAAAAAAATCTACCTAAAAACATCAAAACTCTTAATGGTAACAAATCATAGTATCCCTGAAGTAGGAGAATATCTGCCTGAATGGTGAAGGACACCTGAGCACAAGTCTGTCAGTATGAAAAATAGGAAAAAGCGATAGTCACACGATATTCAATCCTTGGGGAGTTCACTATAGAGATACAGTAAAGCTGGTGTATGCAAACAACATACACTTCTTTCATTTTCTTATATTGCTTTTACAGAAGTTAACATTAGCTGTTTTTCCTTCTTCATTATTTTTGTTTCACAAGCAATTAATGCTAGCTGGTTGTAGGAAATTTGAACAGATATAGTGACTGTGGACAAAATACAGGGAAAGATGTGGCTCAGAAGGAGAAAATACTAGACAGTTTGACATTTCTGCATGCCAGGAAGTGATTAGCAGAACTGCCAACCATCTCCTTATGACACACGAAGACGAATAAGTTAATGGAGAAATGGTTGAGATAAAATGTTGGATATAATAGTTTCAGACGCATTCAGAGAAGTGGTGAGGATTGAGGTGTTATAGATTAGTCATACACAGGCAGGGCATTCCCATATCCCCTCTACGGTAGATTCCAGCATCCATGGAAGTGTTCGTCTACTGATTATCCCTGTCCTGCACTGACTGAATTCATTGTGATGCTATTGAAGATGATTTTCCTGCTTTCACCGCACCCTTCGTGGTGCGGTGTACCACCGTTCGTTTGATGTGTGGATTGTCCTCAGCTTCCATGTCGCCATGTTAAAGATAAGTGGTAAGAGCAAACATTTATGAACTATCTAGTTAAAAGGGATGTAATGTTGTGCTTAATTATATTTTTTCTTTAAATTCATTTCCCTTATCATTTCCAACAGATCAGACATATTTATTTACAAATACCAGCACTGAACCACTGAAGTGGGAACTTGCATCATTTGCTCCACCATACGTCAAGGTACTGCTCGTTTGTATTACCCAGTCAGTCTAACCCTTTCCCAATTTCTATTATTTCTTTTTGTTATTTTTCTGTGTAAATGCAATTGTTAAAACATGTTTAGAGACACATATTTATAAAATGCAAAGCTTATAGAGTAACTTAGTGCATATATTGAAAACAGAGTGGTGAGGCATTTTCATAAAGCAACTGGTATTTCATCTCTACATTTACGTGACCGAAGTATCTGTTCCTTTTTAATGGCCAAAACGACTTTACAGTGTCTGGCCTGTGTGTGGTCTGTGACCCATATCTGGTACTTGCATTAGGATCATAAAAGCTGATAAAGATCCTACTTCACAGTAGTACGTGCAGGGATCAAGGAGGGAAGGCAATCTGGTACCCAAAAATATAATGTTGAAATAGGATGTGTTATGTAATCCCCAGGGAAAAAGACAAAGAGGAAGACCACAGAATTCTTGAAGAAGACAGATGGAAGCAGAGATGAAGATGATGGGGAAGACATGGAATGATCTTAAAAGAATGGCAAGAAACAGAACAGCTTGAAAAGTGTTTGCTGAAGACCTATGCTCCACATGGAGCTGAAAGGTAGAAGAAGGATGTGTTAGACTGAAATTGGAAAATAACACAGTTTGTTGTAAACAACAACAACATATCTGCGCCCATTTAAAGTTTTTATAAAGGCAGACGATGAGAAGTAGACTTTGGGTGAATACCAGAAAGATTACCTTTTTCGTATCAAGGATTAGTCCATCTCATGGTTTTGTCGACTTCACAATATTACTTGGTGCAAACAAAGCCTGGCAGCTTAGACAGCTACTTTTGAAGGAAAAACCAGCATGTTAATATTCAGTCCAGAACATAATAAACCAACTTTGTCAGTTTTCCTCTGACAGTCTGTGTTTGTTGCTCAACGTTTTCTCTTGTCTCGGCTTGTGGCGTGATTATTCTCTTCTAAGTCTAGGCTTCTTGCACAATTGTTCTCTTATCAGTCTGTGTCTGTTGCACAATGTATTCTCTTATCAGTCTAGGCTTGTTGCACAATTGTTCTCTTATCAGTCTAGGCTTGTTGCACAATGTATTCTCTTATCAGTCTAGGCTTGTTGCACAATTGTTCTCTTATTAGTCTAGGCTTGTTGCGCAATGTATTCTCTTATCAGTTTAGGCTTGTTGCACAATGTATTCTCTTATCAGTTTAGGCTTGTTGCACAATGTATTCTCTTATCAGTCTAGGCTTGTTGCACAATTGTTCTCTTATTAGTCTGTGTCACAATTGTTCTCTTATCAGTCTGTGTCTGTTGCACAATGTATTCTCTTATTAGTCTAGGCTTCTTGCACAATTGTTCTCTTATCAGTCTGTGTCTGTTGCACAATGTATTCTCTTATCAGTCTAGGCTTGTTGCACAATTGTTCTCTTATCAGTTTAGGCTTGTTGCACAATGTATTCTCTTATCAGTCTAGGCTTGTTGCACAATGTATTCTCTTATCAGTCTATGCTTCTTGCACAATTGTTCTCTTATCAGTCTGTGTCTGTTGCACAATGTATTCTCTTATCAGTCTAGGCTTGTTGCACAATTGTTCTCTTATCAGTTTAGGCTTGTTGCACAATGTATTCTCTTATCAGTCTAGGCTTGTTGCACAATTGTTCTCTTATCAGTCTGTGTCACAATTGTTCTCTTATCAGTCTAGGCTTGTTGCACAATGTATTCTCTTATCAGTCTAGGCTTGTTGCACAATGTATTCTCTTATCAGTCTATGCTTCTTGCACAATGTATTCTCTTATTAGCCTAGGCTTCTTGCACAATTGTTCTCTTATCAGTCTGTGTCTGTTGCACAATGTATTCTCTTATCAGTCTAGGCTTGTTGCACAATTGTTCTCTTATCAGTCTGTGTCTGTTGCACAATGTATTCTCTTATCAGTCTAGGCTTGTTGCACAATGTATTCTCTTATCAGTCTAGGCTTGTTGCATAATTTATTCTCTTATCAGTCTAGGCTTGTTGCACAATTGTTCTCTTATCAGTCTAGGCTTGTTGCACAATGTGAATTGTGTATGCAGACTATAAGTGGCTGGGAATGGACAGTGGTAAAGCTTGTGAGCTAGGGGACTAACTCTTACAAAAGTTCAGATCATCAGATGTAGAGTCTTGTCCCAGTTTCTCTCAAGTCCTATGGATCTGTGAGAAAGCTCTGGATTCATTACCACAATGATGTAAGTGCCTGGTGGACAGATGTACAACATTGGATGTTCAATAACCGTCCTTGGATTTGTTCGGCGCCAATTACTTACAAGTTGCAGCACATCCTTAATGTGGATTAGGGGTAATAGGGGTATTATGGAGGACTGGCATACAGGATGGTAGAGTATCTGACAGGAGTTGTATAAAAGCAGCTACATGGAAATGGAATAAAAAGAAAAAAAAGGGAGAGTAAGGAAGAACTGGAATATAAAATGGCAGAATATTTATTGATAAGGATAATAAATATAAGTGGAGTAACAGGCAAACATTATCAGTGCTGCTGTAATTATAAATGATTATGGTTATTCGAAGGCCCCAGTATCACTGCAAACGAATGGAAATCCATAATTGCTCTACCACCCATGTCATTGGAATCATCCGAATTAAAACTCATCTCATTGAAGGATCCAACCAAAGAAAGGCAGCTGCAGTCCCCATCATAGCAGCTTCAACACCTGCCAAAAGACATAAGGCCAAGCAGCACCGAAAGTGAACACAGCTGAACTATCCTTCGTCATATGATATTATCATTCATCATAAGCAATCTGAATATATAAACACCATCTGGATGAAACACAGCTCACGGTGTGCACAGAGCGCTACTCAGTAGCTCTGGCAGCAAGCCGGACTTGGAAGATGAGAAAATTGCAACAAGGAACATTTTTCAGACAGTGACTCAACTGTCCCCTGTCGCTTATCCGCCATATTGACCGGAAGTCTGTAACTATCAACTCCAGTATTAAGTGTGTGGCTGTGAAACATGGAGAACAACAAAAATGACAATCATGAAGATACAGACCTTCATTAATGGATGCTTGCGCAGAATAAAAGGATGGAAATGGCAGGACAAAATCACTAACATAGAATTATGGAAAAATACCAGTGGATAAAGAGATACAGTGATGGCGCTGGATAGGACACACGCTGTGGAAGCCAACTGAGAGTATTAAACAACATGCCCTTTTCTGGAATCCCCGAGGAAAAAGACAAAGAGGAAGACCAAAATATTCTTGGAGAAGACAGATGGAAGCAGAGATAAAGATGATGGGGAAGACATGACATAAACTAAAAAGAATGACAAGGAACAGAGCGACTTGGAAAGTATTTATTGAAAACCTATACTCCACAGGGAGCTGAAAGGTAGATGAAGAAGACTTAATTTTTACATATTATCAATTTGTATCCTCCATTTTATATGGCACATCTCCCTTTCGTTTTATTATTTCATGTCTTATCGTTCTTTTTATTTCTCCTTAATCTAACTGTTCTACTTATTCTAGATGTAGTAGAGTTTATCTTAGTTTCATTGTCCGTTTGTGTTGTACTCGTATTCTGAAGAGGGCAGCATGTAGGCCGAAACGTCATTATTTTGTTGTGTTCCTCTTTTGTAAAGCTGTCACCATACCATGTAGTGTACATTACCCCACTACTTGCTCCTGCTTTCAGCTTTACCGCAGCACTGCAATTATTTGCCTGTTCCTTAATAAATATAGGCAAACATGAGTGAAGTGACAAAGGATTATAGACATGGGCAAAAATGAGTGAAGTGACAAAGGATAATAAATGACATGGGAAAAAATGAGTGAAGTGACAAAGGATAATAAATGACGGGCAAAAGTGAATGAAGTTACAAAGGATAATAAATGACATGGGCAAAAATGAGTGAAGTGACAAAGGATAATAAATGAATTGGGCAAAAGTGAGTGAAATGACAAAGGATAATAACTGACATGGGCAAAAATGAGTGAAGTGACAGGATAATAAATGACATGGGCAAAAATGAGCGAAGTGACAAAGGATAATAAATGACGTGGGCAAAAAGGAGTGAAGTGACAAAGGATGATAAATGACATGGACAAAAATGAGTGAAGTGACAAAGGATAATAAATGATGTGGGCAAAAATGAGTGGAATGACAAAGGACACAAGTAAGTAAAAACTCATTGTCCTGGGAATGAATAAGTAAACAAACATCTTGACCAAAAGAGAACTTCTACAGTGTGGAATTTAATTCATGACATTATGAGATACTTTAAATACCTGTCTTCAAATTTACAAACTTTGTGTATCATGTCAAATTATTATTTTTATCTGTTGCAGCATGCAGACAACACCCAGAATGTTTACCGTGTAAATTATGACGTGTTTAAATTATCTCCCTTAACTGGAATTCTTCATCCAGAAGAGACAGAAAAAGTAAGGTTTAATTGGTAGACTATGTTTTTTTATTTTTTTTAAAACCCATCTTCTATATAGTTCAAAATCAATAGTTCCATTAACATGTTTGTGCTTCATGTCAAGATCTATAATACAGCATCTCTGCTTTGGAAGCATATCTTGCTTGCTTGCGTTCGCCCGATAACTAAAGGAGTACACCTCTTCATCATTTGCCCTTAAAAGGATGTTATGTTGGTGTGTCTGCGTTGTATTGTGGTTTGCAGTATAACTGTGATATTTGCGCCTTTCGGCCCAATACATCCGACTTCAGCACAACATTTTTGAGTACTGGGTTGTCTTCCCTCTTCAATCCCTACTCGCTTGGCCAGACTAGACAGGTTAGTCTGTTACTAGAGGCACCATGGAGAGGTGGAGCAGGGACTAGATGGTTCTGGTTCACGATCCTGGTGCAAGCCATCAACTGTGGGTCGCTGACTTCCAGCTCTGCTGCTGTGAGGCACGGCTTTCCCTTCTAAAGCAGCTCTATTTTGGTGAGTTGTACAGGGTTTCTCACTCGCTACAGAACTCAGCATTTTCCCAATAATTGAAGCCAATGAAATGACGATCTTTCAATAAACTTTAACAGGGGTGTGTGTTAAGTGAGAAATGAAGAGGAATATGTATGTGGTGCCTAATTTTTGTGTCACAACGTATTGTTCACACAGGATGGCTAGAAAATGTACGGTATACTCTGGAGGAAGGAGTGTTTATTACTCACACTTTTTGGAAAACAGAATTGATAAAGTCATGTCAAGAGAAGTATGGAGGCCGACATCCACCTAGCAAGTCTAAACTTTATTTTTATGGGAAGAAATAGAGAGTTTACTGAAACAGATCACTACCATTGACGCCTTGAAACCAAACATGACCGAAGAAATTTAAACAGTCACAGTGAACATACTGACAAGGACATAACAAAATATGGAACGCTGGGTTCAATCCTTGGTGGTCAATTCCAGTATATGACATGATGTCATTACATTTCTGCGGGGACAAAAAAAAAAGTAAGTCTGCTTCAAATTTCTTTGCAGCATCCTTATTTGAAGACTTTAAAGAAATGTCAGGTTCCTTAGCTAGTCTATTTTTTTTTTATTTTTATTTTTTTATTTTTTTTTTTTTGCGGTTGCCAGCTTTGACAAGGTCCCTAGAGACTAGGAACTGAATTATGCGTGTTAATCCATTTTTCCCTGGCGTGCACAGGGGTCCCTCGCAGCACATGCAGATAACTCTGACTTCAGAGGTACTCATATTTTTTTCTGTCAATGAGTAATTGATGTTTCAAGCCGGGCCTCGCTGCTGAGACCAGGGGTGGTCACCGCAGAGAGAAATCATAAATAAAAATCCCAACTGGTGCAGCCGGGATTTGAACCCACAACCTCTCTGTCTCGAGGCTGACATCTTGCCTCAAGACCAACCTGTCTCTCTCTCTCTCTCTCTCTCCCCCCCCCCCCTTTTCCTCTAACTAGGCTAACAGTCAAAGAAGAAAGTGGTGCATATGTTATGACCGTGAGTAGCATGATGATGGTGGTGATGGCAATGCCCAGGGCATTCATCTGGTTGGAGTCACACAACTACATCAATGCCTGCAAACTAAAGTGATGACAGACAAAAATGAAGGTGGGCTCTGTAACCAGGCAGTGGATAGAGTCATTGCAGAAGTCAACAATACGTAGTCACCTTTGTCTACATCCCTGGACATGCTGGAGTACAGGAAAATGAAAGAGTAGACAGGTTGGCTAGCTGTGCTATTTCAAAGATGGTAAACCAATGGACATCATCAATGCCCTCCAAGATGCAGGAAGAGTACATGACTTTGACAGTCATGAGCCCACTTCAGTCCTTTGGATGAAAGAGATGGGCGTTTAGACTGGCACAGCCAGAAATGAGAGACTTAGTGGGCACATAATAGCACTTATTTCAACACAAAACTGGAATTGATTGACTTGCAGAGGAGGGGATCTGAGCACCTAAAGACATGTTTGGAGTGCAATGATGATAACTTGCTAATAATTCAATCTCTTGTTAACTTTCAGACTCATGCTTCTGGCAGTTTTAAAAATGATGTTCCTTTAACAGTGTTTTCATGTTGTGTAACATTCATTCTCTTATTTTCTTTGATATTTTATCAAGTTTTACTAAGCTACAAAATGTTTACATAATTTTGAACTTGATGACATAGTTCACAATTTCTAGTCATATAACTCTATCCAAAACAGCCAAATAATTCCAGAGTTAAATATCTCTAGAACTATCATGGAGACAATGTAAGAATACACTAGGCTTCACATATTTTTATTAAATATATACTTTTTTAAAGCAATAAACAGCAGGCTTTAATAATTATAAATAGCTAGTAATGTTGAAGTGTTTTCTTACTGCAGGTGAATATAGAGTTCAGCCCTCAATCAAAAGGCTACTACAACCAGGCCTGGTGTATCTATGATACCTCAGATAGTCAGGAATCAGCTCATAAATTTTATATTTATGCAAAGGTAAATCACACCAGCATCGCTTAGATGGCTCTGTGTCTTACAATTTCCTTTATTTCTCTCGAGACTAAACTCATTTTTTATTTAAGTACCATTTGAAAGATGCTAAAGTGTTTGCATCTTGTATGTCTTTTTAAATAAAAAAAGTGCAATATTATTTATGTCTCTTGAAGCTTAACGAGGTTTTAGTCAATGTAAGTAAAGTAAAGAGCCCCGTCACGCCAAGTGATGTATAGGGAGTATAGTGTTAGTGACAATAATTTTTACAGACCTTCAGCACATGATTTTTGGGGTAATGTGGTCGGTATTATGCCCGCGCCACAGTACTTTCCCAGAAAAAATCTGGTACACATTAAAGGCTGGGTGAACCTGGAAAGAAGCAATCAACATTTTTCGGGCACATCATGAGAAGAGGAAAGTTGGAATACTTGGTTACAACTGGCAAAATAAAAGGAAAAAGAGATCGTGGACGACAAAGAGAGAAAATACTGGATAGCTTGGTGTCATGGCATGGAAAACAGTCAACAACAGAACTGATACGATGCACTGTGGATAGAAGATTGTGGAGGGACATGATCACCTACGCCAACCGGTAAGGCACATGATGATGATGATGAACCTGGAAGCCGTCAACATCAAACCCGACCTCTTGTCCTTTGTAGTCCAGTTCATTAATCAATTAGCTGTCGCAGCTCCCTTTAGTCAATGTACATAACCTTATTTTGGTTCCCTTGCTCCCACCCAACCCGCTTATGACTAGTGCCTACTTGTGTACAGCAGGACCCCACCAACCTTGGCAATTGTTTTGGTTGACTGGCTAAACTATTATCTTTTTGATTGTCCAAGCTCACTGACATTAGAGCATTTCTACTTCCTCAAAGACTTGATAAATGGAAACCTTGTACAGAACTGCAGGGGACCTCAGAAATACCTGCAGATATCACTACATTGCATTGAGCTGAAGACATCAGCTCACAGGCTTCTGGATCCATAACAACAACGACTGGCTAAACCATGCAGGGCAAATTTTTAAAGTCATGTGCCCATTCACACACACACACCTTTTTTTTCTTTTTTTCCCCCAAGAGTGCACACAGTTTCTGACCAAAAGGAACAACCCAATTGACAGCAGTCTCAAAGGCAGGACTGGTATCGAGTTGAGGACCAAAGTAGTTAAGTGGCTAGAGTCAAACAGAAACCAAATGGCATATTACTGATTGTAGACTGCCAAGAAATCATAGCAACCAAAAAATAATTCAAAAGAAGACTAGCAATAGCTACATCATCATCATCAAGTACCGGGCCTACTGGCGTAGATGATCATGTCTCTCCACAACTTTCGATCTCGACAGTTCTTTATCATTTCTGTTGTTGACCTTCTGCCAAGCCATTCTCTTAAGCTGTCTGGTATTTTCTCTCTTTGCTTCCCTCTATCTCTTCGTCCCTCAATTTTTCCAGTTGTTACAATATATTCCAGTTGTTCTCTTCTCATTACATGGTCAAACAATGATGATTGTTTCTTCCTAATATTGGAAATTAGCGCTCTTTTTGCTTTGACCTCTTTCAGAACATTTTCATTACTCTTCTTAGCTGTCCATGGTATTCTCATCATTCTTCTTGTAGCAATAGCTACACAAAAATTAAATACCATGAAGAACATGTTGCACAAGACAGTACCATCAAGACAATAACATTAAAACTATTAAGGGCATCTTACAAAAGCAACATATGGTTGTGAAACATGGACAATCTTGCAAACAACAATGTAGAAAATTGGTTCATTTGCAACAACATGCTATAGAAAAATATTTAGTATATCATGGATAATGAAAAAGAACGAAACATTAAAGGATTTGAAAGAACGGGCCTATGGTCATCTTACAAAGGAAATTAAAGTACTATGGTAACATGAAAAGACACAGTGGGCTGAAATGATAGATAATGAAAAGCATGGTGGTTCCAGGAAGATGAGACTGGGGCAGACCAAGAAGAAAGTGGTTTCAGGACATCAAAGAGACCACGAACATGACAACAGAAGAATTGGGAGGATTTTTCAGAATGGCTGTGATGAGTCCAACATTGTGCAAAAGACATGTTGCAACCTGATGATGATGATGATAGTGTCACAACTCTATAACCACAGGAGATATATTTCACCCTCCCACTTATCCTGGATACAAGATATAAAGTTGTGGAGATCTCCCATGTAGTCAGGCACAGTGCATGTTGATAATAAAACTGCATAATTTTATGACTATTTTAAAGTATTGTTTATGAATTAGAAATACAAAATGTACAATAAAATGCATTCTGTTCATCAAATTATGTATTTTTTCTCTTACAGGCATCTTCAGGGTCTTCACTTGTAAGAAGTCATTCAGAACAAGACATGACCCCAACAGGACTAAGTCCTACTCTAGTCTCAACATCACCCAGAAACAGACTTTCTGGTCAGATGACAGCTACTAGAGAGTCTGATATGACAGAATCAGATAGATCACCTGATAGAGGTTCTGGAGAATGTCATTTGAGTGAGACTCGTATGAAAAATGCCACACCAGCAGCCAAATCAGTAACCGTACAAAACCCTTCCATCCCTCTAAGTTCTGGTGCCTCATGGGACCCTTTACTACGATCTGATGAAGAAATGTCAAATCGTTTGACTGGAAGCAGTCGGAAACCATTTATTAATCCCACAAATCCTGACGAATCTAATGTCTGGCACAATACCATGAAGGAAGCAAAAATGTCATCGGAAGGAATTCAACCTGTGCCGAGGTGGTGCTCATTTAATGTAGATGGAGATTCTTACGGGTAACTCTTCTGTTGTTTCCTACGATCTGTATCTGCTGAGTTGTCTTTTTGCTGAAAATGGTTGTTTTTTTTTTTTTTACAACTTCTGTAAGGGGCCATAGAATTTTGTGTTTAGTGTAGCCACACTCGGTCAGTGGGCATCTCTTGATGGTTCATAACGGCTGTTGTCTTGAAGAGTGTGTGTTTCTGTCTCTAATATTTTCTTGAACTCTGTGTACATGTGGTTTCATTGTCTTCTTGTTCGTGTTTTGAGTCTTTGAACTTATATATCTGTCTTCATATTTTTGTTTCAAGTCATGAACTTTCTGTATATCTTGATTCATTGTCTTCAGGTCTTAAACTTTGTGTCCCTGTTGTTTCAATGTCCTCATGTTCATGTTTCAAGTCTTAAATTTTATGTCCCTGTGGGTTCAATGTCCTCATGTTCATGTTTCAAGTCTTAAACTTTATGTCCCTGTGATTTCAATGTCCTCATGTTCATGTTTCAAGTCTTAAATTTTATGTCCCTGTGGTTTCAATGTCCTCATGTTCATGTTTCATGTCTTAAACTTTGTGTCCCTGTGGTTTGTTTCAATGTCCTCATGTTCATGTTTCAGGTCTTAAACTTTGTGTCCCTGTGGTTTCAATGTCCTCATGTTCATGTTTCAAGTCTTAAACTTTGTGTCCCTGTGGTTTCAATGTCCTCATGTTCATGTTTCAAGTCTTAAATTTTATGTCCCTGTGATTTCAATGTCCTCATGTTCATGTTTCAAGTCTTAAATTTTATGTCCCTGTGGTTTCAATGTCCTCATGTTCATGTTTCATGTCTTAAACTTTGTGTCCCTGTGGTTTGTTTCAATGTCCTCATGTTCATGTTTCAAGTCTTAAATTTTATGTCCCTGTGATTTCAATGTCCTCATGTTCATGTTTCAAGTCTTAAATTTTATGTCCCTGTGGGTTCAATGTCCTCATGTTCATGTTTCAGGCCTTAAACTTTATGTCCCTGTGGTTTCAATGTCCTCATGTTCATGTTTCAGGTCTTAAACTTTGTGTACCTGTGGTTTAGAATAAAATCAATACTGAATTAGATGAGCAACAATCTGGATTCAGGAAAAACAGTGGGACAAAAGAAGCCATATTTAGCATGAGAACATTGATTGAAAAGTACACAGAAGTAAACAAACCAATATATGCCTGCTTTATAGACTACACCAAAGCTTTCGATAGAATACACCATAACCAACTTATGGACTGCCTAAAGGATATAAATCTAGATGACGCAGACATACGACTAATATGTAATTTGTACTGGGAGCAAACAGCAATAATAAGATATAACAAGGAGAACTCTACACCCATGAACATAAAAAGAGGAGTAAGACAAGGATGCATCCTATCACCAAGCTTGTTCAATCTATACACTGAGCAAATCTTTAAAAACATCTCAGAGATACCAGGCCTAAACGAGGTATCGGAAAGATAATCAATAACCTGAGATATGTTGATGATACTGTTCTACTAGCAGAAAATCCTAAAGACCTACAACAATTGCTTAATGTGATAAACATAACAAGCAAAAAATATAGACTAGAAATGAATATCAGAAAGACTAAAACTATGATCATAAACAAAGAAAATTCTCAAGACCTACAAATAAATATCACAGTTGAGGGAATACATCTGGAGACAGTCCAGAGCTACAACTACCTGGGACATACTATAACCAATGATGGAAAATGCAAAATTGAAATAAACAAAAGAATAGATATGGCAAAAAGTAATTTTAATGCCATGAAAAATATACTAACAACAAAACAAATATCAGCAGGGCTGAAACTAAGAATAGCAAAATGTTACATCTTCTCAATATTCCTGTATGGTGCAGAAACATGGACATTAGACAAGAAAACAGAACAGAAAATTGAAGCCTTTGAAATGTGGATTTATAGAAGAATAGGTAGAATTGTATGGAAACAAAAGATAACAAACGATAAAGTTTTAAACAACTGAAAATAAAAAGAGAATTACTAAATACAATTAAGACAAGACAAATGAAATTTTTGGGGCATGTTAAAAGACACAACAGCCTACTAAAAGTAATATTGGAAGGAAAAATACAAGGTAAAAGAGGCAGAGGCAGACCAAGACTAACATGGACGAGTAACATCAAAAGATGATCAAGTCAATCTATGACAGCCTGCACCATCAAAGCAAGAAACAGAGTAGAATGTTGATCCATGGTAGCCACCCTTTGTTGCGGAGAAGGCACACGATGATGATGACCTGTGGTTTTAATGTCCTCATGTTCATGTTTCGGGCCTTAAACTTTGTGTACCTGTCGTTTCAATGTCATCATGTTCATGTTTCAAGTCTTATAACAGACAATAATCTTACAGCTGGTTGCATTTCCTAGATATGAGCATATTATAACTTTCTATTTGTTGAATGTATTTCTTTGTACAGAAGCAAGGAAGGAAAAGTACCCAAACCTAAAAGCCTCCATCTGGAGAAGGAAGTCATTGTGTTTCCTAAACTTTATACAGGATCTTGTGTTATTCTGAAAGCTTACTTGAAGAACCTGTCAAATGAAGATAGTCAGGTAAATTAAAATGTAGGATTTATTAGAAAGTCAGGTAAATTAAAATGCAGGAATTATTAGAAAGTCAGGTAAATTAAAATGTAGGATTTATTAGAAAGTCAGGTAAATTAAAATGTAGGATTTATTAGAAAGTCAGGTAAATTAAAATGCAGGAATTATTAGACAGTCAGGTAAATTAAAATGTAGATCTATTAGAAAGTCAGGTAAATTAAAATGCAGGATTTATTAGAAAGTCAGGTAAATTAAAATGCAGGGTTTATTAGAAAGTCAGGTAAATTAAAATGCAGGAATTATTAGACAGTCAGGTAAATTAAAATGCAGGAATTATTAGACAGTCAGGTAAATTAAAATGCAGGATTTATTAGAAAGTCAGGTAAATTAAAATGCAGGGTTTATTAGAAAGTCAGGTAAATTAAAATGCAGGATTTATTAGAAAGTCAGGTAAATTAAAATGTAGGATTTATTAGAAAGTCAGGTAAATTAAAAGGTTAATTTCTCTCTCACTCTCCCCTTATTGCTCCACCACTCCTTCCCCTTCTATGTCATTACCCCTTTTTACACACAGCCTCTTGCTCTTTCTCTCCACACATGCATCTTCTTTCTTCCTTTCTATCTCCCTATTACAAATCTAATCTAAACAATTTTACATTCTCAGCATGCAAATCTAAACAATTGTACACATTTTCATCAAATTTTGAGACATCACAAAAGTACATACAAATTTATATAAAATCAACTATTTGAAAGTGTTATATAATCTTATGCTGGGCCTTCTTCTTGCTCTTCTCTTTTACTATGTGCTCTGTATGGTAAGGAATCTTTTATGCTTCGTCGTAAGTGAAAGCTTGTCACTACAGAGATGGTTTGAGAAAAGTTTTTGGAGTAACCAGAACAGACTGAATTAGAAATGATATAAGAGTAGACACTGAGCCAATCCTAAGCTACATACAGAAACAACAATTTAACTGGTTTACCATCCCTATCACGGATATTTTTAGTCATATCAGAGCAGGTTATTTTCCTCTTCAGTTCTGGTTATGGAATCACTGCAGTTGAGGATTCCCCATATCAGCCCTAATCAGTAGTGCTGAAGTTGGATGTGTTGGGCTGAAAGGCACAAATATCACAGTTATACTGCAAACCACAACACAACACAGACATGCCCACTTAATGTCCTTTTAAGGGCGGATGATGAAATGGTGTACTCCTTTAGTCATCGGGTGAACGCAAGCAAACCCTAATCAGTGCATGAACAATGATTCCAAGCAATTTTCTTCAAATAGAGGGTGCACAGTTGAGTCACTTTCTTACTCCAGTTTTCTTGAAGACACATTTAAAACAAACAAAGCAAAAAGGGCGAAGGCGCGCCTCCCAGCACCAGAGCTGGAAGTTGTCAGCGATCCACAGCTGATGGCTTGCGCCAGGATCGGTGAACCAAAACCACCCAGACCCTGCTCCACCTCTCCGTGGTGCCTCTAGAAACAGACTAACCTGTCTAGTCTGGCCAAGTGAGTAGGGATCGAAGAGGGAAGACAACCTGGTACTCAAAAATGTCATGCTGAAGTCGGATGTGTTGGGCCGAAAGGCGCAAATATCATAGTTATACTGTAAACCACAACACAACGCACACGCCTATTTAACGTCCTTTTAAGGGCGGATGATGACGAGGTACACTCCTTAAGTCATCGGGCGAATGCAAGCAAAACAAACAAAGCAACCAAGATGGTGTAAGCGACTGCGTTAATCTCTGCAAAAACAGGGCAATATGGAGTCATTTTGATTTTGCGTTATTTATAATAAATAGTTTCAACTCCAATTCACTTGAATAAATAGTTCCAACTCCAATTCACTTGAATAAATAGTTCCAACTCCAATTCACTTGAATAAATAGTTCCAACTCCAATTCACTTGAATAAATAGTTCCAACTCCAATTCACTTGAATAAATAGTTCCAACTCCAATTCACTTGAATAAATAGTTCCAACTCCAATTCACTTGAATAAATAGTTTCAACTCCAATTCACTTGAATAAATAGTTCCAACTCCAATTCACTTGAATAAATAGTTCCAACTCCAATTCACTTGAATAAATAGTTCCAACTCCAATTCACTTGAATAAATCGAATAAACAATAAAAACCTGTCAAAACATCAATAAACTGTTTTAGTGGTAGCACTCTCTGAGGCCAGCGGCAATGGCAGCTATCTTTCCCAGTAGTCAGTTTTCTCCATTTGGAATGTCTATGTGTAGGTTATTTTCAAAGGGAGAGGTATAGAATTTCAAATGTTTACATACTGAAATAATGTGCAGAGTGATTCCAAGAGATAATATTGCAGTTTGATTATGTGTGTGTGCATATATCTGTTTATGTATCTTTCAGGTTGTTGTGGAGCATGTGCCAAAGCCCCCTTTCATGATCAGACATCACAATTTCATCGTTGGGTATGTTTATAATTTTTGTTTCTCCCTTTCACCATTCCATTTTAGTTCATTTGCATTTCCTTACAGAGTTTGTGTACAATCTATAAGGTTAATTTCTGTATTGAAAGTAGTGACAGAAGTTGTATAGGGTGTTGGTGTATTTCTTACTTTATGTATTAAAGTAAAGTAAATCTTTAGACCTAAGTTCAGACTGGCCTCATGGCAGTTGGGACATTCCAGATCTGCTCTGCTGCCCGTTCCAGTAACCATCAAAGTGTTCGTCTACTGATTGTTCCCGTCCTGCATTGATTGAACGTGTTGCAATTCTTTACAGCTGAGAATGCTTTTATCCATTGTGGTACCGCGTTCCACCACTCTTTTGACAGATGGATTATCATCTTCCTCATTATCACCCTGTGAGAGGTGTTTTTTAAAGCTCTCGCAAATGTCAAATGTGTCCATCTTTAAGGTTTCTTGTACAATGGCACACACCGTCAACCTGTTGGCTATCTCATTGCCATGAACTCCCACATGTCCAGGGCATTATATCCAAGTCAGGCTGCTAACATGAGATATGTCGAGTTGGTGGATGTAAAGTAAAACTAATTAACAGCAGAAAAAATAATTTAATTGTTTATTAACAAATTTTTAAGGTTTTGTTTAAAGAGAATAGAGATTGCTCGTTTATTATCTTACTTTGAAATTGTTTTATTTTTGTTTCTTTGAAATTTATTGTTTTTAAGGGAAAAGCACCACTGAGAAATGCAAATCTGGTACATTTTTGGGCTTCACTTTTATTTAACATGAAAACATGTTAGTTTTATTTTCCATACATATTTTTAATAGAAAATGCCATATTTCTACGTAAGAAAATGATTTTACCACACCAACTCAAGCATATTTTATCTTGTGTGCTTTTGCTTAAAAAAAAAAATTGGGAATTTTTATACCTTAGTAACATGTTTTTGTACACAAAATATCACCAATCTGTGCGCTTTTCTGTTTCTTGTCTAAATTTTTGCGATCTCTTCCCAGTTATATAAAAAATTGGCTCCAAGGGCTAATTATAGGAAATCACTATTATCCCACTTTTTGAGGATTAACACCATTGTCAGAAGAGGCCAACAAACTATTCTGCTTATTAACCAAACAGATCATGTGACCTAATGTCTGCATAGTTTCTGCGACATGTTGAACATTTCCCATCAAGTGGCTCATTAAATAATGTAGTGTGTGCTAAATTTTAACATTAGATATCAGGAAAACTGAGAAAATATCTAAATGACTTTTTATGCATTTGAAATTTTTTATCAAGAACGCTAATATACTATATTTTAATATACTATATTTTAATCAAGAACGCTAATATACTATATTTTAATCAAGAACGCTAATATACTATATTTTAATCAAGAACGCAAAAAAACTAAGAACGCAAGATAAAATGGTTTGGTCACGTGACAGGCAGAAAGATCAAAATACAACACAACGAGCCTTCAGCAAACTTTGTGAGAACACCAGACCCAAGGGTTGACCACGAAAAAGATGGATCGATGCAATATTTGAAGCACTAGGAAACATAACAGCAGCAGAGGTGAACAGAAGAGCAAAAGACCGCAAATTATATCTCCCCTCGATGCTGAAAGGCAGATGAGGAAGGAAAGAAGAAGAATCAAGAACGCGAGGTACATTTTTCAACAGCTTAAGTTTTTTTTTTTTTTTTTTTTTTGACCTTTTGACTGCATTTTAATTTTTGTTACCAATGATTTCCCTTGAACTATCTACTCAATAGAAATATTAAACCTAGCACATTTGAAATTTAGTTTGTGTTGCACACAAGGTAACGCAAAGACTTTGAAAATTTTATGTATGATTCTTCTATTCAGGGGTTTTACCAATAATTTTATCGGAAATAAAAATATATAAAGTCAGCCGGACACAGTTATTGCAAATCACTCTGTGGTCCATTGATTACATTTTTAAAATACAAATATACCGTTAGATTGTGTTGCTGTGATATGTATTTATGCAGTAAATGAAAAGCATAATGTTATAGCTATTTATCTTAGTTAAGATGGTAACAGGTAAATAATATTTGCACGTACAAATAGCATTTTAAACCAAATTTACAGTCAATAGTATTATTTCAAATCAAAATAATTTACATGTCATTTGAATAATTTTAAAAGAATTTTAATTTTGAAAAGAAAAAATGTATTTTTTATTTATTCAGAAAAGAGAAGCTGGTTATGTTTCCAGTGACCTTCAAGCCCAGGCATGTGGCAGAGTTCAAGGACAAAGTGGTATTTAGAGACACTCGTTCAGGAAGCACAGTTACTGCTGTACTGATGGCTGAATGTGTGAACAAACAGGCTGCTATCTGAGGCTTACTGCTTGAACAATTTTTGTTTACATAATCATCTCTTAATATGATTATGTCAATTTGTATAATTTTCCAGTCAATATCACATCATTTATTTCTGTGCAACCTCTATCACTTTACGGGTTAGAGTCTGTTGTTAACACATTCCCCACTAAAGGTTTAATACACTGTGGCAAGGCCATTTTTCTCAAATTTGAAATAACAGCAAGAAAATTAATGAAAATCTATCTAAAACACACGGTTTGTTCAATCTGCTCTTGAAGTAGAAAAAAGGGTTAGTTAAGAGAATTACAAGGTTTTAATCTTAGATTACAATACAGTAGTAAAAATTACAGCATCAAAACACACATTCTTACAAATTGGACATTTTGCTGTGGTCAAACATTTCCCCCCCACCTCCATGTACCTTCATAAATACTGTTATATCTGGTGACCCTTCAGTCAGATGTGTTTCTATTGATGTACGATCTCCCTCTAATTACATGAGATAGATCATATAATGTAAAACAAAAAATGTCCAATTGTCAAGAATATTTTTTTTCTGTGACCAGTGAGATTTCCTTGGTCATCGGTTGACACCAAACAACCCTTTGTGACTCAGGAAACACAGAAGCTGTGATGCTGAGGTAGCCAAACATACTGATGGACTTACGATGACTGTGTCGATAGACATTGTAAAACGTCCAGCCCATGCAGTCAAATTCTATTTAAATATTATCTTTAAAGCTCCTAATGTTATATTTAAATGGTAATAATTTGTACATTGGTATCGTAAACGCGTCAGTCATAGAAAGGTATCGTAATCTAAAGTTAATGAAAATAATTGCAAATACTTCAATAAATTAAAAGCCACAAAATGCTGCTTCTGGGTCGTGTTAGTTATTAGATTCGTGATTTGCATCTCGTGGTATGGAATGTGTTAAATAGATTCTGTAGGACTCCAATTGAAAGTTCAGTTTCTTAGTTTGCATGTTGATTTTAAAATCCAGTAATTGCTGGCTCATTTTCTGTTAAGTTTTTTTTTCTAGTTAACCCAGTCTGACTCGCAGCCACTCAAGAAAGTTATAACAGCATGAAAGGACACTCTCATCCCAACTCCTTTTTTTTCATTTGAAATCTAATGTGACTAATATCTACAGTTCAACACTTCCAGTCTGTATGTGATAGTTGAGTAATTTACAATATATATTTGTTATCATTAGTCCCAAAACCTTGGTGGCCATTGGGGCACTCTTTGTAGTGTTTCCTCCAACCTTCACAAGTGAGAGCTGCTTTCTGATGTGTGATGATGGTTAATCCTGTCCTTTCTCTGATGTTGTCTTCCCACCACTTTCTCTGTTTGCCTGGTACTGTGCCCTGCACAATGGTTGTAGGAAGCCCTACCTAGAGGCTTTGTAACATGATCGTACCATTTTAATTTTATTGTCGACAGTAAGTCATTAATTGACCCTGTGGATGTTTTGATGGATCCAGAAGAATGAGGCACTGTCACATGATATTGCTGTATTTGTTTGTGTACATAGCATGTCTATCTGGGAGGCCTGTGGACCATCTTTCCCCTCCAGGATGAAATTTTCATCCACTTCATTTTCACAATCTCTCCTTCGCACTGCCTCTGCCAATATGACAGCCATCCATGTGTTCATTTTATCAGGCTGTGGAGTCAGGCAGGATTCACACCCGCCAATTCCCTGCCACCTGCTAGCACTTGCTCTGCTCTTTCAGGGGTGTTTTGTAGGCCATTTGTATTGGCAGGTGATCGTCTTGTCCTGGGCCAGTTGTGCCTGTGTGATATACCACAAGCCTTTTGGAGATAGAGCATGAAAAAATCTTCTCATCAAACTGAAGTTATCTGTCTTCTATATGCTTGCTTGCTTGCGTTCGCCCGATGACTTAAGGAGTCTACCTCGTCATCATCCGCCCTTAAAAGGACGTTTAGTAGGCGTGTTTGCATTGTGTTGTGGTTTACAGTATAACTGTTATATTTGCGCCTTTTGGCCCAACACATCCTACTTCAGCACGACATTTTTGAGTACCGGGTTGTCTTCCCTCTTTGATCCCTACTCGCTTGGCCAGACTAGACAGGTTAGTCTGTTACTAGAGGCACCACGGAGAGGTGGAGCAGGGTCTGGATGGTTCTGGTTCACCGATCCTGGCGCAAGCCATCAGCTGTGGATTGCTGACAACTTCCAGCTCTGGTGTTGGGAGGTGCGCCTTCGCCTCCTGTCTTCTATATGTGCTGGTAGGGAATCTCAAAGCAATTTAGAACTGCAAACTCCACCCTGTCCACAGAGGGTTTCTATAAAGGTAGTATTAAGACAGAAGAAAAGGACACTCATTTTGGGAGAGAGTGGCGTGTACTATGTTACGGGGGACTCACCACCTCCTTGCCAAGTTATACTGCTGGGAACTCTGTCACACCCAAAACCAACTTTGTGAAAACAGGGGACCACATAAAGGTGTGGTCTTGGATGCAGTTGTATTGAACTGAGGTCTCTCAGAATCACAGAGATGATCCTGTCATTCCGTAACCACACCACCTAGTGAATAGAGGCTATGAACTAGCAAACAACTACCCCAGCCCCTCATGAATCATTGGATTTTGTTGAGCACTTTCTCATTGGTGGATACACATATAAGATACTTGCATGGTCTATACCATCTCAATAGAAACAATAAAAAAGAGTTCTTAAATGTTATGTAGAGCCAGTTTTAACATATGGATGTGAACCATGGACAGTAGGACAACAGACAAGAAAATCACTTGAAGCTGTAGAAATATGCTTTTACAGAAGAATGTTGAGAATACCATGGACAGCTAAGAAGAGCAATGAAAACGTTCTGACAGAGGCCAAAGCAAAAAGATAGCTAATTTCCAATATTAGGAAGAAACAATCATCATTTTTTGGCCATGTAATGAGAAGAGAACAGCTGGAATATATAAAAACTGAAAAAATCAAGGGAAGAAAAGATACTAGACAGCTTAAGAGAATGGCTTGGCAGAAGATCAACAACGGAAATGATAAATGTCGAGATCGAAAGTTGTGGAGAGACATTATCAACTACGCCAGCGGGCACGGTACTGGATGATGATACCATCTCATCTCAAGAGCTTCTTTCAAGATCAGTAACGAGTGTCCATGTTTCACAGGCATATAGAAATACAGATGCCAATGCTGTTCATAATAATGTGATCTTTGTTTTTCTATCTATCTATCTATTGTCCTTTCGAGCCAAAGACGGCACATAGGGCAGAACCACAATCTCAAAAACAGAAACCTTGCGTGCCAAAATGACACATATTGCAGAGGTCGCTGCTTCTAAAATCTATGGCTCTGTTTCCATAACAATACTTTTTTTACAATGACAGTTTGTCAAGCCATCAATCAACTTCCTTAGTCGGCTCTTACGACATGCCTGGAAGATCACAGTGTCACTATTCTATACTTCCCTCAAAATGAGGCCCCAGTAACACACTGGAAGATCTTTGTTTTTCGGGAGACCATATATTGCTAAGTCATGTCAGTGCTACCATTGCCTGTACAATTCAAGCTAATATTTGTGAGTTTTAGGTATTCTGCAGTGACAATGGAGCCCAATTATTAAAGTTGATTCAAGTGCCTCTCTATTGTGATTATCTTTTCAATGCCCCAGGTCCTGATTGTCATCAATTTGGTTTTGTCAGCATTGATCTCTATTCCATAAACTCTTGATGTCTTGTCTAGGCACTTTACAAGGTCTTCCAGCTCTGATACATCATTTGCCAATACATCGATGTCATTTGCTAAAGGAAAGTTAGTATTGCTCTGCCACTGACGGTATCCTTTGAGGGTGCCTGTTTGAATTCTTTCAAGAAATGTTTAAAATGATGTTGGGAATGGCAAACATCATTTTCATATTTCTACAGTTATTCTACTATTTCTGAAATGTCAATACAACTGTTTGTCATATTTTGTCTTTGGTATTATATTTGTTAATAGTTGCCCACTTCATTATAATTAGTTTTATATACATTTTTGAATTGTTGATTCTGCACATACCCACCACAACTCATCATCATCTGATGCCGTGCTGGTTGGCGTAGTTGATCATCTTGCTCTCTCTCTCTCTCTACATCTCTTGGTACTTTATGCATGTCAAAATTTCAGTCTGTGATCTTTCATTATGCCATAAATATTTTTCTGTTGGTTTTCCCCTGCTCTCCTTCCCATTCATTCTGTCCATTGTTGTAGCATTTTCAATGTCTTTCTTTCACATCACTTGCCCAATAGATGTAGATTGTCTTTTTCTCATGATTCTGATGTTACTGGTTTTTGCACCACCATTACATGTTAAAATTGACATACAAACATTGGAGGTCCACAAACATGTTTTGCAGCTCATTCTCAGTGACATACAAACATTGGAGGTCCACAAACATGTTTTGCAGCTCATTCTCAGTGACATACAAACATTGGAGGTCCACAAACATGTTTTGCAGCTCATTCTCAGTGACATACAAACATTGGAGGTCCACAAACATGTTTTGCAGCTCATTCTCAGTGACATACAAACATTGGAGGTCCACAAACATGTTTTGCAGCTCATTCTCAGTGACATACAAACATTGGAGGTCCACAAACATGTTTTGCAGCTCATTCTCAGTGACATACAAACATTGGAGGTCCACAAACATGTTTTGCAGCTCATTCTCAGTGACATACAAACATTGGAGGTCCACAAACATGTTTTGCAGCTCATTCTCAGTGACATACAAACATTGGAGGTCCACAAACATGTTTTGCAGCTCATTCTCAGTGACATACAAACATTGGAGGTCCACAAACATGTTTTGCAGCTCATTCTCAGCATTAGGCCAGAATGACATTGGTGTCAGCATCAATCTGCAGCACAGATCTTTAGCAAATATATTCTGTGATTTTAAAAACATGTTTTTTGGTTTATGTTATCAGGAGGGTAACCAGCTCCATACCTAGTTATTCTAGTATTCATATTTTTTTTTTTTTTATAAAATAATAATAGAGTCAACGGGGCTGCAAAAATAATTATGTCATAGTTCATTATTTATCTTGAACATATTATTTGTCGACATTTATTGAACTTAATCAAAACCTATTATTTTGTACATAACACATTCCTTTGTTGGTTTTTTTCATATTAGATACCAATTTATCTGTTCATTGTACATCCTTGACTAAACCAAGTTAAATGTTCATTGTATATTTAAGTGCTTTGTGTCTGTATATATGTTGCTTGTACATTCAGGTGCCTTATAAAGTTATTGATTCCTGATTTATGAGAGTATCTATGGCAGCCAATCCTTGTATATTCAAGTGCCTTGGAAAAGTGATGCTTACAGTTGATAAAGCTCTTTTTATGACTTTTAGATAAGTTTTTATAACAGAAATTAACAGATCTGAACTTTTTGTGGTCATTTCTTTTCACCACAAAATTCTTAATTTTCTAACCTAATGTGTTCATTTTTGTTTATGTCACAAATGTCATTTGTCTGTATAAAGAAAATCCGTGATTTGACATACCATATGAGCCATGTAAGTGAATTTGATGTTTCAAATACAAGACATGTTCAAATGAAACCCATCTCAGTGGCTTTATTACAAACATATGAAAGGTACATCAGCAGGTGTGGCAGAATTAAATAAGCAATTGTTATGAAACAGGTACTCACCATGGTTCTTTAGAAACAGAAAAATATTTTCAAAAATTGTCACTCTTACTGGTCAGACAATTTTCAAAATGGTTTTGTAAAGCTTTAGAATACTTTACCATAACAAATATTATAAACACTTTGTAATATATTAGTTACAAACACTAGAATCAATTCTAAAATTTGAAAATGTTTTTTATTTTGTTTAAATAAATAGTTTGATGTCAATCATCTTGTGAAATAAATCAACACATTTTTTTGTCTCTCACAAAATAAATTTCTACAAAAAATAATCAAATAATGATAAATTCTTTATAATTAAACTTCTGAGGCTAGAGATTTCCACTTGTAGACACTTAAAAGTGCGAATTAGATAAGAGACGGCACATATTTTATTAGTATTTACCCTAGATGGATGATTCATCGACTGGGTTGTAGGGACAACTAGGGAGCCACAGCACATCAACTGTCTGGCTGTAGGTAAAGAGCTCCATATTTGGATCTGGTACATTTTATTTCAATAGTTTCCAATGCTATTTCCATCACAATCTCTTTAGTCCATTTACAAAGGAGATGGTAAGTTATGCTTTTCATGATGGCAATCATTGGATTTTGAAAGAAGGGAAAGGTGAGTTCATGGTCATAGTAATTAGATTAGTGTTAACAAAAACTTGCTGATTTGAAATTTAAAAAAAAAAAAAATAGATATCTTTACACACAGGACTAGAGAATAAAGGCTGTTTGTCCTGAGCAGTCGATGGTGCTCCGGTCTTAGTTTTTATTTACCCTCGGGGGGAAAAAAATCGCTGGTTCGGAGCACAATAAGTTCTCATTTCGGCCACCCCATTCCACCAATTGATAATAACAAATCATTTATGAATGAATTCCTAATAATGTACATTTGTTGCAAATTGTTTTGTGTTATGGTTTATGGGAAAAATTGTTAGAGGTAACATAAATTTAATGAAATTTACAACTTGAACGACAATGCAAATGTTTATTATATATTAATGTAATTTATTCATATTTGTGTTGAAACTCAACATAATCAACACTAACACTGCCACATTATTAAAGTTGTCAAATAATTTAATTCAGTCTTTTTTTTTTTTTAATGAATGGTAAAAAATGATAAAATATGAAAATCAAAATGACTAAACTTGAAAACAAAGTTTAGGATTTTCAAACCAAATGTATTTTCTGCATCTGCCCTTACTTATGAATACAAGAGCTGGAAAACAGCTAAAGAAATAGAAAAATAACCTGGATGCATTTGAAAACAGGTGTCTCGGGAAAACGCTTAGTATATCATGGAATGAATTTCAAAGCATCCTAAAACATCAAATGTTGGCCCAATTATTCAAAGAAGGCCCTCCGATGGGAACCAGAGGGTAAAATAAAAAAGGCTAACCTAGAAAAACAATAAAAAGAACACTTGAAGTGAGAGGAAACATTGGCTCCCTCGCCGAGATTGAGCAACTCACCCAGGACAGGTGTGTGGCAAGATCTGATGCTTGCACAAGGAACGCTGGACAAAGAGAGCCTGAGTTTCTGCCCTTTGGTAAAGAGTGGGGATGGAGTTAGCAATGGTTAGTGAACTGGTCTGTCGAGGACAAAAGGTCTGGTTTGATCCTGATCAATGACTCCTAGGTCCACCCAGCCTAAAATAGGTACTGGAGAATTACTAGCAAAAGAAAGATTGTACTAGCCACATTTCCCATATGGCTATACTCAAGACTTGACAGAGTTCTTTCCTTTATGACAGCACACTCAAGATTTGACGCAGTTCTTTCCTTTATAACAGCACACTCAAGATTTGACACAGTTCTTTCCTTTATGACAGCACACTCAAGATTTGACACAGTTCTTTCCTTTATAACAGCACACTCAAGACTTTACACAGTACAAACGCGCAGACAAATTAGCTAGAGGGAGGGAGATTACCACAAGAGAACCATCTGGTCAGCTACGATGAAGCCAAATCCATCATCAAAGGCCAGTATCATGGAAACAAGAACAGCCAACGTATAACGAGAGGGACGGACGGATAGTCCAACTATCAAGGAGGGATCAAGTCATCTTACTTCGCCTACGCACTGGCCACAATAGAATGAGAAACCACATGTTCATCAAACTCAAAGTAGTAACAACCAGCCAGTGCCACTGTACACTGGATAACATGACAACAAAACAAGTTCTACAGCATTGCCCCCAGTACACAGACCTGAGAAGAGCAATGTGGTCCACATCCACCTCCCTGGAAGAGAAACTATATGGGGCAACCGAAACAATTAAACAGACAGCTGCCTTATAAGAGAGTCCGGAATCCTAGTCTGAATGAGCCATGATCGCAGAAGAAGAAGAATTAATCTTCTAGCTCCTTGATTATCTCTTCTTCTTGTACTTTACATTGTTCTCTTTTACATGCTCTTAATCTCATATAACATTTAGTGATTAACAGCACAATTATACAATTACCAATCAAGCCAATTTAGTTCTTTTTCTGGGAGTTGTCTGTTTTATTTAATAATAAATAAGTTCAATAAATCTGTCGCAAAACTGGTACTGAAATTCTCACAATCACTTCTCTACTAACATTGTTAATGACTTGCTACACTGTCGTTATGTCAACTAATGGGCAACTAGCCCTCCATAACTTAAACGATCCTTTTTGATCAAAATCTGATTTACTAATTTCCTAATATCTGCCCTATTCTACTCTTATAACTAATTCTCTGAAAATTTCTTTTACTTTTGCTCTGGTTATGAGCCTACTATGTTCTCATGCTTATTCTAAACCATTCTGCGGTGATATGTTTCACATGGTCTATTCCAGCCCACAATGGCTGCTTACTTCCAGCATTGGACAACTAATTTCTGTTATCCTGTATCTCTGATGTTACTTTTGTGGTGCCAAAACCTAGCTCATTCATTGGCTAGTTGAAATGGTTATCCACTCAACTCTTAGATGTTGACCTAATATTATGAATATTCTGTTCACCCCTTGCCTACATGTTTCAGAACTTTCTATCTAATTTTTTACTCATAATAATAATAATCTGAGTTGCCTGACATTGAAGTGACTCATTTCTCAACACCATTACAATATGTGCCACACAGTGTCTTCACTACAATTAACTAACCAAGATAGATCATACATTTTAATACATCACAGACACAAACAATGATTCCATTAAAACTTTTGTGCTTACAGTAAATGAAGGAATGTCCTGATACAAAATGAGAAAACAAAATCTGTGATTACCTCAAACAGATCATACATACAACAGTACAGTGATTACAAATAATAATCAAACATAATACTTATCCACAATAAAAACCCACAATCTCCTTGTCATAATGCCCATATGCTACCAATAGTTTATTTCATGATCTGAAAAATATAGCAAAAAGATTGTTGTTTTAAAGTGGAAATAAAAAGTAACTGCAAAGAAGAAGTTTAAAATGGGTTTAATAACGTAATTAAATATAAAATATTTAATATCGTAAATAAAATCCTTATTTTACGATATCGTAATTAAGGGGTTAAGGATGTCATTCATTTTAATGTCAATCTTTCTACATCATTGTGACATTTGACATACACAAATTATGTTGGTTTTCATTTTAATGAAATTAACTAGCAAGTTTTTGTTTATTTTCAATACTCTGAAAATATATTTGTCAGATCTATTGTCTACCCAAGGTATTTGAAGTATTCTTAATTAGTATTTCATGTAAAAAATGAAGACCAATCAGAGAATATCATACAGTTAGCAAAAGAAAAAACCTACGAGCACAAAAAATAACAATAATACAAAACAATAAATCAACAAGACCAAGCCATCGCATATATTTTTTAAAGATCATCATGCACAAATATATTCTTCGGCTATGATCAAACTGTGATAGTTATCTGCTCTTCAATGGATAAATATGTACAGAACATTAAATGTTGCATGACACTGTAGGAACCAAAACAGAAACTAAGAAATCAAAGTCCAATGAGTCTTTCAAGCGTAGAACTGTAAGAACCAAAACAGAAACTAAGAAATCAAAGTCCAATGAGTCTTTCAAGCGTAGAACTGTAAGAACCAAAACAGAAACTAAGAAATCAAAGTCCAATGAGTCTTTCAAGCGTAGAACTGTAGGAACCAAAACAGAAACTAAGAAATCAAAGTCCAATGAGTCTTTCAAGCGTAGAACTGTAGGAACCAAAACAGAAACTAAGAAATCAAAGTCCAATGAGTCTTTCAAGCGTAGAACTGTAGGAACCAAAACAGAAACTAAGAAATCAAAGTCCAATGAGTCTTTCAAGCGTAGAACTGTAGGAACCAAAATAGAAACTAAGAAATCAAAGTCCAATGAGTCTTTCAAGCGTAGAACTGTAGGAACCAAAATAGAAACTAAGAAATCAAAGTTCAATGAATCTTTGAAGTGTAAACCTACAGGGACCAAAATAGAAACTAAGAAATCAAAGTTCAATGAATCTGTGAAGTGTAAACCTACAGGGACCAAAATAGAAACTAAGAAATCAAAGTTCAATGAATCTGTGAAGTGTAGAACTGTAGGAACCAAAATAGAAACTAAGAAATCAAAGTTCAATGAATCTGTGAAGTGTAGAACTGTAGGAACCAAAATAGAAACTAAGAAATCAAAGTTCAATGAATCTGTGAAGTGTAGAACTGTAGGAACCAAAATAGAAACTAAGAAATCAAAGTTCAATGAATCTGTGAAGTGTAGAACTGTAGGAACCAAAATAGAAACTAAGAAATCAAAGTTCAATGAATCTGTGAAGTGTAGAACTGTAGGAACCAAAATAGAAACTAAGAAATCAAAGTTCAATGAATCTTTGAAGTGTAAACCTACAGGGACCAAAATAGAAACTAAGAAATCAAAGTTCAATGAATCTTTCAAATTGAAACTTATATTTTGTACCCTTCCTCCATTATGGATACCAGAGATTTTTTTGAAAGAGGGGGGAAGGGAGGGGAGTACGTAGTATGCTGTTATATTAGAAAGCACAGGATAATTCAGCCAGCATTTCTTATTTTTGATTTGGATCAAATTCAGTCTTTATTGTGGACTCTAATATACCCATCAGAGTTTCAGTTATGACGAGTGCACTGTTTTCCTAATTATTCCTTGTTAGCAGATCATTTCCATTCTTCAGACATTACTAAAATATCTCACCTGTTCTCCAGTTCTACTGGAGTTCATAAAACCTACTTCTGAAGGTCATCATGTTCCAGTAAAAAAACCAGCCTCTTCAATACCTCTTCTACCCACCATTCGGGTATCAAGGGAGATACAAATTTCTGGTTCTCACCCTTCTAGCAGCTTCAGCCATAGCCAAATTATGTTGTTGTAGCGATTCTATGATGCTCATGGTCAATCTTACTCTGGGCCTGCCTCTTGCTCTTCCTCCCTTTTTCCCCCCTAGCCCACAAGTACAACTATTTTAAGAAATAGTCAAACCATACACAGGTTATACACTTTTTCTGTCTCTTACTGTTGGTGAACTCTTTAGGCCAAAATTTACAAACTGCTAAGAGAAAATAAAGATACCTGTACTCAAATTCTAGAAAGTTTCACCACACATCCTCGTATGCCATTCTGTTTTAGAAACTGTTTGAGATTTGGTAGACTGTAGGTTTCCAAGTATTCATTTCTTCTGTCACCAAATGTTTTTCGATTCTGCAAAATTGAAATCATATTCAAGATAAAGCAACTACAATAAAATAATTTGATGATCCACGTTGGTAAAAATTGACAAATACGGACACTAACACCATATTTCCCATACACCTTATGGCTTTATGGGAACTCTTTGCTTTTAGTTACTTTGTTACTATAATGTCTACAAATGTACTATAAAGATGTGTGTGTCATTACCCATATATCAAGCTCTCCTTGTGATGATGGAACAAAGCTCTGTCTATCATCGAGAACTGATGAATTACTTTCATCACTATCATATATCCTCTCATCGGAATGCTCTTTTTTGTTAAATGAGATAACTGTAAAAAAAAAAGGCAATAAATATTTTTTTCTTTTTAAAAAAATGCATAAACTTACAAGTTCACAATTGACAGGTAGCAATTTGTCTGGAGAAAATTGGAAAACAGGCAAGAGTTCATAGTCTGATAATTCAAAACTAACCAACTAGAGTTGAACAAATTCAAACCAATTAAGTTGAATTAACAATGAAACAGCATTTAATAATGAAATCAATTAATATTTAACAATGAAACCTATACAAATGAGTATATTTTTACAAAAATAACATTTATCATGAAAACTAATGGCAAGATTTGATAAAAGATCTTAGCAAGGATTGAGACTGCTAGAAAAAAATTTCAGAACAGGGAAAGAGTATTTTTCTTATTTTTGAAAAATCTCCACTACTACAGGTGGGCTTTGAACTCTATGAGCCGACTACAACTTGAAAGGTTGACAGATAGATGGACACTAACTTATGTTTGACAACAAATTATTTAGCAATGACACCATTAATATTTAACAATCTCACTTCTTAGACTTCACCCGTCAAGTGGGATGGGGGATGCATTGTGTCACTAAAATTACGACAAAGCCACAATATCAGTACCGTTCAGCCTGACACATTCATCTTCGGCAAATGGTAGACTTGCTTAACAAATTTTGCCCAGGCAGCTGCCAATTTTGGCCTAATCTTTTAAACTTTTAACTGCCAGGGTTCTTTAGCATGCACAAATTCACATGGGACCTCCTGTTTTTCATCTTTATCCTGGTGGGCTCATCATTGGATCTCACTACCCAGAGGCCTCTAACAAAAGCAAAGCCATAAGGAAACAACCTTGGATTTGAAGTGAACAATTCCCACTATTTGTGACAGGAATCGAACCTGGGACCTTCCTATCCAGAAGTCAAAGTCTTACCTCCAGAACACTCAGTCAACATATTTAACAAATAAATCAATTAAGTAAATCCCCAACAATGTGCTACCAATGCCAGTCCTGGACCCTAGATGCAAGAACAATAAGAAAAATAACCTCTACAGAGATGAAATGTGTTAGACGAATGACAGGAAACAGTCTGAGAGATAAGATCAGAAATGAAGAACTAAGAAAAAAGCTAGGAATAGCCTCCACCATAGAATATATAAAGAAGTAACAAATAAAATGGTTTGGCCACATAATAAGGCAGAGTAATCAAAACACAACACAATGAGCCCTCATTAAATGTTGCGAGAACACCAGACCCAAGGTTCGACCACGAAAAAGATGGATTGATGGAATATTAGAAGCACTAGGAAACATAACAGCAGCAGAGGTGAACAGAAGAGCAAAAGGCAGCAAAAAAATTATTTCTCCCTTCAACGCTGAAAGGCAAATGAGGAAGGAAAGAAGAAGAATCAACTAAGATTTAACTATATGTCATCTAACATATATCAGTCAAGTCATGTGATATGGGAGAACAATGAGACCATCAATATTTAATTCTTGCTGATTTAAAAAAAAAAAGTAATCCCTAAAAATGTGGATCAATTAATAATTAACAGTAAGACTATATTAACATTTTCAGACCAATTAATAATTAACAGTAAGACTATATTAACGTTTTCAGACCAATTAATAATTAACAGTAAGACTATATTAACATTTTCAGACCAATTAATAATTAACAGTAAGACTATATTAACATTTTCAGACCAATTAATAATTAACAGTAAGACTATATTAAGGTTGAGGCCAAGAAACAAATAACTTTGAAACAAATAAATATTTTGACAAGTTTACATTTAACAATTAGGCCAAATACATAACGTTTCAAAAATGTAACATTTCAGACCATGACAAAGTAACAATTAAAACTTCTAAAATCTATGTAGCTACTACTCCACATCATGATGTGGCCCTGAGAGCAGACTAACTATATGGCCTAGTAATGTGAGTAGGAAATGAAGAGTGAAGGCAAACCTAGAACCTAAAAATGCAATGCTGAAGTTGGATGTATTGGGTCTAAAGATATTAATTATATAACAATAATAAGATGTTAAATGACAGATGGAGTGATCTAAAATTAATATTATATAGTGCTGACTGGATTTGTCAAAGCACGTAGCAGGAGCTGTGCCATAAATAGAGAGATAGGGAATTCCTGACTGCAGTGATACTGATTCCATAAATAGAACAAGGTCTAAAGATACAGATGTAACAACTTCCTGTTACCCATGGCGTATACCATGAATTAATAAGACCATAGACATCATTTGGCCTTAAGTGAAACAAAATAGTACTTAGAAATTATAATTTAATACTGAAACATTGGAACAAGTAATTTAAAAAAAAAAAAAAGTAAAGTGCCCTGTCATGCCAAGTGGCGTATAGAGATTATGGTGTTAGTGACCATAATTTTTGCAGACTTTCGGTACATGATTTTTGGGGTAATATGGTCGATATTACGCCAGTGCCGGTTTACTTTGCATGAAAAAAATCTGGTACCCATTTAAGGCTGGGTGAACCTGGAAGCCATTGATCATTATCAAACCTGACCTCTTGTCCTTTGTAGTCCAGTTCACTAACCACTGAGCTATCACGGCTCCATACAAGTAATGTTTACAAGAAAAAAATATTAAGCACAAAAATAAACTTACCTTCCTGTCTAGCACTACCATGCTTATTGATGTTTGCAGATGACCTCAGCTTACTTTTGATACCTGTCATTCTACCACCTTGGTTACCATTCAGATTATCGGCAGGTCCCACAGCCTCATGCCACTGTAGGCTTGTCATCAAGTTTCTGACTAGGTCATCGTCCAGGATTTGAACTCCAGACAGCCTATCAACAAGCCACTCATGCCACGGAGATGAATCCCCCATATCAAAATTTCTTACACCAAGCTTAACTATCTAAAAGGAGAGGAAATTCAGACAAAATAAATTAAATATAAATTTTTAAAATAATAAAATTCATGCACAGTAGACTCTTAGTTGAACATAATTCAGAGTTAAGAAGGAAAAACTTTCTGAAGAAGTCAGTTACTTTGTTCTTCTTCTTTCCTTCCTCATCTGCCTTTCAGCGTTGAGGGGAGATATAATTTGCGGTCTTTTGCTCTTCTGTTTGCCTCTGCTGCTGTTATGTTTCCTAGTGCTTCTAATATTCCATCGACCCATCTTTTTCGTGGTCGACCCTGGGTCTGGTGTTCTCACAGCATTTGTTGAAGGCTCGTTGTGTTGTATTTTGATCTTTCTGCCTTGTCACGTGCCCAAACCATTTTGTCTGTTGTTTCCTTATATATTCTATGGTGGGGGCTATTCCTAGCTTTTTTCTCAGTTCTTCATTTTCATTTCTGATCTTATCTCTCAGACTGTTTCCTGTCATTCGTCTAACACATTTCATCTCTGTAGAGGTTATTTTTCTTATTGTTCTTGCATCTAGGGTCCAGGTCTGGCATTGGTAGCACAACATTGGGATGAAGATTGTATTGTATAGTGCTCGTTTTGCCTCCAGAGTTATTTCCTTGTTGGACAATAGTGGTGATAACTGTCCAATGATTTGACAAGCTTTGTTGCATCTTGATTCTATCTCTGCTGATTGAGAATTATCGTTTGTCATTAGACTTCCTAGGTATTTGAATTCCTCCACTTATTTTAGTTGCCTTCCTTCTACAGTTATGTTGATGTTCTGTTTATTTTTGGTGACATTCATGACTTCTATTTTGATGATGTTGGTTTTCATGTTGTATTTTGTGCCTGAGCTGTTGAGTTTGTTTAAGAGTTCTTGTAGGTCTCCTATTGTTTCATGTATTAGTGCCTGATCGTCTGCAAATAAAAGCTCGTTGATCTCCTCTGTCTCTGATCGGTTGGCTAGCTTGCATATATAGTCCATGTATGTAATAAACAGTAGGCGGGATAGTACTCACCCCTGTCTTACACCTGATCTAACTTCGAAGTGGTCTGTGTAGTCTGCTGCTGTTCTGACCCTGCAGCTGCTGTTGATGTAGAGACTTTTAATAAGGTTGGTTAGATGTTGGCTTACTCTGTATGTTGTTAGTATCTACCACAGTTGTTCTCTGTTTACTCTGTCGAATGCTTTTTCTTGGTCAATGAAGGCTATGTATAAGTTTACTTTGTTGAATTAAAAAATTAATTTAATAAAAATTAAGGATTATTCCTGTCATAAATGTATTTATATATATCTTAACATAACAAGTTCATTTTTCATTTTGTGGCTTTATCCCGCCCTGGTCTATAGGTAATGAGATCTGATGTCTAGCTCTCTCGAATTTCTGCAGAAAACAACCTGGAAATTCTGCGCACAATAAAGAACCCTTGGCAGTTGGAAATTGGAAAGAGTTGATCAAATATGGCTGCTGCCTGGGCATAATGGATAGGAAAAAATCTATCCAAAACATCAAAACTCTCGACAATAAAAAAAAATTAATGTACCTCTGAAGTTGGAAGAATATCTGCCTGTATAGCAAGGGACACCTAAGCAAACAGTTTTAACGGTGTGAAAAAATAAGAAAAAGTTATATTCACACAAAATTAAGTTGTGTCTAGACTTTGTTAGAGATGTAAAGCTGGTGTAAACTAACAAACACAACAATGGTTTCTTCCCTTACATCTTATACTGGTTGTGTATAAAATGAGTTAGTTTGGTTCAACTTTCATAAATTTCAACAAAATGATGTACCCCTCTGAAGATAATTGAATATACCACTATGATACTATAAAGGAAATCAACATTTTCACATTTGTTCACACAACCACAGCTCTCAGAAGTGAATGAGTTAAAAGTGAATCACCTAACCAATTTACAGCAAGAAATTATCATAAATGACATGGATTACCTGCTCAAGTTTACTCAATGGTTGATTTAGTGACAGCTTGTCAAACAATTCTTCAGTTAAACTCTTTAAACTTTCTGATAGCCTTGTTCCAAAGTGAGATTGTGGATAAACGGCAGAAAGACTCATCTTTTGTTCCTCATCTCTGACAAGAGCTCTAAAATACTTGCAGATGTCAGCCACTGAAGCCTCAAACTCAGTACGTTCACTATCAGACTGGGAAATAATAAATGGCACATAAACATCACATGAAATCATGTTCACAGCAAATAAGCTTCTTTCAGAATTTTAAACAAATCGACCATTTCCCAATTTAAAAAAATATCAGTCCTCATTAACATAAAGTCTTCTCTTCATCCCCTCCTAAAATATACACATGTATGCAATTACTGAAGATGTTTTATTAGCATTTAATCACATACACCATACTTTCAACTTCAGAATCAGATGTAAAAGGAACAATAACCTCAGAACTAAATCTGACCAAAAAGAAAGACAGAAAAATTATTGAGTTCATAAGATAGCCTTTGAACTTGATTCATAAAGCCAACTCATCTCTGTGTACAATCTCCTGAGCAACAATTGGAAAAGAGAAAACAGAGAAGGTCCAAGAATACAGGGAAATGAGAAAACAGAGAAGGTCCAAGAATAAAGAGCAATGAGAAAAGAGGGAAGGTCTAAGAATACAAGGAAATAAAAACAAGGAAGGTCTAAGAATACAGGGAAATGAGAAAACAGGGAACGCCTAAGAATACTTGGACAGAAAAATCATGAAAACCCTCAAGGATACTGACCTTGAAGGGAATCAACTCTTGATGAGTATGCTATAAACAAAAAAAATAACTCCGTTACGCCAAGTGGCGTATAGAGAATATGGTGTTAGTGACCATATATTTTACAGACCTTTGGCACATGATTTTTGGGGTAACGTGGTCAGTATTATGCCCGTGCTGCTTTACTTTCCCAGAAAAAAAATCCGGTACCCATTAAAGGCTGGGTGAACCCGGAAGCAGTCGGTAGGGATCGAACCCTACCTCTTGTCCTTTGTAGTCCAGTTCACTAACCACTGAGCTAATGCGGCTCTCGAGTATGCTATAGACTGTATATATTTTGCTTGTCTCTAGTTAAAAAAGTGTTTTTTGTCCATGAGGTTTTTTTTATATTTTTGTTTATTTGTATTTGTCAAAAAAAAAAAAAAGGAATAATGCCATAAACTACCGAAACAAATAAAATTCAAGTCCAACGAAGAAGTGCAGCAGGTAATTCATGAGTGGCTTCAGTTAAGGCTAGAAAACTTTTGTTTTTCTAGAAGTATCCATGCACTTCCAAAACACTGAAAACTTGTACGGCATGCCATGGAGACTATGTAGAAAAATTATGTATTTGTACACCTTTTAGTGATAATAAATCACATGATAAAAATTTTTTACAATTTTCATTTGAAGCACCCTCATATAAAAACCCAATAACTTCAAGATATATGTTATTACCCCCTGCCTTTTTATATTCAAGTTGTGACAAGATGTGGAACGAACCTTCAAATATTTCACTTTACGCAATGTACATGAGTTGTGTCTGATGAAGTTCAGTTTAGGTTCTCCAGCCTTTAGATCATATATGAATAGTCATTCTTGAAAAATAGGGTTGATGTGACATAACACACATATTCAACTTGATGAGTGCAACCAGTTTAATCTAGAATGTGAAAATGGATATGCAAAAGTAGTGCACATCCTTGTTGGCGTACTAATCTTTGGATTATAAAAGATGCCGCATCAACAGACATGTTCACAGGTACTAATTACCTCTAAGATCATACACAAGGAGCACAGCTTGGCTAATCAAAGAAAAGAAGTACAAAACCTTTATCAAGTTTCAAAAGCTTAAAAGGCTACCAGATCACCCACTGCACCAAAAATTTCAAGACAGAACAAAAATCAAACTCCTAAGGAAAAGCACAAATCATCTTGCAAGGGAAACCTTCAGACATCACTCACATTTATTAGAACCAAAAAAAGATCTGTGCAGAGCACTCCCATCCGAACCATGTTACAAATGTAAAAACAAAACAAAAATAATCCTAGATGTTCCAGGAAAAATCTCCAAACTAGTAACCTGAGACAGAAATGAGAGCCCCCCCATCACTAATCATGCTGCAGGAAAAATACCCGTGAGATTTATGGACACAAGTATCCACAGATGGATCTCTGGAGAAGAATCAAAGAAGGGAGACAGTGGTATTTGAATAACCTACCCAAATGAAAGAACATAAACATACTCTTTTCCAGCTGAAGAAAGGTGCACAAATTTTAGAGCAAAGGCAATGGCACACTACACAGTCATACAAACTCTCAGTGCACAAGAAGCACTAAATCCAAAAATAGTCATCTTAAGTGATGCTAGATCAGTCATACAAGTGATGTCAAGCCTGAGTTAGGACAAACTCAATCAGGGAATAAAGAAAAACTTATGTCGGCTGTCAGAAAAGACAGTCCTGTGGAACTAGTCCTGTGGTGGATACCAGCACATTATGGATGGCATCCCTGGAAATGAGAAAGTAGATGAACTCACAAAAGCAGTTGGGAGCCTTCAACAGTCCAACCAACCCCAGAGCCACATCAAAGAAATAAAGGCAATCCTGAAACAAGCCAGGAAAACAGAATGAAGAGAGTTACATGGAAAATATGAGCTAAAATATGAGAGCTTGAACAAAGTCAGCAGACATGAGCAGAACAAGACCAAGATATTCAGACTCAGAACAGGTCACTATGTCTCAGAGCACACCCACACAAGATATTTGCAGCATGTGGTTGTAGAGCATCCAGACAAACTCCAGAGCACACCCATACAAGATAGGACTCAGTGACTTTGCAGCATGCGGTTGTAGAGCATCCAGACAAACTCCAGAGCACACCCTACAGGACTGCAGCACCTTCAACACCCAAATAACACAAATATGGCCCACAGAAACAACTCTGGATGACAATTTATGAGAAACCTGTGAAGACCTCTAACACACTGTCTTCTTCGTGACCCAAGCTGGTCTGAATGAGTAGCTGAACGCTGAAGAAGAGAGCAGGAGGATACTACTCTATAAATCTTTGTTGTCTTATGGGTAGACATTGAGTCAACAAGAACATGAATAGCAAGACTCCATTAACCTCTCCCTCTGTAGATGAAATGTGTCAGCTTGGCTGGCGAGGGTACCCAGAAATGAGACATGTAGACTGTTTACAGTTAAAGATACCATAAACTACAAGATACTAATAATGATTTATATATAAAGAAAGGAAGGACAAATACTTACAAACACCTGAGATAAATAATTTTTGTCCAAATGAAACTTTGATCCAGGAAAATTTTTCTCTACTTTCTCCTCAAACTTGTCTACAGACAGGTACAGTCCATGATACAAATCCTGTCAATGTATCAACAACTTTTTAGATGCAATATTCAATGTAGTTTATTGTTAATGTGCACATCATTTCAGTTCTTACATTTGTTCAAGTGTACAGGAAGGAACTGAATTCAAGTGTGTGCGGGGGAGCTGCCCAACCCTGAAATAACACATTTGTGGATAAGTTAAAGTCACATAGCATGATGTCTTGGTGGAGTGAAGTACTAAACTGAATTGTTCTAGGTCGCATTTGGAAATGAGGGAGCCAGTGCTCTTCTTCGCTGTAATACATTCCTCAATATAATAAACCAGGTACTAATTCTTTTCTTTACATCTGAGACTGAGCACAGAACATCAAACTTAGCTTGAAGCTTATAGCAAGTCAGAATCTATCAATATATCTATTGACCTTTCAAGCCATAGCCGGCCCATAGGGCGTAGACCAAGATACTCTTTCTCTTATCTAAATTGTTATTCTAGCCGTTTTCAATTCTTTTAAAGATATTTTATCAAATCTCGCCATCTGTCTCTGTTCTGTGCACGCTGCTCTATCTCAATGAGGGAGCCAATTCCTGCTGCTCTTGCCTCTCTCATCAATGTTCTTCTCAGTGTCTCTCTGGGTCTTCCTCTTTTCCTCTTACCTGCTGTTTCCCACATGAGGGCTTGCTTTGCTATTCGGTTATTATCTCTTCTCATCACATGTCCAGCATATGACCATCGTCTTTTCTTTATTACTGAAGATATTAGTGGTTGATTGGCGATTTCTCTAATTTCCTCATTTGTTTTGAATCCGTTCCACACTATACCAAGTATTTTCCTTAGACATTTATTTTCGAATGCGTTCAACTTTATTTCTATGTCTCTTGTTATTTTCCAGCTTTCACACACATACGTAAGGGTTGATAGTACATTTGATTTGAATAGTCTAAGTTTTGTGTTTGTGCTGATGAGTTTTGATTTCCACAACTTTTCAAGGCTTCTGAAAGACATTGCTGCTTTAGCAAGTCAGAATGCTTACTACAATACTGCTGATTCTAATTTGTAAATATTGTATGACAAAATTCAATGTTTAAGTAAGGAAATATAACTTTTAGAAGTATACACAGATACCTTGAGCCTAAGTCCAAGTGAAAGCCTAATGAACATCTCTAAACTGTTGGATTTAATGGCTTCACCAAGAATGGAATCTACAGCAACGATAGCTTCTTCAATTTCTTCCTGACAGTCATTCTTTACAGTCACCCAGACCAGAGCATTTTTCAGGTTTAATTGTGAAACATCATTGTAGGATAATATGTTCTCATCAATATCTTTAAACACATCTGGAGAGACAAAGATAACAAAACAAGAGGTGAGGATGTTGTTATGCAATAACAGATTACACTTTTATTGAAATTAAATTCATAATTTAACCCAGTGATGGGGATCAACCTGTTGAAGTAAAATTCTCATATTTATTTTTGGCCACACAAAAATTGGCAACTAAAACCTGCAACTATGAGGGGATGCACACAGTGATAACAGACATATGATGGGGTTGGATAAGGTCATGTGCTCAACAATAGGGCTTGATAGGTCATGAGGTTTATGATGGGGCTTGATAGGTCATGTACTAAAAAATCGGGCTAGATTGGCCATATGCTCTATGATGGGGCTAGATAGGTCATATGCTCTATGATGGGGCTCATTAGGTCATGTATTCAACAATGGGGCTATAAAGGTCATGTACTCAACAATGAAGATGGATAAGTCATGTACTCTATGATGGGGCTGAATAGATCATGTGCTCAACAATGGGGCTAGATAGGTCATGTGCTCAACAATGGGGCTGGATATGTCATGTGCTCAACAATGGGGCTGGATAGATCATGTACTCTACAATGGGACTGGATAGGTCATGTACTCAACAATGCAGCGGGATAGGTCATGTACTCTACAATGGGGCTGAATAGATCATGTACTCAAACAATGGGGCTGAAAAATCAAGTAATTAACAATGGGGCTAGATAGGTCATATACTCTACAATGAGGCTGGATAGGTGATGTACTCAGAAGAAATCCAGAATCTATCTCTAGAATTGCCATGCATCGGCCCTAGAGGGAAAACAAATAGAGGCAGACCAAGATAATATAGCAGCAGACAGTGGAGGCAGGAATTAATGCTGTTGGCAGATTTGAGTCACTGTGGAACGAGCAGCCATGAAATACGAAACATGGAGGAACTTATTTGATGTCCTGCAAGATGTCACAAACTGTAGAAAACGCTGACTGCTATGTTGGTCTGTAATCAAAAAAAGAACCAAGGCCACTATTGTATAGTTGTTACAATGCCCAGCTCACATAAATAAATATTAGGTTTTAATCACAACTGGAACAATCAAGTTCTTTTCCCAGTGATCAATATTTTCAGAGCTAGTGGGATCAAATACTTAGTCCTCTCAGAGATGGATGATATAATGATGGGTCCTTGTTAAAAGTGAGCACATATTTAAAAAAAAAAAAAAACATTTGGCAGTAGAAAAAAAAATTGATGTGTGAATGAATGATTGCATGTCATGTTCTCATTATTAGCCCATGCCAGTACCAACAAAAAAAAATAATTTTTTGAATTTATTTTAAAGTTAAGCAATTTTAACTTGTTAGAATAATAATAATTACTCCTCAGTCTGAATAGTAAGAAAACAGAAGTAATGGTCATATAGAAGAACAATCATCACCAGCATGCAGCATAAAAATAAACAGGACAAATTTGAAACAAGTGCAACATCTGAAATACTTGGGCATAATAATAACATCGGATGGAAGATGCACCACAGAAATAAAAAGCAGAATAGCTCAGGCCAAAATAGCATTTCAGAAAATGAAAAATATCTTATGCAACAAATCTATGTCAATAGAAATGAGAAACAGTGTTCATCTGTGCTATATAGAGCCAATTCTGACCTATGGAAGTGAATCATGGACAGTAGACAAACAAATGAAAATATGATTAGAGGCCACAGAGATGGGATATCTCAGAAGAATGTTGAAAGTTCCCTGGACAGCTAAAAAGACCAATGAGGAAGTTCTCAAAGAGGCCAACACAAAAAGGGAGCTCCTAAAAACATCAGAAAGAAACAATCAACATTTTTCGGGCACATCATGAGAAGAGGAAAGTTGGAATACTTGGTTACAACTGGCAAAATAAAAGGAAAGAGAGATCACAAACGACAAAGAGAGAAAATACTGGATAGCTTGGTGTCATGGCATGGAAAACAGTCAACAACAGAACTGATAAGATGCACTGTAGATAGAAGATTGTGGAAGGACATGATCGCCTATGCCAACAAGTATGGCACATGATGATGAACTTGTTAGATTAAACAACTACAAAAATGTTACACAATTAATAAAGGATACAGACATTTATAAACAACTGTACAAATATGAAAATTCTGAACATCAAATGGTATGACAAGATCAGAAATTAAGATATTTTGGAGGGAAACAAAACAAGGGCCAAATGAACAAGAGATTAACAATTAACAATGGAGATGGGATGTATATACACTATGAAAACTTGATGCCACTTTAGCATGACAGACATTGTCTTGGGACCCACAAGGAAAGTGAATGCAGGGAAGGCCCAATACAGCACGGAAAAGAGAAATCATGAAAACCCTCAAGGATAGTTGGCCTGACTGAAAGGAAACAGAGAAAATGTCCAAAAACAGGGTTGGATGTAGAGAATAATAGAACAAATAAGTATGTGTTAGCACTCGGAAAAATTAACAGACAAACAACAACAGAAAAAAACGAAGAACAATATATGGTCCGAAGTGGATGTAGAGACCTTGTCCTCAAGTCATGTTAACTGAAAGGGTCCTCAAGGACTTTCATTGACTGATTCACTTATTATTTACTGACAACGGTTTCTCTACATTAAGTAGTTACACTCTTGGTTTACAATAGCAAATCAATAATTATCTTGTATGTGAATAATGTGATGAGGACAAAGTTATACAGAGATTGATTCTTGTATGTGAATAATGTGATGAGAACAAAGTTATACAGAGATTGATTCTTGTATGTGAATAATGTGATGAGGACAAAGTTATACAGAGATTGATTCTTGTATGTGAAAAATGTGATGAGGACAAAGTTATACAGAGATTGATTCTTGTATGTGAATAATGTGATGAGGACAAAGTTATACAGAGATTGATTCTTGTATGTGAAAAATGTGATGAGGACAAAGTTATACAGAGATTGATTCTTGTATGTGAATAATGTGATGAGGACAAAGCTATACAGAGATTGATTCTTGTATGTGAATATTTCTGTGATATTAACTGTGAGATTGAGTCAGAGATGCAGAAGTATAACAGTGATCAATGATTCATTAAACTTAGAAACAAGTTTAAGTCTTGTAAGATTAGTAAGAATGTTAAAATATTATGTCCACTGGTTCAACAGCACAATTTGGAAGGAACATTACTAGTCAAAGTGACCACTAACTAACCAGTTATTAGGTCCTCAAGCCTATGCTTGCATGCATAGTCAGCTATCCATGTATACACATCCTTTTTTGAGATCATGCTATTGCTTTAATTATGACTCATGTACTGGCAGTCGCTTCCAGGATGTTTTTATGACTAGACTGTGCATGTGACTCAATGCCGCAGCTGGAACAAAATAACTTTAATAAGAACAATCAGAATATTAATTTAAAATGTAAATGCTGATTCAGTGATTGATTCTGGATTTAACATGTAAGTGTCAAGCCATGTGACATGTCAAATAAGATAAACAATTTTTTCTAAATAAAAATATATTTATTTCCAATAAAAACATATGATACTGAATCAGCATTTTATCGTTTTTGAGCAGGAAGCATAGTGTAACAGTCTAAATACTTTAACACATAGAACTCAGTGTTGTGGTCACCAGTAAGTCTTGGTCTTCACTGTTGGTATTACTATTCCCTATGGTCATGCTACCTACTCGGTCTACTGACTTACACCATTATTATATTTTCTTCCCATAACTAAACAAAACAAAATTGAAAAGATCAAAAATTAAACACAAACAGATTAAATATTATTAACTAATTAACAATTAAAACAACAAATTGACAAAACTAAAAACAATTAATTTAATTACTAAATTAGACTACACAATTTACATTTTCATTACTTTACTTTATTCATTATATGTAAAATATGTATTATAGTGATTAGTGATATTTTATTATTGATGCTGTGTTGGAGTCAGTATGACATTATTGATAATGTCAACTGTCAACAGTTGAATAGCCAGCAGAGTAGCTAATAATAATAACTAACAGTATTTTTTATTAATTAATAATTATTCTTTTTATCGAACCTGGAACCTTCTCCTTCTTTAAATTTTAAATGTTATTAATAATAAATTAAACATTAACTAACTTATTCTTGAAGAAGCAAAAATCAATTACCCATCAGACTGATGGCATCAGCTGAGTGGATAGGGCGATAGAGCCTATCATGATAGACTGAGTGATAGACTATCATAGACATTAGATGAGACTATGACTATCTTTATTGAGTCATAGATTAGATTAAGTCAAGTGAGTGGCAGGAGAAATGAATGAGAATGACCGGACCAGTCGAGGTTTAGGGACAACCACAGAGCTATCACTGTGATGAGGGTCTTAACTCAGTCCTCTCCTCTACTCTAGACTACTAGTTGTCTATAGTCTATCAACAGGACCCGAGTCGACTGGTCAGAATGAATCTAGCTGAAGGCTGACGAAACAGAAACAACAGTCAACAAGCTAGTTAAGTAAAAAGTAAGTTATATTATTTTATTATGTTACGTTACGAGTCAACATTTCAAATCACTATTTAATTTCTCTAATTATTTCAACAGCTTTCAACACATATTCGCATCAGATGAAAGATAACACAAAAGAACTTCACAATTAAATAATTACATTAATTCCAACTCATTTTCTTTAACTTAAACAACACTACTTGATCGTACCCGTCGTCCATACCCCATTTCGTTTTCTTTCCCTCCGTACACTGTTAAGTTTAGTATAGTCGACAGGTCATCCTCATTAAATTAAATTGCACATAGGACAAGTCCATAAGTACTCTGGTCTCCTCCGAAGAATATCCATCAACGTATAGCTATTAACGACACCGCTGTTGTGTTCATTGATACGAAGTCTTCTTTGGATTCCCGCGTAGCGTTCTCGTCTGGCATCTCCCACCTTGACATGATATTGAAGTTTGTTCATGGCTGCGGATTCAGGGTCATTCTGTGAGTGCTTTTTATTTGTCAACCTAGATCTGTTGTAAAGTAAGTGAAGTACCTCCGTCACGCCAAGTGGCGTACAGGGAAATATGGTGTTAGTGACCTTATATTTTACAGACCTTCAGCACATGATTTTTGGGGTAATGTGGTCGGTATTACGCCCGTGCTGATTTACTTTCCCATAAAAAATCCGGTACCCATTTAAGGCTGGGTGAACCCGGAAGCCGTCGATTGGGATCGAACCCTACCACTTGTCCTTTGTAGTCCAGTTCACTAACCACTGAGCTATCGCGGCTATATCTGTTGTCAAGTTGCTGCCAATTTAGCACCGATTCCGCCCTGTTCCCTAATGGGCGATTTGATATAAAGGAGAAGTTTACATGTGTATCACGGAATATCATTTATGCCATAATATGTCAGCATATGAAAGAGCGGACAGGTTGGCTAGCTGCGCTATTGTTAAGGGCGGTCAACCAATGGATCAGGCGGACATCATCAATGCCCTCCGGGAAGTTGGAAGGACACAGGACTTCGATAACCATGAGTCCACGTCACTCCTTCGGATGAAAGAGATGGGAGTTAAGATGGGCGCAGCCAGAAACGAGAAACTTAGTGGGCGTGTAAGAATACTAATCAACCAACATAGAACTGGAATCGTTAGTCGCTGGACTCTTCGAGACTTGCTAAGGAGGGGATCTGAGCACTTATGGACATGTTCGGAGTGCAATGATGATGACCCGCTAATAACTCAATAACTCAATGTCAGCTTTGCCAGATGAACATACATAGGTAAGTCTGGACAACGTCTAGGTGTAATATTGTGTGAGCATCTCCGTGATGTTGAGCAGAATACTGGCACTCCGGTGCCGTCCCACTTCAATTCATCGGGCCGCAGTGGTAAACCAGACATGCAAGTCACTGGCATTGTCTCATGCCACTCCAGCAATTGTAGCCGATTCGCCCTTGAGAATCGTCTCATAGCCTAGTTGGGTTCGCTGTATCCACAATGCATGAACATATCGGTCTCATACACATAGGGTATCTGCTACACATTTCTTACCCCCATGCGCACTCGTACCTAAATATATGTATATATTTGTCTGCATGTGTAAGTGCGGATATGAACGCAAGTAATTCGTACACATCTTTTTTTTTTTTGATGGGCACACCCATAGTTGCAGATATACACAGATTTATATGTTCATTTATTTCACGTAAAAAAAAAAGTAAAGAGCCCCCGAGAACCTCTCGCGTGATCTCTCACTTCCATTGTTGAGTGATTTATATGTATTGCTTGTTGTGTCCCAGGAGTGTCCTCGTCTATCCCCCCTTCCCCCCCCCCCTTTTTTTTGGTTTTCCCGTTATTAGATACTTTTGCCCTCTTTACTGACCTGTCTTTGTCACATGTTGCTTTCTATACACGTTCTCTGCGCTTTTAGTCATTCCGACTTGTTTCAGCACGGATTACAGTTTTCCTGCTCTGAGCTCAGCTAAGTACAATTTATTATACATTTTTCTCTCTCTTTTTCTATTTTATATATTTTGACGCCCATCATACCTCTCATCATGTAAAATTCATTTCTCTCTTTTCTTATTTCTGCATCCTACTTTCCTCGCCCTCCACTTGATCATCTAACATGTAGTAATTGTGCTTCACCGCTTGTTGTCGTTGTCCCTGTATTCTGAAGAAGGCCACAGGCCGAAACGTCAGTATTGTGTTGTGTTCTTTATTTGTAAAGCTGTCACCATACCTTGGAGTGTTTAGCACACCCCACCATTGGCTCCTTGCTACCAGCTTTACCGCATCATTGCAATTATTTGCCTGTTCCCTAAAGAGCCCCCATCACGCCAAGTGGCGTATATGAAATATGGTGTTAGTGACCATACATTTTACAGACTTTCAGCACATGATTTTTGGGGTAATGTGGTCGGTGTTACGCCCGTACCGCTTTACGTTCCCAGAAAAAATCCGGTACCCATTTAAGGCTGGATGATCCCGGAAGCCGTCGGTTGGGATCGAACCCTACCTCTTGTCCTTTGTAGTCCAGTTCACTAACCACTGAGCTATCTCGGCTCACTTATTCCGCGTGGATTTACTTATTTGGAATCAACTCATATAAACGTTTTCAGTAACAGCAAAGGCTGGGATCTTGTACCCATCTCCACATATTTTCCTTCTCTTCTTACTGTTTTTTTTTACACCTGACTTCCGCCCTGTTGGCCGGACATATCGATTTCGATCCAGTTGTTGTCTGACCAAGCTTCATGCCTGAACAGGCTCTGGACCTCATGGAAGTGACTTATTTTCCTTATTTTATAGTCTAGCATATTATCGACATGTAGTTATATTTCTGTGTATATATCCTTATATATTTTTGTGTTATTGTTTGTTGTTCCTGCCGAAGGCCTTCTCGCCGAAACGTCGTTCTACTTTTGTTTTGTTTCTCATCTACGTGAAGCTGTTACCATACCACTTTTCCCTTTTTTTAAAATTGTCATTATTATCATCAGCTTTACAGTAACTATTTCTATGCACCTTAAATGCTTTCACCCGTTGCCAATTTAGCGGTTTTCCCGCCAGATCTAGAGGGTTAGGTATCCCATTTCGCAGCTAAATTATTGTATCCCGCTAAGCGAGAATTCTGCATAATTTTAAATCACTAGCCAGCGTTGATTGCGGGTGTTTCCCTAAAAAAAAAAAAATCATTAAGCAAAAAAAGACCTTGACATTCATCATTATCTAAAAAAAGTATGAAGTCTTTACTGGAAACTGAAACGAAAAGCGCGAGAATTCTAAGAAATGGAAGCGTACAATGAAACTGAAACCACTGACTAGGCGAGTAAATAATAACAATCCTTCAACAACGATGGCCTAACAAGCTGTATACATTAAAAAAAAAACAATACGACAATCATTTTTAGATGACGTAAACTTCCGGTATATTGTGGATGGGCGGCGGGAATTGAAGGCTATGCATGAAAAATGCTCCTTGACAGTCCTTGTTGCAGTTTCCTCATATTCAAAGTCCGGCTTGTTGCAAGAGCTACTGAGTTAAGTGCTCTGTGCACACCGTGAGCTGTATTGTCTAATCCGTTTTGATAATGTTTTGATATTCCAATTGTTTACGATGATTGATGATATCGTATGACAGGGAACAGTTGGCTGTGTTCACTTTCTGCGCGGTTTCGCCTTATGTCTTTTGGCATGTGCTGAGACTGCTACGATGGGGACTACAGTTACCTTTCTTTGTTTGGGAGACGAGATATTTACGCTGGCACGGGCGGTTGAGCAATTATGGATTTTAATTCGTTTGCAGTGATACCGGGCCTTCCATAACCAAATAACTTGAGGACCAGGTTTACGTATCGTATTCGCAAAATAAGCTACAGCTTAGGACCACACAATCTGAGGGGCCTAACAAAATTCCCAGAGTTTGTTTTGGTGACTACACTTGTCTCGACTGAATCGGCTTTCCCGTTTCAAATTCACCGCCATTGATCCACTTGGTCGAAAATTATTTAGAAGAAAAAGTGTGGCAATCATAATCAGAAAATATGAAATCAATGTCCCTTAAATGTTTACGTTTTATAACACTCGATAACAAACTTCTGTCCATTTAGTGTTCATTTTTTTTTAAAGGGAATGGGGATAGTGGAGGCTTCAACGTTTCATTTAGCTTAGGGTTAGGCCAGGGCCTAGGGCCTCATCAAGTCGAAACCCAGGGATGTCTGTATAGATCCCAGCCAGTGATTCGTTGTCGACGAAATAAGCCTGCCTGCTTCTACTTTGCGGATTATGTTATCGTTCGTTGTGTGACTCAGCACAAATCAGTCTCCAATCAAAAGCCTTCGCCTGAATCGCCTCTGTCATTATTTCTTGGAATTGCCCATTTAGCCAGAGAGTTGCCAATTTGGCTTTATTTCAAGGAAAAATTAAAAAATAGAAAAAAAATGGTATGTTAGAAGCTTTACGTGATAAGTGGACGACACAGACTAAACGACGTTTCGGCCCAATAGGCCTTCAGCATGAACAAACAAAAAACACACACACAAAACTAATAACGAAACAACCAAAACCAAAACAATCAAAATGTGTTAAAGAAAACAAAATGATCTATCCTGTGTGTAAACCAAGGTCAAAACGAAAAGGAAATAGCAACCAAGTGCGGCTATCGTGAACGTACAGAAACTTGCAGAAATGTGCGCAAATGCACACAGAACCAGAGGAGTTCACACAGGGGCCAGTGTGCAAACACAAAGGAGAAAGAAAAGAACAGAAGACCAACAGGTGCTCAAAAGGCAGCAAGAGTGAGATGTCCGAGAGTGGGGTACAATAAAAACAAATAAGGGGTAAGGAGCACAGAAAAAAGGTATAGAGGAGAACACAGAAGTGTCTCATTAGGGACTCAAGGAGGAGAACTATAAATAGCATGGCATAGTAAGTAGACCAAAGAACCCAAATATGTGCAGTAGAGAAGGCTATGCAGAAGGGAAGGAGCAACCGAAAGGAAACTATGTGTATGAGTGTGATACATTCATACCTCGTGGGGTCAGCGAACCATACTGGACTATGAGGCGATTTTCCAAAGTATAGCGGCTGCGATCGCCAGAGTGACAAAGGACAATACCAGTGACACGGATGTCGACTTTGCTCTTGTGATCAGGGGAGTTGAAGTGGGAAGACACCGGAGTACCAGTACTCTGTTGGACATCACGTAGATGTTCACAAAATCTTTCCGCTAATCTTCTCCCAGCCTCACCAATATGCCACATGACCTATATTGGTGGCAACCAAACATTAACATTAGTTTTGATTTGAGCGAGGAAGGAGTCTCGTTATAGCGATTCAAAGGCTCCGATATCACTGCAAACAAATGAAAATCCATAAATGCTCAACCGCCCGTGCCAGTGGAAGCATCAAAATTAACGTCTAATCGAATATCCAACCAAAAAAAGGCAGCTGCAGTTCCCATCATAGCAAACACAGAACACGTCAAAAGACATAAGGCGTACAGCACCGAAAGTGAACGCAGCTGAACAGTCGTTCGTCATACGACATCATCATTAAGTAATCTGAATATAGAAACACCATCCGGATGAAAATCACGGCTCACGGTGTGCACAGAGCACTAAACCCAGTGGCTCCGACAGCAAGCCGGATTTGGAATATGAGGAAACTGCAACAAAGAACACTTTTCAGACTGTGCCTCACCGTCCCTGTTGCCTATCCGCCATATTGACCGGAAGTGCGGAGTCGCGTAAGATGTCGAAGTCTTGACCAATAAAAGACTGACCATCGTCAGCTCCAACCACGAGCTCTAGGCAAGAGGCAGGGCTATCATCACCAAGACATTTAGAATCTGTGGAATTTGAGTTAATTTTGTCCGCCATTTTTCCCCTATTGGCCTTGCTTGCTTGCGTTCGCCCGATGACTAAAGTATTCTAGAGTATTCGTAGACTGTAGAATTCCTCTTCGTCATCCGTCCTTAAAAGGACGTAAAGTGTGAGTGTCTGCGTTGTGTTGTGGTTTGCAGTATAACTGTGATATTTGCGCCTTTCGGCCCAACACATCCGACTTCAGCACCCCTGTTTGCCTGAATTTTTTTTTTTTTAAAGAAAAAAAAATACTTCTTGCACTCATCATCATCAAGTACCGGCCTGCTGGCGTAGGTGATCATGTCTCTCCACAACTTTCGATCTCGACAGTTCTTTATCATTTCTGTTGTTGACCTTCTGCCAAACCATTCTCTTAAACTATCTGGTATCTTTTCTCTTTGCTTCCCTCTATCCCTTTGTCCCTCAATTTTCTCACTTGTTACAATATATTCCAGCTGTTCCCCCTCATTACATGGCCAAAAAATGATGATTGTTTCTTCCTAATATTGGAAATTAGCTCTCTTTATGCTTTGGTCTCTTTCAGAACGTTTCCATTACTCTTCTTAGCTATCCATGGTATTCTCAACATTCTTCTGTAAAACCACATTTCTACAGACTCCAGTGATTTTCTTGACAGCTTAAGAGAATGGCTTGACAGTAGGTCAACAACAGAAATGATAAATATCTGTCGTGATTGAAAGTTGTGGAGAGACATGATCACCTACGCCAGCATGCCCGGTACTTGATGATGATGATGATGTTTATGTATGCTCATATACCATTGTGATAATTTGTGGTAACTATTGCTGACGAACAAATGTTGTAAGGACTTCATGCCAACTCAACAATGTTAAAAGAGTTGACAGCAGACAAGATTTCTAATGTAATTTCAGATTCTTCCAATGGAGATGAGAGTATGAACTGGGTTTGTAGCATTTCATATGATGTGATTATGGCATATGTATGTTTTTCTTTTTCCATGAATTGCTTTGCTTTTTTTTCTGGCTTTCTAAAAAGTTTTGTTTGGCATAAAATCTCAATTGTAATCTGGCAACACCGGTTATTGTTTATCAAAGTGCATGCCGCCTCCCCGAGTGCTGGTCAAGGTTCGAAGATGAATATCTTTTCGGCAATTTTAAAACTGGTATAGGCCTGCTAACTATTATTAAAGTAGGTATTTTTAAAATACACGTAGTTGCTAATAAGTAACTTTGTTTAGTTTATAGTCACATGATAGTGAAAAAGTCGCTAATATTTTGTTTTTGTTGATTTAAAAATTCATTAACTGGAGGCGAAGGCGCCGCCTCCCAGCACCAGAACTGGAGGTTGTCAGCGACCCACATCTGATGGCTTGCGCCGGGATAGGTGAACCATAACCATCCATACCCTGCTTCACCTCTCCGCGGTGCCTCCAGTAACAGACAGGGTTGCCAACTTAGCGGATTTTCCGCTAGATCTAGCGGAATTGGAGCAGCGTCCAGCGGCCAAAAAATAATGAATCTGCCTGGCGGAATTTCTAGCGTATTTATTTTGAATGACAGCGGCAAATCGCGGATTTTTTTTATCACGATAATCGACTAAAATTAGCCGTATCGTGGTCAAAACACAAACTAAGAGCGTCTGTAGCGCTTGTGTGACAAGTTAAATTATATACTTACTACGTCATTACATCACTTTCGATCTGACCAATAGAAAATTTAGTAGAGTATTATTGTAGTAGAGACTTTCGGTTTGAAACATAAACTTTTCTACTTTGGAAATAAATTGTAGGATAACTAAGGATTTATATAGTATAATATAGGCATAGTGATAGTGTTAAGGTTAAGTCAAGTATGTCATCATTAATTAGCAAGTTTCAGTTTCATATTTCAAACTGAGGATTTTTTTAGAGTCACTGTGAGTGTTCAGCACGTGTTTCTTTCTAAGTGAGTATCAAGCCCATATTTATTTCAAATTGTGTAGGTTCAACACTCTACCGCTATAAGTATAAGAGAGTTAAAATTTTTGGTAATTCCATATTATAATGTGGCTGTAATTAGTGTAATTATCAGCAACGTACGACGTACATTCACATTACAACATAAAGATATGACACTTCAAATTCAATATCAGCAACAATTTCGTAAAGAGTGGGCTAAATGAAGTGGACTTTACAGATTGGATCTTAGAAGTTCCGTTAGTTCCTTATAGTGCTGACAAAGCTAGATGCAAGTTTTGCAAATGTGTATTTGGCATCGAAACATTGTGATCTTCTTTCTCAACTTTCTGACAGCAAATCAAAGAAGCATCAGTCGGCCAGCGTTGCATTTTCATCTTCACGAAAACTGGACACTTTGCAATTTCTTTGACTTTGTCTTTCAAATTATTTTTATGTTGCCAAATTAAGTTAGTTTCTACATGTATTAATATACATAGTTGTAGTTGTGCTGCTACAAATTGAAACGTATGTGTGTGAAAGCTGGAAAACAACAAGAGATATATAGAAACAAAGTTGAACGCATTCGAAAATAAATGTCTAAGGAAAATACTTGGTATAGCGTGGAACGAATTCAAAACAAACGAGGAAATTAGAGAAATCGCCAATCAACCACTAATACCTTCAGTAATAAAGAAAAGACGATGGTCATATGTTGGACATGTGATGAGAAGAGATAATAACCGAATAGCAAAGCAAGCCCTCATATGGGAAACAACAGGTAAGAGAAAAAGAGGAAGACCCAGGGAGACACTGAGAAGAACATTGATGAGAGAGGCAAGAGCAGCAGGATTCGGCTCCCTCAATGAGATAGAGCTTATTGCACAGAACAGAGACAAATGGCGAGATTTGATAAAATATTATTAAAAGAATTGAAAACTGCTAGAACAATAATGCTGATAAGAGAAAGAGTATCTTGGTCTACGCCCTATGGGCCGGCTACGGCTCGAAAGGTCAATAGATAGATAGATAGAAATTAAGTTAGTTTCTACATGTATTAATATAGTTGTAGTTGTGCTGTTACAAATCGAAATAATAATTATTTTTCTTTAAATTTACTCTCCCATATGGTTTGAAGATGCGTAATAATAATAGTAATAAAATAGTACGTAGATAAATAATAATTTAATGTAAGTTTCCTAAGTAATAAACTCTGGAAATATTTTTGGAAAATCTGGCGGAAATTCTGGCGTAATTTTTCGGACAATCTGGCGGAAAATCGCGGATTTTTGGCTCCAGTCTAGCGGATTGACACCGACGGCATTTGGCAACCCTGGTAACAGACTAACCTGTCTAGTATCTGGCCAAGCGAGCAGGGATCGAAGAGGGAAGACAACCCGGTACTCAAAATTTGAAAAATGTTGTGTTGAAGTCAGATATGTTGGGCCGAAAGGCGCAAATATAAATTAACAGTTATTTGAGTTATAGTTATACTCGATGTTATAACTGCAAACCACAACACAACGCAGACACGTCCACTTAACGTCCTTCTAAGGGCGGATGACGAAGAGGAGTTCTGCAGTCTACGAATACTCTAGAATACTTTTAGTCATTGGGGCGAACACAAGCAAACAAATTCATTAGCTACTAAGCTAATTTAATTAATTCAATTGATAATTGGTAATTAGTAATTAGTTGACTTTCAGTTTCACTTTACTATTAGTTTAAGTTACATCACAATGATTACATTTTAATTTTACTACCAGTTTTAAGGGGTATGATATGACATCCCTATTTTTTTTTTTATTAAATGACTTTAACTAAGTTATTTTATATGATATGATAGTACAATGTATTATTAGTAGAAAAAATACTATTTATTACTAACATCATATCGTTGCTATAGAAGCCTGGATAAACATCTGCTATATTTATATTGGAATATTTAGATTTAAGTTTTTTGTCTTAATAATATGCACAACAGCAACACAATTTTTTGCACAAATGTACATTTGTATGTACTTCTTCTTGTTTGTTCCTTCCTCATTTGCCTTTCAGCGTCGAGGGTAGATATAATTTGCGGTCCTTTGCTCTTATGTTCACCCCTGCTGCTGTTATGTTTCCTAGTGCTTCTAGTATTCAGTGGATCCATCGTTTTCGTGGTCGACCATTGGATCTGGTATTCTCGCAACGTTTATTGAGAGCTTGTGTTGTGTTTTGATCTTTCTGCCATGTCACCTAGCCAAACCATTTTATCTGTTGTTTCTTTATATATTCTTTGGCGGGGGCTATTCCTAGCTTTTTTCTCAGTTCTTCATTTCTGATCTTATCTCTCAGACTGTTTCCTGTCATTAATCTGACACATTTCATTGCAGTAGAGGTTATTTTATGTATGTACTGACAGAACTATAATGTTAGTTTTTTTTGTTAATGTGTCAGGTTTTTTAAAAATATTTTTTTCCTTCTTGTCCAAAATTATGGGGGGTGACATGGTAACTGATCACAGAACAGGAGAATCTTATGTACTGTCAACAAAATCTCTTTATTTCTCCATTCATAGCATATCAGAGTGCAACTTTGCAAAGTTTCATGAGATTTGGGTAGATAGTTCCTGAGATATCTCAGTTCTTGTGAAGCATGTATGGCGAAAAATAGAAAACAGAGAAAAGCGAGAAAATAGAAAACAAACATACTTAGGGATTGAAAACGTACAGCTAATGTAATTTAATTTTCTAAAATGACATAATTGACAACATACTCTTTAATTAAAACTGGCCCGCAGTATATGCTGGGCCACCTTCTAGTCTGGCAAGTTCCTTCTGGAACTTCATTCGAGCTGCTCTCACTTGTTTCTCGTCATTTGTTGGCCAGGTCCCGTTTCTGCTTTTCACTATTCATCTCCCTCTTTTGCTGCCTGCTTGCCCCTAGCCTCTTCATGTTTGGAGCCCTTAGCAAAAAAAAAAACTGGCTGTGTCCCAAGCTGCTATTGCACCAAAATTAAACTCTCTGATGGATCTCAGGACAGCAAATTCCACTCTGCGGTGTGCAACAAACTTTGCTTTTGTGCACCGACTCTATATGTGGCTATGCAGAGACTCATTGGCATTTTGTGTCGTGTGAGACACACACCTGCTGAGCAATTCATCGTCAGTCAGCCTGTCATAAATTGGTTTCAGGTGCACATCCAGTTTTTCTCGATTAAGAGGGGTGTACACCAGCTCAGCATGTGGACCAGGTTCCTGATGCTGAGCTACAGCCTGCTGGAAAAAAACACCAGGACTCTTCACCCTGAGCTGGCCTGAGGACAATATTGATATGAGGGCTGTGTGTCAGTTGAATAACCATGGTAGAGAGAAGCAAGCACAGCTTTCCTCATCTCCCCTACTGTCTCGTGGCCCCTTATAGGTAGTAATATATGGTCAGCTTATTGATAGTGTTTTGTGTAAGCTGACCATGACCACGTCCTCCAGGGTGATGCCTCGTTTCTTGCAATCGGACGCCAAATTTCTTACAGCTGTCCCAAGCCTTTAACTCACATGATTGATACACTCTTCTTTTTTAATTATTATCTTTTCTCCATAAGGCTTGAGACTGAGTAGTGCACTGAAGGTTTTTGGAGTCCCCATCAGATAATAATGTAGTGTAGCTCAGTTTGTGCAGTTTTTCACTCCTGCTCCAAAGTAGTCGTGCAGCTTCAACCTCCACCATGCCAGGAGTTCCTGTTAGAAATACAATTGAACAAACTATTAGTTATATCTATGACTGCCTCACTGTCAGGTGAAATGCCAGCCTGCAAAGCACGTAAGTGCGGAAACATGAGTTGCAGCTTCTGTGAAGATAAGACTCCTGAAGTCTTGCAACAAATTATTAGAAGATTTGCTTTTCTTTGGAATGTCTTATGGTGCATACCTTGCAGATTTAACATTTCATTAAAATTGTTGAAGGAATTTGCACCCTGCCCACCTATCAATGCTGCAAACACAGTTTGCCTGCTGAGTGCAGTCTTTCTCTCCTTCGTTCTCCGCCAAGAAACCATCTGTTCCTTTCACTGTCTCCTCACATGTGCTACAAACACATAGCCATGCACTGCTAGTCCTTTAGGTTTCTTTCTCTCACTTTTGAAAGACAAAGACTTTTGTTGGCATTGAGGAGCCTCTCAATCATTTTGTTCAATGTACTCAAATCTACAATGGCTCTTTGTTCACCCAATGGAATTATCAATGCCTGCTTTGTGATTGAAGAAGCATCCATCTTTACTGCTTCATATGCTTCTCGTTCCATCTGAGTACGTGTTTTAATCAGATCAGCTGCAGTCTGAGTCTCAGGAATAAACACATTCGAAGCTTCCTCCATCATGGGCAACATGGCTTGCGCTGAAGTGCTTGGCGATGTCAAAATGCTGTCATCTCTAGAGCTATTTCTTACCAAATTAACTCTTGCTTGCCTGCAATCTCGAGCATATTTAAGCTGTTTATTTATCCTTAACTCTCCTTTGGGAGCTGACCCAAGAGTAGATGTTTTAGAACGAGCTATTTTTTTTTCAAGACCACTTTTTATTCATAAAATGATATCAACAACAGCCATCTTTGAAAATGTGTATCATTTGATTGGTTTCAACCAATGGTCTAATCAATTTCGCGGACTCGCACATGTTCTGTCAGAGGGTATCCCCGGAATTTTCTGATCAAGTGAATCATTTCTAAATATAGAAGCAAGGTACACCTGTCAAAATGTAGTGCAAAGAATTCTCTATCTATCGGTACCAAATATGTCGGTGTTTGAGTAAAAAAAAAATACGGTTGATAAGGTGTCAAAAGTACCATTTTTTTCGCTTTTGTTCGATCAAAACAAACAGACTGGTGGGTGTACAAAAACCCTTTTTTTTAAATATAAAAGATATATCTTCTGTGAAAAAAAGTTATAAACTATGAAAGTAAACAAGACACCAAAAAAGTGAAAACTGGAAAAAAAATAGCAAAATTTGTGTTTTTTAGTAGTGCATTTCCCTTAATTTAAATAAAATAATTCTATTTCTAATTGTTTTATTTCAGGCAATCATAGTAGTGCCATCAGTTTGCAGTAACAACAGATCGCATTTAACTGTGACTGAAGAGATAAGAAAATGAATATTTTTCCATGAATTGTCTATTGTCATTTAAAATTAGACAATTATATACAAGTAAAGTACTACAAGTGTCAGGAGACAAGTATGACATAAAATTAGCAACAATAGACATAAACTTATATTAAGACGTTTGTTTTCAGTGATATAGCAGCAGATTATTATTTTATTTACAGTATCACCGAGAAAATCTAACTGCTACAAATCTAAAATGGCTTCCAATTCACTTGACGTGCCCTGGACTCCAACACTTAAAGATATGGAGGCTCCCCAAACATTGCTGTCTCTTAAAATTGAAATAAAGGGAGAATATACAAGTTTCCAAGAGATTATTGATATTCACTATCATCTCATGAAGGAGAACTTAATGCGTCCAATTAGAGTGGGAATTGAAAAGTACAGAGCCTGCAATGACAGTCACAGCCAAGACCTTATATTTTATTCAAATGTCCGCATTGTTGATATTATTTTCAAGGATAGAATTCATCATCGGTTGCAGTTTGACTCGTCCATGATTTCTTTGGATCAGTGGGAATGTTCAGAGCTACTTGCTAGTGGGTCCCTGCTTGTGCTGTCTTATAATGATTTTAAGAACTGTGTTTTTGCTATAGTCACCCACAGTGTGAATGAGCTTCTCATGCAAGGTTTTGTTGATGTTGAATTTATTACTGATAAGGATGCCTTGAGTGATTTTCTGGCTTCTTCAAGCACACTTGTGATGGCTGAATCAAGATCTAATTATCAGTTGTATAGCCATATACTGGCAGCTCTAAAACAGGCCAAAATGTGTAATCGTTTACAAGAGTATGTCGTTAAATGCAATCAACGCTTAGAGCGACCTAGCTACTTGACTTCAAAAACAATGTATGACATGTCATGTATTAATAACAATGGAGAAGCTTGCAATTTTGTACTGCTAAAACCTGATGCCTGGTCATGCTTCAGAGGGACAAGCCTAAATAAATCTCAAATAGCAGCAGTTGAGCATGCATTAACTAAGGAGCTAGCTCTTATTCAAGGGCCACCTGGCACAGGTAAAACATTTGTTTGCCATAAAATCATTCAGGCACTTCTGAAAAATGGCAAGAGTCCCATACTTGTGTTGTGTCAAACAAACAGTGCACTCGATGAGCTCTTGGAGTGGGTCTATGAGTTTTGTACATCTGAAATCATACACACTGCAGGGTTTAGCAAATCTAGTGAGCTTGAAAATTTGAACTTGGATAAAGTGCTCAAGATAATGGATGAAAATAAGGATTATTCTAACAAAGTGATCATGAGTAATTTCTGGGAACATGCACAGATGTTAGCAAAATTATCAGAGCAGATAGCTGAGTTTCACTCTCAGTTAGAAAACCTTGATAAGCGGATTCAGGCTCCTGAAGTTCTGATGGAACATATGAACCGTAATTACAGAGAAGCAATAAAGAGAGGAAAGTGGTCAGTACAGTCAGTGGCTGATTGGCTTTGTGAAAATGAACGTGATGAGCATGAAAATAAACGTGACTTTTCAACTCAAACTGTGGAAGTAATGAGGGTGTTGAAGGAACTCTCCAAAAGTACACTTTTGCCAATGTCAGAAAAAGAAGAGGGGAAAGTTAAAAACATAAAACTGTTGAAACTGCAGCAGCGATTAAGGTTGTACAAACTGTGGATAACTAAATATAGAACACAACTCTCTGAAAAACTGGCATCTCTGCTCCATGAATACAGCACGGTCCATAATAAGTTGTATGTAATTAGAAAGCAAAAAGTTGTACATGTGCTTGAAAATAAAGCTGTGATAGGGATGACACCCTCAACAGCAGCAAAATACAGTACAGAGTTGAAAACTGCCAAATGTAAAATAGTCATTGTTGATGATGCAGCAAACATGTTGGAATCTAATATTCTTGTTGCAATAAACCAATGGTGTGAACACTTAATCCTGATTGGTGATCATCGTTTTTTTGCTCCAAAAATGGCAACAGTAGAGTTGAACAACAACTATGGTGTAGGTGTTTCTCTGTTTGAAAGACTTATACAAAATGATATACCGTCTGTACAATTGAATGAGCAGTACGAGATTTGTCCGCAGATTGCTGATTTAAAGCGACATTTGTATCCAAATATCAGAAGTAATTGCCAGCTGCTGGAAGAAAATGATATATCAGGGATTTCTAAGAATGTATTCTTCATTGACCACAACCATAAGTCGAACATATGTGTTCAGACCAGAAAGGAGGTGCATGTTTGTGAGGCTGACTTTCTTGTAAGCTTCTGCAAGTACTTATTGTTTATGGACCATGTGCCAAGTACAATAACTGTTTTAACTACAAATGTGGATCAAATGTTGATTATAAAAGAAAAGTTATCCAACATTTGGCGTGGCCCTTGGGTGATGGTGAAAACTGTTGATGGATACATAAAGCGAGAAGATGACATCATTCTTCTGTCTTTCATAAGAAATAAGGAAGAAATTACAGCAAATCTTCCACTTGATGTCAGTAAAGTGTCTTATGCTTTTTCAAGAGCGAAGCGTGGGTTTTATGCCATTGGTGATTTTGATACTCTGAAATCACAGAGTAAACAGTGGTCTGATATTGTTGACTCAGCACTTGCTTCTGGCAATCTGGCAGAAGGTCTCCCTCTTTCCTGTGGCTTGAAAGTTACTTGTGCAGAAGGGTTCAATATGTATATCTCCTACAAAAAATTACAAGATATTGGGTCATGTAATTTGAACTATGACTTATCAACATTGATCACTGTTAATCAATTGAAGGCTGCAATGTTTCAGATAAAATGTGAATATTGCATGTTGAAAATTGGTAAGATGAAGGTGACTGCTGAAAATAAAATGGTTTTTAAATCTTTGAAAGATCAAGTTGACAAAATAACAGAAAGTACTGCACGTAAAGAGAGAAACAGGCTCTGGTTTCAGATGTCAACATTACTATATTTAGTTGTCATTACAAAACTTGAGCATATTTGTCTTAAAAGAAAACAAATGTTCAGTGAATCCCTTAAATTGCCTATAATGTCATGGAAAGTAAAACTTTCATGCACTGAGATAGATGAGGAGATGATTGACAGCGCTGATGACTTTGTTGAAATGTTGATGACAGCAATGATGAAGAAAGATGATAAAACAATCAGTAGAGAATTAATGAAAATGGCTAGAGAGGTTGATGAGATCAATAAGCTCATATTTTCCAAAGACAGTCAGGTAAGAGTTAATGTTTATTTTTTTCAAGTAATCTTTTTTGATTGATATAAAACATAACTTTATTAGCACAAATCAACAGTTTTCATGTTTCAGAATTATATGTGGTAGTTATACCTCTTGCTTCCTCGAGCGTATTCTCTATCAGCTAAAGGAAACTGGGAAAGTCTGGCATTAGATCAAAGCACATGCAGAGCAAAAAATAAAAAATGGCACAGCAACATTTGAGGAAACTTTAATGTCAAATTCAGAAGACAAAAAGCACAGGAGATAGGAGATGAGCCAGGCACCACAAATGCATCTTGTTCATTCTGCGGTTGGATCTGTTTATCTAATATTGACAGATTCAGCCATAAGTAAAACAGCATTCAACATAAGACATTAATATTTTACTAAACTACTGACTTATCATGATTGCTTGCTAGCAATCATCTGTCCAGACGCTAAAAGCCATATATTTATATATATTTCTGATCAGTGAACTAAACTTTTGATGTTTGTTTTGTTTCTATTATACCTGCCATCAACTGTGCTGAGAGTTTCCAGTAGCCTACAGCTGACTACTGACTGCATGTGTTAGAAGCTGATCCAAACCATACTCCACCTCCCAGTGATGCCCTTGAAAACAGACTAACCAGTCTGTTTAAATGAATAAGGATCAAAGGTGAAAGGTGACCTGTTATTCCCTAAAAATGCCATGCCAAAAGCGGATGTGGCAGGCTGAAAAGTGTGGATACTGCAGCTTGTAATAAAAAAGCAATATCACATCCATGCCCATTTAACATCTTTCTGCAGGGAAATGGTGAAGAGTAGTAGTCATTAGGTAAATGCTGAAGAAGAGGAAGACTTATATTAATCCCAGAAACCATTTGGTTAAAAAATTGTGAAAGATATTCCTTTTGACTCAAATGTGTTATTTGTTAAAGACATGCCCTTTACAAAAACTGGGTTATTGGTAAAAGACATGCCATTTACAAAAACTGGGTTATTGGTAAAAGACATGCCCTTTACAAAAACTGGGTTATTGGTAAAAGACATGCCCTTTACAAAAACTGGGTTATTGGTAAAAGACATGCCCTTTACAAAAACTGGGTTATTGGTAAAAGACATGCTATTTACAAAAACTGGGTTATTGGTAAAAGACATGCTCTTTACAAAAACTGGGTTATTGGTAAAAGACATGCCCTTTACAAAAACTGGGTTATTGGTAAAAGACATGCCCTTTACAAAAACTGGGTTATTGGTAAAAGACATGCCCTTTACAAAAACTGGGTTATTGGTAAAAGACATGCTCTTTACCAAATAGGTTATCCAGGTTTAATTTCCAAATGTTTTTTTTTTTTCTAAACCAACCTGATTTTTGGTAGTTCACCAATATCTTATAATGAATACCAGAAATTTTCTCACGGAAAGTAGGGTGGCCTGACATAATATGGTAATACCAAGCATATCACCCATAAATGTGCCATCGCTCATACAAAAATATGGGCTCTAACACCGTATACCCCATAAATTACACTTTTTGTAAAGGGAGCTCTTACTTTTGTTATTGGATTGTTTGATTTCAATTGTCATGAAAGTTTTTTTTAAAACTTATTTCAGGCACACTGTGATCTTATTGACAGAAAGAAACCGTACGTATTCTCATATTGTTTTTCTTACTGTTTCTTAAAGTTGATTACAAGAATTTCACAAACTCTCTTTTCCTACACTCAAGAATAATGGCATATTAGAGAGAAGACAGTTAAGCTATTCTTTATGACTTTGGCTTGGTTCTAAGTCAGTTCTCTAATATCAATTAGGCTACCTATTTGATAGGATACCTCCGTATCAAATTATCTTACTTAATACCTTCCTAATATTATCTTACTTAATACCTTCCTGATATTATCTTACTTAATACCTACCTAATATTATCTTACTAAATAGTTACCTAATATTATCTTACTTAATACCTACCTGATATTATCTTACTTAATACCTACCTAATATTATCTTACTCTAATATCAATTAGGCTGCCTAATATGATCTTACTTAATACCTACCTAATATTATCTTAATTAATACCTACCTAATATTATCTTAATTAATACCTACCTAATATTATCTTAATTAATACCTACCTAATATTATCTTACTTAATATCTTTACTTTCTTCCATCTCTCCTGGCTTTCATCCTGAAGATTAAGATGATGTGTTCAGGTCATTGCTTTGTTATGTGCCTTATTATAAGTTTTTATCCTTGTGATGTTTGTTATATCATTGACCACTGTCTTCTAGGTCTATCTTTTCCCCATTTCCTATTGATTAGGGATATTAATACTCTCAGGAGGATGCAGCTGGTGGTGATGTAATCTCATATCTAAACCATTTGGTCCACTTTTTCTTAATTTGACTCATTTATATTGTTACTTCCAGCTCTCTCCCTTATAATGTCATTTCTGATTCTGTCTATCCTCAGGCGCTTATATCTGTTGTGGTAATTTATAATTTATCTGTGCCTGCGGCTACTGCCAGTGGAATGACACACCGTTTCAAAATGGTGGAATGTTTCACGTTCTCTCGATCACTGCAGTAAACGCATCTGGAGTCTGATTAATTTCGGCTCTCCGATGCAATTTTCTGTGTTGAAATCAAAATGATGTTCTACTTAGCAAATCTGCGCAGATGAAGCAGACAAATCTGCTCCGCTGAGTACACACAGCAATGTTTCTTTTTGACAAGTCAAGTATTGTGAAAGCGACCTTCACTGCCTAGTGTTGAGATGCAGTTTACGCCACATTGAGTGCAGTTCAATGGCCGACGTTGGAATTGTTTTACGCAAGTTATTTACATGTTGAAACGCATTAATGTGGACTGCTCCGTCAAGTCGACCAAAGATTTTCCTCTTTGGGGAATTTGCACCGTGTTTCGATCGTTGTACGCTAACCGTACGGTCTGTTGTTTGATGTGTGATGGGGATAATCTGACAACTAACTGTGTGTTTATATGTTCGATTGGAGTCAAAAACGATGTCCTAACATCATCAAGCGCTATACATTTTACAAATATGACAATCATCATTTTCGGGAGGACGTGAACTTCCGGTATATGGTGGATAGGCGGCAGGAACCATTGAAGGCTATGTCTGAAAAGTGTTCCTTGTTGCAGTTTCCTCATATTCCAAGTCCGGCTTGTTGCAGGAGCTACTGAGTTAAGTGCTCTGTCTACACCGTGAACTGTGTGTCTCATCCATTTTGACCATATTTCAATATTCCAATTGTTTCTCGACAAATGATGCTATCGTATAACTGGGAACAGTTGGCTGTGTTCACTTTCTGCGCAGTTTCGCCGTATGTCTCTTGGCATGTGCTGAGACTGCTACGATGGGGACTAGAGTTACCTTTCTTTGTTTGGGAGATGAGTTAGTAATTCGGATGATTCCGCTGGCATGGGTGGTTGAGCAATTATGGATTTTGACTCGTTTGCAGTGATACCGAGGCCTTTCATAACCAATAACTCCCAAGTTCTGTAATTAAGTCCACATAAACTCTTTTGCTAGCATAAAGTAATAAATAATGTTTATGCATAACTTGTATCAACAAGTACATTCCTATGACAACTATTCCTATGAAACATGTGTACTCCTAGCCCTGATCTCCCAAATAAGCTATGATTTCTTTAAAGATCAAACATATCTACCTATAGCTAAATCTCACCCTTGAAATGATTCTGCCGGAATCACTTTTCTAAGACATCCCTCTGGATCGTTCCTCTTTTTTTTTTCCTCTTGGTGGGGCTGGATGGTCTAGAGATTGGACGTGAAGGTCCTGGGTTTGATTCCCACCACAGGTGGTTGATAATTTAAATTAAAAAACCACATTCTGCTGTTTCTTGATGGCTCCCCTGGTCTCTGGGTAGTGAGATCTGATGTCTACCCCTCTTGCATACCGGCGAAAAACAGGAGGTTCCATGTACATTCTGTGCATGTTAGAGAACCCTTGGCAATTGGAAATCAAAAGAGTAGGCCAAAAAAATGGCAGCCTGGGCAAAATTATTATGAGAAGACACCCCACATGCACGTACACACACAAAAATGTTAAAACTCAACAATAAAAATGAGAGTACCTCTGAAGTCAGAGAATATCTGCCTAGGGGACACATGTACACACCGCTGCTGGTGTGAAATATTGCAAAAAAATTATATTCTCACAAAATTCTGTCTCTTGGGACTTTACTAGAGAGATATTAAAGTAGACGAACGCAAACAATGAACAAAATAAGCATTTTGTAGAAAATGCTCTTAATTCTGTGAAACTTCAAAAGCACCAAGGAGAATAGCGTTGTTTATAGGAAATTGAGTAATTTAATGAGTGCCATCTAGTCGAGAGCACTGTGGGAATTCGAAATTATTCAGGGCATATGTGACAAAGGGGTATCAACGACTTACAGAAAAAATCATTCCAGTTTTGTATCAATGATCAATAGAAACTATCAGCCCTGTTTTTATCTAGTGGCCAACAAAACAAACAGCATGTCAATCCTTGGTTCTCTTTTGATTGAGAACTTATTGGTCTGCCTGGAAAGAAAGGCTGATCCTAAATTTATTATTTCTTTGTTAAATGTGCTCCTGGGAAAATGAATGATGAGTATGTCTAACCTCGTGGAGCACAATGAAAACAGATGAATAATGTGGGCAAGATTTAGGGTACCTTGTGAGGGATGATCAAAGACTGCATGCAGCAGTGGGACTTTGTTATTGGTTATAGAAGGCCCCAGTATCATTGCAAATGAATTAAAATCCATAATTGCTCAAATACCCGTGCCATTGGAATCATCTGAATTACTATCTCATCTCCCAAACAAAGAAAGGTAGCTGTAGTCTCCATCATAGCAGTCTCAGCACACGGCAAAAGATATAAGGCAAAACCGCACAGAAAGTGAACACAACCGTCTGTTCCCTGTCATGATATCATTCATCGCAAACAACCGGAATATTGAAACACGACTAAAATGAATGAAACGCACAGCTCACAGTGTGCACAGAGCACTTAACTCAGTAGCTCTTGCAAAAAGGTGGACTTGGAATATGAGGAAACTACAACAAGGAACACTTTTCAGATATAGCCTTTAATGGTTCCTGCCGCCTATCCACCATATTGACCGAAAGTTCACATCGTCCTGAAAATGATGATCGTCATATTTTTTTTAATGTATAGCGCTTGATGATGTTAGGACATCGTTTTTGACTCCAAATCCGAACATATGAAAAACAATTGGTCATCGGATTATCCCCGTCACAAATCAAATAACAGACGTAATATCTCCCTGTAATGTGAATTTGCAAAATTATAAACCAGTTCACAGTTGTCTACCCTCTATCTTACAGTAGCCCTTTTGAATCTAGACAAATTCCCTCCTGACTAACATGAAACTCCAGGAGTCACCCCGGTGCTGCAAAGTCATGAACAAAGCTCCATCATTTCACCTTTCATCATTAGTGTACAGCCGGTCTAGGGATATACGATCAGCCATCGTGATGACTTAGCACATACAACAATGGCTGCGCCCATAAATTACTCTAGTAAATGCAGCCAACAATGCACGAAACACTGTGCAAGATCCCTAAAGTGAAACCTTTGGTTGACTTGGCAGAGCAGTCCATATTAATGAGTTGTAACATGTATATAATTGACATCAAGCAATTCCAACGATGGCCATAGAACAGCACTCAATGTGTTGACGTAAACCACATATCAACTCTACATGGGGGAAGGTCGGATTCACAACACTTGACTTGTCAAAGAGGAATATTATTCAGTGTACGACTCCGCATCATCAGCGCAAATTTAAGTGGAACATCATATTGACTTTAAAGCAGAAAATTGCATTGGAGAGCTGAAATTAATCAGTCCCTAAATGCAATTCCTGCAGCGGTCTAGAGAGAGCATGAACTTCATTCCACCATCATGGAACCGGAAAACTTTGTTATTGCCGCACTAGATGTCACAAGGCATACAAGCTACATGCAGCTGTATTAAACCTTTTAGTGCTCATGTATTGAGTCTTATTTTAACATTTAGCAAGAGAAAAAATATACTGTATTGGATAATAAAGGAATATTTAATTTCTTAAAATGGCCTTTCTTTTATTCAGTTTAGTTCAGTCAATGAACCATCAGAGAAACTAGACTTTGGACACCTCCATAAGTGCCCATATCACCTTTATAGTATGTCCCTCAGTGTGTGGAGACTGATGACTCCAGTTCTGTGTTGATTTGTTATTCTTCTGTGTCTTCCCACACTGCGCTTTTTTCTGGCATCTCTAATTTTCACCTGATATTCGTACAGTCTGAATATAGTTGTAGACTCATTATCATCGATTGAGTCTTTAGCTAACTCTATCTCCCTGAGTGCATTCAGAAAGTCAGATGGTCCATAGCATGGCAGCCATTTTAGCCAGGCTGTCAGCTCGTTCATTTCCTTTCTCATCCACGTGTCCAGGGACAAAAATGAAACAGATCCCAGTCAGTTCTTTAGTGGCACCAAACCCTGCCTTATTCAGAAGTTTCTAATTTTTTAGAAAGGCTATATTAAATACCAGACTTAGTTAATTGTATTTAATAAATTCATTAATTTTTCTTCTGGGCCGAAGATGGCACATTGGGCAGAAGTCGTACTTCTCATGGTTGGCAATGTGCTGCTAGTTTTTGCAGGTCTTGATTGTTTCTTAGTCCCATGGTTGAGCCTTCCCTAGTAATTGCTCTAAGTAACGATTCTCTTGGTCTGCCTTATTTTCCCTTACAGGATTGTTTCTATATGAATGCCTGATGCGGGGAAGTCTTTCTTCACTCATTCTCAGCACATGAACAACATATTTTCAACACCTTCTTCTTATAAAGCTCTACACATATTCTTGTTTTGATTCACTTCATGACCAATGTATTTCTAACATTTTCTTCTTATAAAGCTCTACACATATTCTTGTTTTGATTCGCTTCATGACCAATGTATTTCCAACATTTTCTTCTTATAAAGCTCTACACATATTCTTGTTTTGATTTACCTCTTATCAGTTTGTTTGAAAATTCATTTCATAAATGGGAGACGTTTTGGCATATTTAACATATCCTATATGATTCATTCCTGTGTGTTACCGGGGTCTCATTACGAGTAAAGAATAGTGACACTGTGACCTTCCAAGCATGTCGTAAGAGGTGACTAAGGAGGTTGATCGATGGCTTGACAAGCTGTCATTATAAAAACTATTGTTATGGAAACAGAGCCATAGATTTTTTAGGCAGTGATCTCTGAAATATGTGCCATTTTGGCATGTAAGGTTTCTGTTTTATAGATTCTGGTTCTGCCCTATGTGCCGTCTTCGGCTCAAAAGGACAATAGATAAATAGATATGATTCTCAGCAACACACAAACTGGAATACCACTATGATAACATACAATCCTATTTCAGCTCATTTGTCTATTTTTAAGAGAAAGAAGAAAACAGAAGATTTAGTGAAAATCATTGTACACACTTTCTCTTTATTTTTTCATTTGCAGTTTGCAGCACAGACAAATGAAGCCGCAAATAAAACCACCACCAAGATCTAGAGGAAAAGTCATACATGGGCGGCAGCTTCACTGGTATTTGGCAGACAAAACAGCTTTACATTGAGTCGTAAAATGTAAATTTATTGATTCTATTGACCTTTCGAGCCGTAACCGGCCCATAGGGCGTAGACCAAGATACACCTTCTCCTATATGGATTTCTTGTTCTAGCAGTTTTCTTTTAAAGATATTTTATCAAATCTCGCCATCTGTCTCTGTTCTGTGCAAGCAGTTCTATCTCATTGAGGGAGCCGACTCCTGCTGCTCTTGCCTCTCTCATCAATGTTCTTCTCAGTGTCTCCCTGTGTCTTCCTCTTTTTCTTTTACCTGTTGTTTCCCATATGAGGGCTTGCTTTGCTATTCGGTTATTATCTCTTCTCATCACATGTCCAACGTATGACCATCGTCTTTTCTTTATTACTGAAGATATTAGTGGTTGATTGGCGATTTCTCTAATTTCCTCATTTGTTTTGAATTCGTTCCATGCTATACCAAGTATTTTCCTTAGACATTTATTTTCGAATGCGTTCAACTTTGTTTCTATATCTCTTGTTGTTTTCCAGCTTTCACACGCATACGTAAGGGTTGATAGTACATTTGATTTGAATAGCCTAAGTTTTGTGTTTGTGCTGATAAGTTTTGATTTCCACAACTTTCCACAACCATTTATTGATTACTTTAAAGAAATTAAACATACGCTTTTTTACTATTTGAAGCAAAGTAAACCACTATTTTTATTGTAACATTTGCATGGTTCATAGACAGCTTTTTTGATTATTTTCCTTGCTCAATAGAGCACTTTTTCATTTGTACTTTTCCTTAGTATACAAACCAGTGTTTTCATTATTAATCCATTTTCCACGGTCCAAGTAAAACTATTCTGATTTTTGTTTTTTATATGGTCCACAGAGTGATTTGATTATTACTTTTCCTTGGTCCACAAACCACTATTGTAACTGTTATTGTTCTATGATCCAAAGACAACCTAATTTGATTGTTACTTTTGCATGGCCCACAAACCACCTTTTTGAGTGTTATTTTTCTGTGGTATAAAAATATAAAAAAAGTAAAGAGCCCCCGTCACGGTCACGCCAAGTGGTGTATATGGTGTTAGTGACCATAAATTTGACAGACCTTCAGCACATGATTTTTGGGGTAATGTATTCGGTATTACGCCCATGCCGCTTTACTTTCTCAGAAAAAAATCCTGTACCCATTTAAGGTACTTAACTTACTTTTACATGATTCACAGACCACTATTTTGATTCTTACTTCTACATGATTCACAGACTACTATTTTGATTCTTACTTTTACATAATTCACAGACTACTATTTTGATTCTTACTTTTACATAATTCACAGACTACTATTTTGATTCTTACTTTTACATAATTCACAGACTACTATTTTGATTCTTACTTTTACATAAATCACAGACTACTATTTTGATTCTTACTTTTACATGATTCACAGACTACTATTTTGATTCTTACTTTTACATGATTCACAGACTACTATTTTGATTCTTACTTTTACATGATTCACAGACTACTATTTTGATTCTTACTTTTACATGATTCACAGACTACAATTTTGATTCTTACTTTTACATAATTCACAGACCACTGTTTTGATTCTTACTTTTAATGATTCACAGGCAACTATTTTGATACTGACACTTACTTTTGCATGATTCACAAATCACTATTTTGATTCTTACTTTTGCATGATTTACAGACCACTATTTTGATACTTTTACATGATTCACAGACTACTATTTTGATTCTTACTTTTACATGATTCACAGACTACTATTTTGATTCTTACTTTTACATGATTCACAGATTACTATTTTGATTCTTACTTTTACATGATTCACAGACTACTATTTTGATTCTTACTTTTACATGATTCACAGACTACAATTTTGATTCTTACTTTTACATAATTCACAGACCACTGTTTTGATTCTTATTTTTAATGATTCACAGGTCACTATTTTTATACTTTTACATGATTCACAGGCAACTATTTTGATACTGACACTTACTTTTGCATGATTCACAAATCACTGTTTTGATACTGACACTTACTTTTGCATGATTCACAAATCACTGTTTTGATTGCTATTTTTATGTTGTCTTCTATACAGTTGATACACCACACATTTATGTCATAATTTTGTTAGTCATATAAAGTAAGTGCAATTATGGAAATATTATGTGTAAATATGTTTGTGAGTTGTGAGAGCTTCTGTGTACTGGAGAATAATGGATAGGCTGTCATCATTTCATACAACCAACCCAGGAAAGGATGAGTGAGTGGCCAAATCGATAACTTGTCTGGCTCCAAGCCAGGAGAACTTGGGTTCGAATCCCGGTAGGGTCAAAAGGCTTTTCCTATCATGGGATAAAATAAAAACTTAGACGTGAACACTTTGCGGCGACTACACTGGACAATCAGCCTTTATTCTCTTGTCCTACAATTTTCCCCGGCAGACTCCAGTAATGGGAAAAGCTTTTTTTTAACCCAGAAAAAGTTTTTCAAAATGTGTTGGTCGCAGAAAATCAGCAACCAATGACAGCTTTAGAGGTGCAATCCAAAAGTTGTGGGAGGGAGGCCAAGTTATCTAGTATCTTCTCTCTTTGTTGTCCATGATTTCTCTTTCCTGTATTTTGCCAGTTGTAAGCCAACTTTCCTCTTCTCATGTGCCCAAAAAATGTTGATTGTTTCTTTCTGATGTATTCTAGGAGATCCTTCTTTGTGTTGGGCCCATTCAGAATTTACTTGTTAGTCTTTTTGAACAGCTTGTCCAGGGAACTCTCAACATTCTTCTGAGAAATCCCATCTCTATGGCCTCTAATTGTCTTTTTATTTGTTTCTCTACTGTCCATGGTTTGTCACCATAGGTCAGAATTGACAATACAGCACTGATGAACTCTTTCTCACTACTATTGACATAGACTTGTTGCACAAGAGGTTTTTCATTTTCTTAAATGCTATTTTGGCCTGAGCTATTCTGCTTTTTATTTCTGTGGTGCTTTTATCATCTGATGTTATTGTGCCCATGTATTTCACATGTTGCACTTGTTTCAAATTCCAGAACCCGTTTATTTATATATGCCATGATGGTGATGATTGTTTCTTCGATTTGACCATTACTTCTGTTTTTCTTACCAGTCAGACTGAGACCTTTCTTGTTGCTTTCTTTTACTATGTCTATCATTTCTTGTAGTTCATTCTTCGTCTCTGCTGTTAAGACTGTGTCATCTGCATATCACAGATTGTTTACGCTGTGACTTTTGACTTCAATTCCTTTTGTACTATAGATCTCACACCTGTTTAGTGAACAGTAACACTATGTAACAGTCTATCTATCTTTCGTTCGCCTGAAGTATTGTCTATATCTGCAGTGTCGTTTCCTGTATAAATTTTATTGTCTGTTGTGATTCTTGTAGTGGCCCATATAGTTTTGTCTGTAGTGTTTTGTATCTATGGGCCAATAGATTTTCCTCAGTCTACTATAATCTGTGCAATCTTGAAGTATGTGTTCAGCAGTCTGGGGCGCCTATCCACTTGTACAAGTAGTTGAGGTGCCGATCTTGAATTTTGTATACATGTGACTGTAGAGTCGATTGTGTCCTGTTCTGAGGCGTATAATGATCACTTGTTCATATCTATTCATATTATGAAAGACATCCTAATTTGGGGCTTGTGGTCCTCTGATTGATTTGATTATCTGTTTCTTATGGTGGTATGTAACCGGTGTATCTAGTTGTGTGCCTGTTGAACCTTCCTTTGCCAACTGATCTGCTTTCTCATTTCCTGGTATTCCACAGTGAGATGGGATCCACTGCAGGGCAACCCTGTGGTGCTTGCAGAGTTCAGTCAATAAGGTTTGCAAATGTGGTAATTTTTTAGATTATAGTGCCTGGAGTACTGATCTTGCATTTGTCAAAAACACTACAGGCTAATATTCCTGTTCAGCAGTTTTTCTATTGCCAACTTTATTGCTTGGATTTTTGCATCATAAGTGTAACAATATTTCCCTGTTGCTATTTTATTTATGATCGTGATAAAAAGTTTTGGAGAGACATGATCACCTACGCCAGCAGGCTTGGTACTTGATGATGATGATTTTATTCATATCCCTAGTGTTATTTGAGTACTCTATATATGCACCTGCTCCCCTATTCTTTACTGCATTCTGTGCTGATCCATCTGTGTACACACAAATCCATAGGTCTTGTGGGTATTCTTCATCTAAGATACTGAGAGTTATTGTTTTACGCTGTAGACTATTCTGTTCCTCTTTGTCAAGCATTCCTTTCACTTCTGTCCGTATTTGTATTGATAATCCTGATTCCTTTGCCCAGGGAGTATGTTCTGGTATGGGCAGTACAGGGTTAACAACTATTGGCATGTCTGGTGTTTGTCTACAAATTCGCTTGGCTTGGTGGATAAAACTGCTTCTCTTAAGCCGTCCCAATGCAAGATTTTGGAATCGCTCATTCATTGGATGCCTCGGCATTTATGAAAATTTTTCTGCCTGTGTCAGCACCTTTGTGTCCCTACATTTTCTCAGTGCTGGTATCCTCCACAATTTCTCCATCTCTAATATTGGTGATGATTGCATTGCTCCTGTGATGACCCTAAGTGCCTGGTTTTGTACTTTATCCAGTGTGGTGTTTGATGCTGAGCACCATGTGGATAATTATGTAACAGTGTATCTGCAATCGATTTAGATGTGCATAGAATGATAGAGAGATAGAAACATAAAGAGAGCAAGAGGCATAGTGGCCACAGTCAAACAACAGTGGAGCAAAATGTGACACTTTGGTTGGTGCTGACCTAATGTCCAAGCCAAAGACTGGCACATAGGGCAGAAATTCAAGACTCTTTGCATGAGACCTTGCACAGGACCCATGTTGTATCTCACTACATGACTCTGTTCTGTATGAGTTGCTCCATCTCAGTGAGGGAACCTATGCCTGCTGTTGTTGCTTCTCGCCTGTGTTCATTTTAATGTTTCTCTAGGTCTGCCTCTTTTTCTTTTACCCTCTGGTACCCATTTTAAAGCTCACTTTGAAACTCTCTTGTTGCATATGGGGAGAGGAAAGTTGTACAGTCTGTAGCTGCATGTGTGGATAATAAATGCTTGTGCAAGGTCAACAATTTGGAGACGTCTACTAACAGAAGGAAGAGAAGCGGAGAGAGTAGAGTAATGTTGCATGATGTGGGGGCATATTGCAGAAAATTGGCTAATTCTAGGAAACTTAGTGGGGAGAGAGGAGATTGCTATATGAAATATGAGAGAGGAAGGACCCAAGGTCACACTAAAAAAGAGCCACACCAAATTGAGCTCCTGGACACGTAGTCCAGTTTTGGGAATGACCTGTGGCTGGATAGAGCGCGGGATGTGGACAAACTTTTCAACTGATAGAGGTGCCTATAAGACAAACTTTTCAACTGACAAAGGGGTTAAGGCAAAGAAATGCAAATGAATGCATAAAAATGCGAAGCTGCAGTAAAGCTAAATGTGAGGGAGAATTGAAAAAAAAAAATATAAAAAATGGTATGGTAAAAGCTTTACGTGAATAGTAGATGACACAGATTTGAACAACGTTTTGGCCCAATAGAAACAAACACACACACAGATATGTCAGTAAATAAAACTAATCTACATAGCTAACTAGTAATGAAACATCCAAAACAAAATAACCGAAACTGGTTAAAGAAAAGAAAAATGACTTCCCTGTGTTTGGACCGTGGTCAGAATGGGAAAGGCTTTCCAAACGTCGTTCAAATCTGTGTCGTCTACTAATCACGTAAAGCTTTTACTTTTCAATTCCCTCCGACTGACAGAGGTGCCTATAAGACAAACTTTTCGACTGACAGAGTTGCCTATAAGACAAACTTTTCAACTGACAGAGATGCCTATATGAAGACTTCAACACAAGACTGCCAACCATGATGAAGAATGTAGAGAGATAGGGGTAGCATAGAATTAAGGAGTCTTATTAATACTTTAGTGTCCACAGGTCATCTTGAACAGAAATGTCGGTATCGTAGGTGTTGAGCAGGACAACTGTATCATCTAGGCTGACCACTGACAAAAATGTCGGTATCGTAGGTGTTGAGCCGGACAACTGTATCGTCTAGGCTGACCACTGACAGAAATGTCGGTATCGCAGGTGTTGAGCAGGACAACTGTATCGTCTAGGCTGACCACTGACAGAAATCTTAGAGATTGAGAAAAGAAAGATAACTGCACCACCGTCTGTTTGATGTCACCGATGGCAGTAGCCTGTATCATACACGAACTGCTAACATCTAAAATCCAACTATTTCATATCTAATAATGTTTTTAAAACTCTGATGATAGGAGTTCCCAAGATGTGTAGGGTCATTAGTAGAATCTAAGAAAGGCTCGTTAGTTTAAAGATGTGGATAGTTATGTGATTGTTATTGATTGAATCAAGATTGATGACCCAATACAACAAATAAACACATCATGAAATCAAGAACTGTGTTATTTTTACCCTTAACCAACAAAAGTGTTCAGTTATCATTGTCCTTAATAATTCAACTCCATCATATCTACCTCACCACACTGTATCGATTAACTATATCTATCGATCTTGCAAGCTGTAACCGGCCAATAGAGCCAGATACTCTTTCCCTGTTTCAAAATTTCCTTTCTAGCAGTCTCAATCTTTGCAAAGATCTTTTATCAAATCTCACCATTTGTCTCCATTCTGTCCAAGCATCTTGATCTCATTGAGGGAGGCCTGCTGCCCTTGCCTCTGATCAATGTTTTGATTAACTATAAACCCAATATATATCATGAGTGTGTGTCAGCAATAGATACAACGATCTACAAATTATTAGATGTACATACAAAGGCTGTCAGACAGTTTTTCGGACTGTAATTACCGTGACATAACCACAACATATTCAAGGGACAATCTGAAGATCAACGCTCGCAAATGTGCTGAGTCTGTGTGTCAACTGGTTCTGCATTCGTTCAGCTTCTATATGTCATTTTCCAACCTTTGTTATAATCCACTGTGCAGTGATCAGTGTAATGGTTGACAAATTTGAACAATATGTTTGCATAAAGTTTGACAAATTTGCTACCGAGACTGGAAATGCCTCTTCATGCATTTTTGAAACATTCATTAGGTCAAACACAAGATTTTTTTTTACTGGTGCACACATTTTGAAGCCTGTTGAGTGTCTATTCAAGATAAGTGCCTATTATATGAATAACTGGATTAATTTTAAAACATTATGCTTTATATATCGGTCTACAGCCCTACACTTACCTGAATACTTTACTAATATTCATATAATACTATAGTTTACATTCAAAATAGCTATTAATATAAATTTAGTTATATGGCCCTTCAAATTAAAAAAAATCAATTTACTGGCCCAAACTCAAAATAGATTGGCCACCCTTGACCTACGCCAACCGGTATGATGATGATGAACAGATGAAAGCAGGTCACATGCAAGAATATGATGTTGGGGCTGCTGCTGTCATCGTAAAATGTGGGAAAAAATTTATGAACTGATCACGTCACCAAACAATCCATCAGTTTTTAAAAATGTTTTTGGAGTCTGCCGAGATCCTAACAATAAGCCTGAACATACACCACATTGCTGCAAATTTTATCCACATTCTTATGTTTATAACCCCAGATGCTGACCAACTGATCTTTCAATTGATATTCCTTCTGTGCACAGTTCACAATCTAGGGCTCAATTCCACATTTGACTTCAAGATTTAGATAAGCATTTAAGCTCCTAGAATCAACTGTGCACACAGAAGTAGAATAAATAGTTTTGTTTTTACTTGGATTTATTCACACTTTGTAGATTAAAGGGTTAAAAGATGATAAGTTTCGGAACACAAGTGATGACAATAAACAAACATGTGCGCAGGGTCCCTTATTACACAGGCAGTGAGATAACTCCGCCTTTGGAGATAAATATGAAGTAAATAAAGAACTCTTCATTTTTGAAAACCATTTGAACATTTTTGGGTAATGTGATCGGCATCTTTTTTTCCCAGAAAACAAAAAAATTTCTGGTACCAGTTTAAGATTAAAGTGAGCTCTGATCATGTAGGCTGCGCAGATGATAGTTGTCATGGAAGGACAATGGTGGGGAGTCAAGGTTAGATTACTTAGGTGTCAACTTCAACTGTTTTGACAGATGATGATAGAAAGGAAAAAAATACACAAAACATTTGAAAAAAAAAAGGGGGGAAAATAAGATTTTAGACAATAAAAATATACGCACAAAATATTTGAGACAAAAAAAAACAAACATAAAATTATTTGAGATAAATATCAGCACACACAATGGTTTAATCCCTGGACTATGATACTGCAAAAATTACCAATACTGTAAAAAAATTACCGCATCAAAACACACATTTTTCCAAATTTGACAGTTTGCCGTGACCTTCCCCCTCTCTGTGCACCTTCCTAATTACTACTTTCTGTGCACCTTCCTAATTACTACTTTCTGTGCACCTTCCTAATTACTACTTTCTGTTTACCTTCCTAATTACTACTTTCTGTGACCCCTGAATGATGGATTTTTTTCTGAATACACCCAGGAAATCCCATGTCTCGCCTAGTGTGAACAAACAGCTGTGACAAAAGTTCAGAGAAAATACTATTTTTAGAACACCTAATGTTACATTTAAGTGGTAGTAATCTTTACTACAGTTCCATAAACACGTCAGTCACAACAGAAAGGTATCATGATTTAGAGTTAAGACAAAAACTATTTTGTTTTCATTTCTGTATTGTCATGTGCAAGTGGTAATAAAGGGACATGCTGATATGATTGATACATGGATATATGTGAGACAATGGTAACTAGCAGAGCTTCCTTCTATTACAATTAAAGACAGTGACCATAATTTGATTAACACACAGAAGCATTAAAATAAGACAAAAATGGTATCCACATAATGATCATGTTCACATTCTAAAGTGAGTATATGTGTGAAAGCATGCAGCCATTCTCAAGAATGTGAACACATATAAATACTTCCAAAAACTATTAATCTGAACACATATAGGCACTCCCAAGAGCTTTTATATTATATATATGTATGTATATAATATATGACCGTCTTGACAGACGGTTGGTAGCAAGCAATCATAAGTCATTAATTTGGTAAAATACTAGTGTCGTATACTGGAAGCTTTTTTGTTGAATAGCTTCTCTTGTGGCTGAATCTGTCATTATTGGATAGACAGATTTGACAGCAGAATGAATAAAATGTATTCAAGGTGCCTGGTCTCATCTCCTTTCTCCTGCACCTTTTCTAAATTTGATATCAACACTACCTCGAATGTCGTGTCGTTTTTTATTTTTTGCTCTCCACGTGCTACAATCTGCAGCCATTGATCTTCCCAGTTTCTTTCACTGATAGAGAATTCACTTGAGGAAGCCAAACATCCTAATATCTCAGGGTTGGTCTCCCCTTTGGTCTCTTTCCATCCCTAAGTTCACCATACAGTATTTGTTTAGGAATACGATTTTTTGCCAATCTTCTTACATGACCCAGCCACCTTAGTCGACAAATCCTAAGTGTTGCCATGATGGATGGGAGTTTGGCCTCATTGTAAGACATTATAGTTGATTACTTTGCCTTGCCATTTGATGTTCATTATCTTTAGAAGGCAACATACATGAAAACTGTTTAACCTTTTCTCCTGCCCTGCATAGGTAGTCCAAGTTTCTGATCCATATAGAAGTGTACTAAGCACACAACTTTGGTAAATTTGAATCTTAGTCCTGAATGTTTGATGTTGGCCCATGCTCTATTGTTAAGTTTACCAGCAGAACTTTTAATATATACAGAAATGACTCTCAAGAGCACAGAGAAAGGACTCTCAAGTTTTAATACAGGAACGTAAAAACAAAAACATCCTCAAGAACTTTTAATGTGAACATATAAAAGCACACTAAAGAACTTTAAACACACATATATTTTCAAGAACATACAGACTGACAAAAACTTTGTGAACACATAGATGTTTTATCAAGAACTCTTAACTCAAACAATTGCAAGCACTTTTTAACATGAACAAAGATAAAGCGTTCCTATATCAAAATACGGAAGACATTTTCAAGAACTTGTAAATTCTCAAGAGCTTCTACTTAAAGAAGGCATTCATACAAATTTCATTTTAAGAAAGGCATTCTGAACTACAAGAATAAAATACAAGTTATGAAGATGAAATTTTATCAAATGGTTTTAGGCATCACTTGAAATCGTATCATGAATAAAAAATTTTTTTTAGCAAAATGATACAGCAAACAATTGGAGGACATGATGAGCGATTGTAAAGAAAAGCAAAATGAAATATAGTGTGGCCATGTATCTCAATTATGGGCAGCTTATTTATATTCGAGCCATGGACTAAGCAATATTTACTTTGAACACCACGATATCTGTTATTGCAGCGAGTTGGCAGATTTTTGAAAATATATTCAAGGGTTTGAACATAAATGTTTGTTCACAGTTCGTTAACCTTCGCTGTAGATAAAGTCTTTATTTGATGGCTTCGTTGTGACCTTGGTAGCTAAGGACCTAACTTGTGCAAAGGGATGGCATTGGCAAGGATCATTTTGAATCTATGAAGTGGGCTCATTTTGTGTTTAACTCAAAAGCATATGTGCTTTTTAACCAAAGACCTTTTTTTTTGGAGGACTCAAGGAAGATATCCCCGATGGAAGAATAAATTGTACTATTAGTCCCATAAATGATTCGCTTCCAGAGGTTTATGATGTAAACAAAGCAGTTTTGTCATTGCAAGTGAATAATGTCCACATCTATAATTGGTCAGGATTGTGTAGCAGCAGCAGCTTTATAGCGAACACAGAAAATTCATAGAATTGTGCTGTTCTGAAACAGCTATGCCATGCTACCCTATAATTGCCTTTAATGGGATTACTGTGACCACAAACCACTCTTCATGTGTGTGCCACATATTTACACCCCAGAAAGAAATACTGAATATAACAACATCACATGCCGTCTGTGATATTAATGACCACAGACCAGGAGCCTTCTGTATGATTGATACAACTGTTGCACCAAGCACTTCATCAGCAGAGCCAGATCTATGGAATGTTAATCTGACATTGTTCTTGAATGATGTCCAAGTTAATGAGACATCAGAATCGTGTGGCAGCAGCTACAAGACGGGAGCAGAGAACATCATCAAGTTCTGCTGCTATAAAGGAGACTTGCCTTGCTATCCCAGAATTGCCTTAAATGGGATCACTGTAGTTGAAAACTTCTCCTCTTGTGTAAACTACACATTCACATCTGGGAGTGAATCAGTGAGGGTCAAAAAATCATATTCTCTCTGTGGTTTTACTAACTACAGGTCAGGTGGCTTCTGTTGGATTGGAAATGATAACTTACCTCCACTGTGTGTCTATATATTTGGAATTGGAGTCATCAACGATGGCCTAGCATCATCAAGTGCTACAACGATCATCATTTTCGGGAGGACGCGAGCTTCCATGGTATATGGTAGATAGGCGGCAGGAACCATTGAAGGCTATGTCTGAAAAGTGTTCCTTCTTGCAGTTTCCTCATATTCCAAGTCCGGCTTGTTGCAGGAGCTACTGAGTTAAGTGCTCTGTGCACACCGTGAGCTGTGTGTCTCATCCGTTTTGATCCTGTTTCGATATCCCGCTTGTTTACGATGAATGATGATATCGTATGACAGGGAACAGTTGGCTGTGTTCACTTTCTGCGCGATTTCGCCTTATGTCTTTTGGTGTGTGCTGAGACTGCTACGATGGGGACTACAGTTACCTTTCTTTGTTTGGGAGATGAGTTAGTAATTCGGATGATTCCACTGGCATGGGCGGTTGAGCAATTATGGATTTTAATTCGTTTGCAGTGATACAGGGGCCTTCCATAACCAATAACCAATAATAACCAATCTCAATTATCTGGCCTTGTAAAGACCATTCCACAGGTGACAATGAAAGAAGAAAGAAGGAGAGGTAGAAAGAGATGAGAAGATAACATCAAAGAATGGAAAAGCCTGATGAAGTCAGTAGTGCCTTGATAATCCTCAGTGTTATTGGATGTGAAAGAAAGGATTCTGGTTAAAAAAAATCTTTCTTTAAAGAAGGCAATCAGGGATGTCTAACATAAAATAATGTACACATTTGTCACAACTTGGAATATGAACATAACTTTAGTCAAGTGAAACACCAAGAGATGATGAAACAGACAACTATAGTTCCAAAAGTCCATTTGACTTCAACCCAGTATTACAGAGAGCTGATTGTTAAGCAACATATACGGCATTTGGCGTCTTATTAGACGGGTGGTAACAAGCAATCATGATTAGTCAGTAGTTTGATAAAATAGTGTCTTGTGCTGGATGCTGTCTTGCTGATCAGCTTCTCTCATGGCTGAATCTGTCAATACTGGATAGACAGATTTGACTATAGAAAGAACAAGATGTATTTGTGGATAATCAGCAACATAAAACAAACAAAATAATATATTTTGGACACATAAAATGGTATGATGGCCTGGAGAAGATCATTATGGAGAGCATGGTACCAGATAATGGACATTTCACACAGGGCAGTCAGTACATAGAATCCAAGCAGATGTCTCTACAATCAATACCATACAGCAACAATCAATCTGTACAGCAACAATCAATACCATACAGCAACAATCAATCTGTATATACTTCGAGAAATGCTGGAGCGGGTATGGGAGTGTCCAGACTGCAATGAAACTTGAAACTGATTCCATGAAAGATCCTACAGGAATAAGATAGGTGGTGGTGATGATGATGATGATATAGGTTCAGTAGGTGGTGATGATATCTCTCTCTGTGATCAAGACTCAATCAGAGTAGGAATTCAGACTCTATCATGAAGTCAGCTGTCTGTTTGAGTGATTCGATTGCCCCATATAGTTATTCTTCCAGGGGTGTGGGCATGGACCACATTGCTCTTCTCAGGTCTGTGTACTGGGGGCAATGTGATCCTCATTCTATTGTGGCCAGTGTATAAGTGAAGTATGATGACTTAATCCCTCCTTGATAGTTGGTGGTATCCATCACTCTCGTTATACTTTGGGTATTCTCGTTTCCATTTTTCATGGTACAGACCTTTGAGGATGGATTTGGCTTCATCATAACTGAGAGGATGGTTCTCTAGTGGTAATCTCCCTCCCTCTTTAGCTAATTTGTCTGCGCGTTCGTTCCCGTGTTTATTACAGTGTGATGGTATCCACTGAATGACTACTCTTTGGAAGTTATTGCATAGTTGGTCCAGGGTTGTTCTCAAGTCATCTAGTTCATTGTTCTTGGGGCTTTTTAGAGCTGATAGTACTGACAGAACATCAGTCAGAATCACCAATTTATTGTGCATGTTATTTTTGAGTTGAGTAGCCAGTGTTGCAGCATCTCTGATGGCCTCAGTTTCTGCTTTAAAGTTATTTGAGAATTTCCCAGTAGCTATTGACTTGGTGATCTCGTCCTGGTTATTCAGCATCAAGAACACACACCCCCTCCATTTCTGGTGGCTTTTGTAGCAGAGCCATCTGTGTATATGTGAGACCAAGAGTCCTATGGGTAGGTATCATGTATGTGTTTTTCTGCTACGTGTTTTCTTTCTGTGTCTGATTGGGTGCCTTTTTTCATGATTCCTGTTATATTTTCCTTAAGTTCTGGTGTTTTATGTTTCCCATGAGGAGACATATCAGATGGGCCCAAGGGTTTCGATATTGTTTGGGAAAGTATTGGGTCTCCTGTAGTTAGTTCATTGGCGATTGCAGTGAAGTGCTCCTCTGTAGTCGTACAATTCCTAAACCAGTAATTCTTTGATGCATGGGGTGGCTAAGGAGCCTTCTATATTTCTCCACTTGTTGCAATACTTTAGTGACCCGTCTGTCATCTAAGGGTTGTAAACCTGTTACTGTTTCTAGAGTTTTGATAGGTGTAGATTTCATAGTACCAGTGATGATACGGGCAGCTGGTTCTGTGTTCTGTTATTTTGCTAAGGTGTGATTTGGAAGCTATAGCCTAGGCTGTGACTCCTACTCTAGGACTGGTCTGACCCTTCCTACGTATAGTCTTTTCAAGATATTGCTATCCGCTCCCCAGTCCGTTCCTGCTAATTTCTTCATAATATTAATTCGGGTTTTGGCTTTTTTCTTGCTCTGTTTATCTGATTTTTCCAAGTCATTCTGCGATTCATGGTGACGCCAAGATATGTTGGGGTTTGGTCAATAGGGAGTGTATGGTCTTTTATCTTCAAGTTTGCAGTGAGTGTGTTTCTTGATAGGCAGAAAATTGTATATGTAGTTTTTTTTTTCGTTAATTGGTAAGAACCAGTTGCTCATCCATTTTTCAAGTTCACCTAGGGCATCTTGCATCCTGGAACCAGCCACTGACATACTTTCCTCGTGAGCCCATAATGCCAGATCATCTGCGTATGTTGCTGAGTGTATTCGGGGTGGTATGTCCATTACGATGTCATTTATGAAAATTAAAAAGAGTGTTGGGGACAAGACTCTGCCTTGTGGGACACCTTGTTCGATTGTGACCTTCTTACTTAGTTGACCTTGTACTTGTACTCTGGCCGTTCTATCCTGAAGGTATTGAAAGACCCAATTGAATAAACGCCAAGTCTAAAAAGCTTGTTCTTTAAACCCTCTCGCCAAACCCTATCAAAAGCCTTCTCCATGTCGACCCACACTGCCAGTGCGTGTTTCTTTTCTTGTAGAGCATCCTCTATTTCCTGTGCGATGTAGGTGACCAGGTCTTCAGTTGATCTGTGCTGATGGAAGCCGCTTTGTTGTGGTATGATTTGTTGTTTTGTTCAGTAGGTGATAATGATGATATAGGTTCAGTAGGTGATGATGATATAGGTTCAGTAGGTTGGTGATGATATAGGTTGAGTGCACTTCATGATATGTTTATATGTCCTAGGACACATTTTTATATAAAATCATCATGAACTTAATACAAATATCAAACTGTCTCATACACTTTCTTCTGTCCATCTTCCACAACTGAATGTACCATAACAAGAAAAAATAAGAAAGATAAACAGAAAAAGAAATACATTAATTATATAATGCAAACAATAACAACAAGATTTACATTTAACAAAGTCTGTACCACCAACAAACACTTATTTTATCTGTATGTCCTCGTATATCTCGTTCATGTATCTTATTATATTTCATTCATGTATCCTTCATATATCTTATTCCTTTTCATACGCTACTTTCACTCTCTAAATGCCGTTCTGACTCTTGCTAATTCTACAAAACAAGAGTCACACATGTCATATATTTACAAGAATGTACATATTCTAGTATGATATAAATTATAAATATACAAATTTACAATAGAACACTGGTAACAGCTGTCCTTGGGATTAAGATTACATTTCTCACAAGTATCATGTATAATTAAATATATGTAATGATATAAATATAAACAGTATATTATTAACAAAATATAGTCATCTATGGTATAGCTGGGAATCAGTTAAGTAGTCACAATAGCAGCAGGTAAAAATTGTCTTTAACATATAAGAATATAGCAAATATAATGAGACCACATTTAATTCACAACCCTTTATGTTTTTATGATGTCCAATCCTGGTTCTGACTCTTCTATTTCTCTGTCCAGCTCTGGTTCTAATTCTATTCTCTGATGTCCAGTTCTGGTTTTAACTCTTCTATTTCTCTGTCCAGCTCTGGTTCTAATTCTATTCTCTGATGTCCAGTTCTGGTTTTAACTCTTCTATTTCTCTGTCCAGCTCTGGTTCTAATTCTATTCTCTGATGTCCAGTTCTGGTTTTAACTCTTCTATTTCTCTGTCCAGCTCTAGTTCTAACTCTTCTATTTCTCTGTCCAGCTCTGGTTCTAATTCTATTCTCTGATGTTCAACTCTAGTTCTAATTCTATTCTCTGATGTCCAGTTCTGGTTTTAACTCTTCTATTTCTCTGTCCAGCTCTAGCTCTTCTATTTCTGTTCAACTCTAGTTCTAATTCTATTCTCTGATGTTCATATCTGGTTCTAATTCTATTCTCTGATGTTCAATTCTGGTTTTAATTCTATTCTCTGATGTTCAATTCTGGTTCTAATTCTATTCTCTGATGTTCAATTCTGGTTCTAATTCTATTCTCTGATGTTCAACTCTGCTTATAATTCTATTCTCTGATGTTCAACTATGGTTCTAATCTTTATGTTTTTTGTAACATTCTCCAGTTCCAATTGTATCAACTATTATTATCAGCTCAGTGACTCTTAAATCTTTCAAGTTAGTACCACCCAATTTTGTACCACTCAATTTAGTACCGCCCAATATAGTACGGCTTTCCTGTGTGTTACCGGAGCCTCATTATGAGGGAAGTAAAGAATAGTGACACTATGACCTTCCAGGCATGTCGTAAGAGGCAACTAAGGAGATTGATCGATGGCTTGACAAGCTGTCATTGTAAAAAGTATTGTTAAGGAAACAGCGCCATATATTTTAGAGCAGTGATCTCTGCAATATGTGCCACTTTGGCACGCAAGGTTTCTGATTTTGAGATTGTGGTTCTGCCCTATGTGCCGTCGTCGGCTCGAAAGGACAATAGATAGATAGAATTTAGTACCACCCAATTTTGTACATTGAATCTGCTTCCAATTCAGACTTCTCAGCTCAGATGAGGTACCGGTTTGTAAATATTTTCACTACAGGATTTAGAACCCAGCATTTTAGAAGAAAAAAGACAGATATGTAGACTTCAGATAATGTAAACAAATACCCTGCTATTAATATTGAAGATTGACTGACACACAATTATAAGCAGAAGCAGTTTAATAAAATAACACAACCACCAACATGCTGTAAAAAATGTTGTTTTAAGAATAATGCATAAATTGTAGGAATGTATAGAAGAACAAATAATGTTGCATTTTCTTGCTTGATTTTGCATATTATTATTAGTTGGCATCGTTTGTAAAAGTAGTAACCTATGCAGAGCACACAACTAAATCACTAAATAAATAATCAGTTGCATTGAACTTTGTACTAAATTGTATAAATGTGAAAGTTTTATCATTGATTTAAAAAAAGATCTGTAAATGGCAAACAATAATAACATCAGATGGAAGATGCACCACAGAAATAAAAAGCAGGTCAAAATAGCATTTAACAAAATAAAGATCTTATGCAAGAAATCTATGACAATAGAAGTGAGAAAGAGAGTTCATCAGTACTATATAGACCCAATTCTGAAAGTGAATCATGGACAGTAAAGAAGGAAATGAAAAGACGATTCGAGGCCACAGAGATGGGATTTCTCAGAAGAATATTGAAAGTTCCCTGGACAGCTAAAAAGACCAAGAAGAAAATTCTCAAAGAGACCAATACAAAAAGGGAGCTCCTAAGAAACATCAGGAAGAAACAATCAACATTTTTCTGAAACATCATGAGAGGAGGAAAGATAGAATATGGTTACAACTGGCAAAATACTGGGAAAGAGGGATCGTGGATGACAAAGAGAGAAAATACTGGATAGATTGGTGTCATGGCATGGAACACAGTCAACAACAGAACTGATATGATGCATGGTAGATAGAAGGACATGATCACCTATGCCAACCAGTATGGCACATGATGATGTAAATGGCAAAATTTAATTAATTTAAAAAAAAAAAAAAGAATAAATGCAACCAACAGCAATGTGCTGTTGAAAAAAAACAATTTAGGAAAATATGGTCAAAAATATATAGACATGCAGATACCAACACAAGCATTGGGTCAAAGGTTGAGCAAAAAAAAAAAAAAGCAAAAAAAAAGTGAACCTGTAAATATAATTGTATTTAGGGTGAAAGCAAATTCAGTTCAAACAAGCTCCTAATAACATTAATACGGATATGGATGATAGTGATGTGGTATTTATTGAATGATAGTAAAGTGGTATTTACAATTTCTTTAATAAATGAACAACTTTAGGCATCATCATTTACAATTTTGACTTTTGTGTGTTTGTTCAGTTTGAACATGTCATTGTTACATGGAAGACAGATTGAACGCAAGAATATTTAAGTAGAGAATTGGGATGATAATAACTGAATAGTAATGTCATACTTGTGATACACCACAAATGGAGAGTAAAGACGGCAGAATTTTAATGAGACAAACAGTCAAGAGTTTACACTGCAATGTCCATAGACATTGTGTCAAGAAAGAATATTGGAGGTAAAATTCTACAACAGAATCAACTGACATTGTCTGAAACTCTCAGATTAAAAGAGTTGCAGTACCTCAACACCAGATGGGGTATAAGTGCACATGAAGAAGCACATGACATGAACAATGCATTTGACATAAGAAATATGTAACACAAATGACATATGGATAGATTTTACTTCACACACCAACAAACACATCAACAATTTTAAATCCAACACACAAAAGCTATATTAAAACCAAACAGAGTAGAGGGACTTGGCTCAGCAGATAAATCTTGTCATATCTGTGGCTAGTATTAAGGTCACTTCTCGTGTAACAATATTATCAGATATATAATTGACTATAGCTCACGGAGAAAGAAAAGATCGCCCACAAAAGAGTGGACAAAAAAATCATGCAAATAGATTTCATTGATGAAGCTAGCCAGGTCTCCAAATGATTTACCAATGTTCAGAGCTAAAAGTAAACAAGATAGGAACACAGCAGGCCTAGGAAACAATGGTCACTTATGACTGAGCATAAAAAGAAAGCTAGTCACCACAGAGATAAGATGCCTGAGAAAAGTGCTTAGAGTGACTAGAAAAGTCAGAATCAGAAATAATATCATAAGAGAACAAGTGAGCACTGAACCAATCCTAAGCTACAAGCAGAAAAAAACAAATAAATTGGTTCTAGAAAGAATGCCATATGATTCCTTACAATACAAAGCTTACAATAAAAGAGGAGAAGGGAGAAGAGCAAGAGGCAGACCTAGAGTAAGATGGACAGACGACAACAAAGAAGCGCTACAACATCAACTAACAATGACTGAAGCCACCAAAAGGGCAAGAACCAGAACTCTGTATCTCCCCTGACACCCCAACAAGAGGAAGAGAAGAAAGAAAGATTGGTAAAGCTCATGAAGAAAAAGTAAGAACCCAGTCAATCCCGGTGACATATAAGGAATATGATGTCCACATTACTGTAATAATGAACAAAGTTTTGGTTATGTGCTCAGTTTACACCATATGGAATAGGAAAATAAGTACAGTTTTAAGTATGTTGTACTTCATTAAGTTAATAACTTGCAAATCTGATCAAACTCCATTTCTGACAGCCAAAAACAATACCCAGTCCTAAACAGCAGATAACAAAAGTTATCATTATATTACTGACAGTCACAGTTGCTTGAATACACTTTAACCTGTCACTTCAATCATCCTTGTGCTATCACTTGATTCCTGTAGTTTCCTCTAAACCAGCAGAAAAAGTTGGTACTAGAGATGTTTTATTCACACAAATTTGCTTCATATTATTGAACTCTCACATTATTGAACTCTCACATTATTGAACTCTCACATTATTGAACTCTGAGTATGAATTAGCAATACTTTACTAAATGATGTAATGAGCTACCAGTTTGATATGAAGCTCGTGACTGCAGCAATGATTTTAATGTAACCAATTTCTTCATCCAGTTACTCAAAAAAGTAACAGAACTATTTGGTCACTAAAGTATCATTGTAGTTGTGGTGACATCCTCAACAAAGAAAACATTAGATCTTCAGTTTAGTTATTAGAGAGACAGCTTCTCAAATATAGAGAATTCTCTCTCATGTGCACAGTGGTAATATCAATTATGGCCAAAACAAATGTGCTAAAGTGACTCAATGATAACAATTTCATTGATAATATAACAAGTGATAAAATTACTGTTCCAAATCTGCAAACGTGGCGTAAGCAAAATGGGAATGGCAGCAAGCTGTAAAAAAGCTGAAACCAATGATATGCTTATTCTTCACAATCAGTTGAAATTGACTGAGCACCTTTTGGGCTGACAAGAATGAAATAAAGTTTTTCTGATAACAATAAAACATGACAAATGAAAATGGAGACAACCAAACCAAAAAATGTGATTGTTAACCACATGTAAGACAATCACTAAAGCTGGAATCATAAAGAAGTCACAGTCTGACAAATCTGTTTAGATTCTGCTCCTTTAGAGTTCTGACTGATGTACCCACTGCTCAAATCTCTTTTGTCACAACCCCCCATGTTGGAATACTGTCTATGATCTGATACTATGGAGGTCCTATGATCTGGATTAAGAGTCTCAATGTCTGCATTACAAATATCTTTTCTTTCACTTTTTCTCTCCAGTTTAGGAGTGTCTAACTCTTTGGAGAATGAAGCTTCACTCCTCACTCTGTCTCCTCGATCGGCACCAACTTCATCACCTGACGCTCCTAATCCCCAGCCACCTCCGATGCCACATGAGTGAAGTCCACATATACTGTTGCTATGCAAATTAGCGGAACTCTGTGATGATGACCAGGAAGAGGAAGTTGGAGACCGATTGGCCAATGAAGATTTTGATGATTTTCCAAAAGAAGCCAGACCGGGAACAGAAAATGTTTTACGTTTGTACTTTAATTTCTCTTGCCAGGTGTGCTGTCTTTGATTTGATTGGAGAAAAAATGTTGGTGGGCACGGAATTGGTGTATTTTGATTGGATGAAGCTGTGCCCATCCCAACAGGCAACTGTATCTCAAGTGAATCAGTGTCTTCATGCACAACACTTGTAGCTGGAATGTCAAGACATGGAGTCAGAAATGCTGGGCTGTAGTTGAGGTAGCTTAAAATATCATCAAGATCTGGTCGATATCCAGATTCTACAGACATGCACCAGTGGATGAAGGATTTCCTAGATATAAAAAAAAAAAGCACAATAGACAATTTAAACTTGTCATCTTTATAACTGATCCAAATACCATCATAAAAAAGCAAGCTAAACATTATTAAAAAGATGTGATTGTCTTATTGGTTAATCTTACCAGTATGTTCATGAAAACTGTGAAAGAAAGAAAGAAAGAAAGAAAGAAAGAAAGAAAGAAAGAAAGAAAGAAAGAAAGAAAGAAAGAAAAAGAATAAAAGTACTAATTTGATGCATCATTGAGGATGCTGCTCTTTCAGCAATCTCACTGTCACAGACATCTTAACAATATGGTGTTATTGTCCACATTTGTTTAACCATCAGCAAATTTATTTGATAATGCGGTCATCATTTTGTCAGTGCTATCTTTCCTAGAAAAAAAAAAGATGGTATCCATTTAAGTCTGGATGAACATAGCAGCTATTGATTGGATCAAACCTGCCTCTTGTCTCAGTCAATCAGATCATTGACCATTGCTTTACTGTGGCAGGGAGCCGCGATAGCTCAGTGGTTAGTGAACTGGACTACAAAGGACAAGAGATAGGGTTCGGTCCCAACCGACGGCGTCCGATTCACCCAGCCTTTAGTGGGTACCGGATTTTTTTCTGGGAAAGTAAAGCAGCATAGGTGTAATACTGACCACATTACCCCAAAAATCATGTGCCGAAGGTCTGTGAAATTTATGGTCACTAGCACCATATTCCCTTTTTTATTATTGTGGCACCCAGTCCTATTGGCGGCAGAAATTAAAATGTAGGTCTCATGTTTAGGTTTAACGTAAATGGCAGTTTAAAACTGAAAAGAACATGTTCTGTGCTTGGGCAAGAATTAATAAACAAACAAGATGTCTACCATGATATTAAAAAACATCATCATCTCAGGTCGCATATCCTTTTCAGAACATTGCATTCACCACAGCCCGTTTGAAAGAATTATTATCTCTAGCCAGATCTTCCACTTCTTTTATCATGTTCAAGGTCTTCTTGATGTCTTGAAACCACATTCTTCTTGGTCTGCCCCTGAAGTGTTTTGCCCAGGAACCATGTCTTCCACTATTGTTCTTTCCAGCCTACTATGTCTTTTGACTTGGCCATGGTATTTTAATTTCCTCTGTAGAATGGTGTATTAAGCTAGTTCTTTTTAATGTTTAAGTCTTTTAATATGTCTTCATTGCTCTTTTTCATAATCAAAAGAATCTTATGGGTTTTTCTGTAGCATTTTGTTTAGAATTAATTCATTTTTTCCCCAGCTATTTGTGAGATTGTCCATGATTCACAACCATATGTTGCTATTAGGAAGATACATGCCCTCAGTAATTTGAATTTGACTGCCTTGCTGGTATTGTGCCACATGTTCTTCATGGTATTTAATTTTTGTTCATATTAACCTACTTTCTTAAATTTGCCGAAACCCTTGCTGGTGTGCTACATTCATGCTCTCTACTGACATTTTTCAGAGCCATTAGGCATCAGATAAGAGCACTGATCCTTTTTTTGGTAAATTTTTATGATCCTATGGAAATGAATCATGGACAGTAGACAAATTAATGAAAAGACGATTAGAGGCCACAGAAATGGGATTTCTCAGAAGAATGTTGAAAGTTTCCTGGACAGCTAAAAAGACCAGAGAACATTCTCAAAGAGGTCAACACAAAAAGGGAGCTCCTAAAAACATCAGAAAGAAATAATCAACATTTTTTGGGCACATCATCAGAAGAGGAAAGTTGGAATACTTGGTTATAACTGGCAAAATACAGGGAAAGAGAAATCGCGGACGACAAAGAGAGAAGATACTAGATAGCTTGGTGTCATGGCATGGAAAACAGTCAACAACAGAAATGATATGACACGCTGTGGATAGAAGATTGTGGAGGGATATGGTCGCCTATGCCAACCACCAAGGCACATGGTGATGATATACAAGAATACAACTGCAAATATAATATTTAACATCAACCAACTTACAAGGCATCTGGACATTTGTCAGGCAACATCAGTTGATTTCCTCTGCCCACATAATCTAACACTTCCTTGTTGGAGAGACCCTGGTAAGGAAAGCTGCCAAAAGTCACAATCTCAAACACCAGAACTCCATAAGACCAAATATCAGACTTGGCCGAGTAAATCCCATCTTTGAGAGCTTCAGGCGCCATCCACCTTACAGGTAACATTCCTGGTTAGTTACAGATAGAGAGGTGAGACACTAGGACAATATTTATATGCTAATAACATGACAATATATAATACACAATATTATAACAATTATAATGAATAACAATTATTTATTGCATTTGGAATAAGCATGTTTCTAATCTGATTCAAGGACACTGCATTACAACAGTCCTGATGTTTCTTGTTATCTATATTGTCTCAGTGAGTGTAGTCTGTATGATATCTTGTTATCTATATTATCTCAGTGAGTGTAGTCTGTATGATATCTTGTTATCTATAGTCTCAGTGAGTGTAGTCTGTATAATGTCTTGTTATCTATACTGTCTCAGTGAGTGTAGTCTGTATGATATCTTGTTATCTATATTATCTCAGTGAGTGTAGTCTGTATGATATCTTGTTATCTATATTATCTCAGTGAGTGTAGTCTGTATGATGTCTTGTTATCTATATTGCCCAGATGAGTGTAGTCTGTGTGATGTCTTGTTATCTATATTGCCCCGGTTAGTTTAGTCTGTATGATGTCTTGTTATTGCCCCGGTGAGTGTAGTCTGTATAATGTCTTGTTATTGCCCCAGTGAGTGTAGTCTGTATGATGTCTTGTTATTGCCCAGGTGAGTGTAGTCTGTTGGATGTCTTGTTATCTATATTATCTCAGTGAGTGTAGTCTGTATGATGTCTTGTTATCTATATTGCCCAGGTGAGTGTAGTCTGTATGATGTCTTGTTATCTATATTATCTCAGTGAGTGTAGTCTGTATGATGTCTTGTTATCTATATTGCCCCAGTGAGTGTAGTCTGTATGATGTCTTGTTATCTATATTGCCCCGGTGAGTGTAGTCTGTATGATGTCTTGTTATTGCCCCAGTGAGTGTAGTCTGTATGATGTCTTATTATTGCCCCAGTGAGTGTAGTCTGTATGATGTCTTGTTATTGCCCAGGTGAGTGTAGTCTATATAATGTCTTGTTATTGCCCCAGTGAGTGTAGTCTGTATGATGTCTTGTTATTGCCCCGGTGAGTGTAGTCTGTATGATGTCTTGTTGTTGCCCCGGTGAGTGTAGTCTGAATGATGTCTTGTTATTGCCCCGGTGAGTGTAGTCTGTATGATGTCTTGTTGTTGCCCCGGTGAGTGTAGTCTGTATGATAACTTTTTCCATTGTTTGTAAGGTCATCTCCATATTCACTTTCCAGTAACTATATCCTACAAAACATTGTGGACTAAGGCAAATCTTCCAGCATGCCTAGGAAGAAATAGATGGAGACTGCAATCTTTGGAAACACTCTAAAGCCCCAACTCAAACAAAATGCAAAAGGATTCGTAAAAAAGAGAATACACTGCGAAAGAAAAGAAAAAAGTAACATTTCTAGGGGCGCTGAAAAATCCAATCAACCATGACTGATGGTGGCTACTAACTAGCATATGCCCATTGTCTCTACCTAATTATAATGATAGTGTTGGTTGCATGAGAAATCTCTTATTTCTGCAGTAGTCTCAAATTCCTTCATTTGCATATTGGGTATTTTTCTGAGATGTAATGTTGCATGTACAGTCGAACCTGTCTAAGGCGACCATTCACGGGACTTTCAAAAACTGGTCCCATAGGACAGGTGGTCCTGCCTCACAGGTTTCACATAATAAATAGAGCGATAAAAAAAATTTTATCCTAAGCACTTTGAAAACTAACCTGCAAATCAGCGTAATCCATGAGTAGAACATAGTGCACATGTCGGTCTACAATAGCCACTGGTTGGACACTTTTCATAAAACACGATAGTTAAACACACAAAAATATTTTGTCGAATCACTGATATTCATTCTTCCAGCGTTAATGCTTTTGGTTTTACACTTTTGACACTGGCCATTTCCTATATTGTGTGTAACACTTTTAAAATCCACAAAAATAATTCACTGAGATACTGTACATGTACGTGAATACACTCTAAGCGGGCAATAACTAATTCTTTAGTTAATTCCTGTAATTTATACGGGCCACGCAATGGTCTACTCTGGTCTAGACGGAACCGCGAAGTGATGTCACTTCACGAATCATAGATCTGTGTCTGCCGTTTTTCTCACACCAGTATTGACTGATAAACGTAACACGTCCCACTGTAATCTGGGACTCACTAAATACGGGAAAACCTCGACACCTGTAGACACCTGTGTCGATCGTTTATGGCTCCCATCGGATTACCCGCGTGTCGTAAACGGGATAAATAACATTGGCAGCGGTTAATTAGCCTGGTCTCTGGTCGTGTCATACGGTGAGCGCCGTAATCAGTGTTAGCATATAGTAAAAAACTCGGGGAAATTGTAGACCCGGTCCTATAACCAGGGAAACGCTTTAAACAGGTGGTCCTAAGACCAGGTTCGACTGTACTTTGATTACAACCAAAATATGGTTTTGGGATGTGATATCATGTATGTAACCGGTTTGTTGTAACCGGCTCTTTTGTTCATTCAATTGTAACCGGCTCTTGTCATCATGAAGTTAAGCTATGAAATGTTATGATTGTCAACGATGTGACCTGCCAGCACCATTTGAACAGACTTTATAAATAGTCCACTGTTGTACACAGTTTATGGCAATGGAGTTCTTTCTCTGCTTGTGTCTATAGTATGTACACACGCCCTGTGAGGGCTACTGTTACTGGTCAGCAAATGATGACGTTGACAAGATACAAAAAATGTGGTGGCCACTGTTCGCTCACCCCACCATCTCAGTTGTCAGGTTCCCATGTACTCAACTAGTACTTTGGCTGTAATCTGGTCTAACTGAACTGAGTTATTTAACCTCCGTCTTGAATGTGCCGCGACAATTCTCAGTTCGATTCAACGCCCTGATGTAGGTAGTGACTGTTAGACAAATAAATGGCCGCACACTGCTGATGTTGAAAGATCATGCATCTT